>JAFEMH010002638.1:0-324261 GCA_022495995.1 Adenophora triphylla var. japonica
ACCTATTCTTTGTAGCTAAAGGAGAAGCCACCATTGTTGCCAACCCTGTAATAGCTAAGTTTCTTGCCAAAATTCCTCCCCCATCTTCCTCGTCTAGCTCTTTAATGGAACGATCTCCCTTAAAATCTCCTACATTGGAACCCTTGTCTGTTCCACCAACTTCTGAAAACCCTAATGCTCCAATCTCTCCGGTTTTACAACCATCGATTGTCACCCCTGCTCCATCCTCTGTTGATCCTTCGTCGACTAAAAGGAGGAAGCTATCTCCAGCAAAACCCTTGGGCCATGCTGCAAACCCTGTTCCCCAATGCAATCTATGTCGATCACACAGGGTCAGGAAATTGCCAGAAGCTGACAAGCTGAAGAACCTAAAGAAACCAGGTGGGAAGCCCTCTACCGTCATTACTCTCGAAGAAGAAGAGGAAGAAGAGGTAATTGCTCCTCTTGTTAGAACTAGGGCTCAATCTGCAATTCCTCCTCCCTCAGTTGTTGCCCATGTTATTGCTCCTTCTATAGTAGCTTCCCATGCTGAACCTGTTGATCCTATTCCTTCCTCCCCTATTAAGCCATCTGATCCCATTATCCCCATTCCTGCTCCTACTCCTATTGTTGTTGCTCCTGTCCCTGAGGATACAAATCCTGTTGATGATACATCTGTGTTTAATGATGAGGAGCCTTTAACAAATATTTTGATGGAGTTGAAAGGAAAGAAAAAGGTGGCTGCTACTGACCTAGAGCCCATTGAAGAAGAAGCTTATGAATCTGAGTCGAGCTATGATAGTGATGATACTGCCTCAGATGTCAACTTCAAGCTGGGAAGGAATGATCTTGAATAAGAGAAAGAGGATCTAGAAAAGGATACCTCTTCTGGTGATGAGACAGAGGTGGAATCTGTCAAAGAACAAGCTCCTGCAAAGGATGTGTCTAAAGATGTGCACACATCCAGACGCACATCCACCAGAAAGAAGGCTGATAAGGGTACTTCTTCAACTCTTTCCATTACTACTGCCCCTAAACCCTTTTCTAAGAAATTTCTAACCAAGGATGCCTCTGTAAGGTATGGTCTGATTTCTAATAAGGCTTTTATTGTGGAGATGAAAAGAGATAGGGAAACTTTCTTTAAGTTGGGTATGGATAAATTTTTTGAAGAGAGAGGCTTGTTTTTAACTGTGGATCACCCTCTCCCATTCTATCCTAAGATGGTGTATGAATTTTATGCCAACTTGACCAAGAGACTAGATGGATGCTACTCTCCCCTCTCTGTCTATGTTAGAGGAAAGTTTGTCCCCTTTTCCCCATCTGTCATCAATGATTTTCTTGGATTGGATAACACTTTGGATCAGTTGGTTGATGTGTCTGATGAAGAACTTGTGACTGCCATCACCCATGGCAAAGTAACCACTTGGCCAGTAAAGCCAAAGGATTTGGGAAGTGGTTCTTTATCCTCTCTTTATTGCTTTCTCCATACTATTTTAGTTGCCAACCTTTGTCCCTCAAATAACAAAACCTCTGTGACTAGGGTGCAAGCTGATCTTCTTTATAGGTTGGGCATTAAAAGAAATATCAACTTTGGAGATTTTATTTTTAGGAAAATCTGTGCTTATGGAGAGTCACCCTCTAAGAAGTGGTCTTTACCTTATTCCTTTCTAATCTCTCAAATTCTGGTTGCAAATGGTGTTAGGCCGAGAAAAATGAAGAAAAGGTTGAAAAGTTTGAATTGTTTAAGGAGACCAAAACCCTTCTAGACCCTAAGCAAAGATATGTTGATCTCCCTTTGGGTGCTGTTCCTGAAATTTCTATGCCAGATGTGGACACAGCTGAACCCACATCTGAAGATCCTTTTGATGCTCAAATGAAGGATTTGGATGCTGAGATTGCAATTGATGAAGCTCAAGTTCAAACCTCCACTGCTCATGCCAATAATCTCAAGGCCCTTGAGGATAGACTCCTCAAATGGCATGCTAAACTTTCTGCTCAAAAAGGGGGAGATGAAGCTGCTGCTGCTGGTGACAAAGTTTGGGATACTGCTGCTGGCTGGAGGAGTTGGGAACTCTAAATTAAGGGGGAGAAGTTTTTTTTTTGAGAAGACTCTTTAATAGTTGTTTTTGATGGTTACTAAGACAATTTTTAATTTCTGCTTTAGTTTTAATTTTAAACAATGGGTTGTAATAGCTTTAATTAGGATATTGCTGAATGGCTGTTTTTGCTTTTGTTTTTTAATGAACTGCTAGTATTCTGCTCTAACATGTTTATGCTTTTATCTATATTCTATGGTCACAAAATGTGATGTCTATAAATCTTTGATTTTGATCAGAAATTCAAAATAGGGGGAGATTGAAAGCGTGAGCTTTTGGGAACAAATTCTTGTTTCCTTATTTCAAAAGACTTCTATTATGGTAAGAAGATTTTGGGACTTTCATGGAAGATTTATTATTGTCCTACTTTGACTAGGATATTGTAAATATAGTAAATATCTTTTATTTATGTACATAGTGTTATATTAGGACTAACCTACTAATATTCTACTTTTTTGTGAGTGTGTTTATGTTTTCATATAGAAAAAGAGATCTCACAAGGAAGATGTTGATTACTTGAAGATCTTCTCCATGGTGCATTATAAATACAAGACATTCAACACAAGAGAAGCTACGAAATTTAAGAGAGAAAATTACTTTTTCTTCATAGTATTCGACATTGTGTATTTAGGTTGTGAGTGAGGTTGTGCCTTACATCCGTAACTCACATCTAGGTTTTTATAGAGTTCTCTTGTTTTACTTCTGACTAGAATAGGTCCTACTTGGAAAAGGAGAGTTATTCTTGTCGTAGAAGGTGATTAGAATTCGTTTAGTATTTTCATATTTTAGTTTTTCACTTATTTGTTTTTGTAAGCAACAAAAGTTTTTATAGTGAAAATTTTTTGGGCGTAAGCCTAGTTTGCTGATCACACAGATCAGTAAGCGTAAATAATTCTTGAGTTATTGTTTTTAATTTACATTATTCCGCTGCATTGTCTGTGGATGTGTGAACAGTTGCGAGACACATTTGTTCTCACATCCGTTGTCTGTTGGGTGATTAAAGTTTCCTAGCTACACGAAACTTTCATACCCCACTTTCTCTATCTTACCCACTCACAACTCCTACTTTAATAACATTATATATATTCACTCTTTATTTTCCGATCTCAACAGTAAACGAGTAAGCTAATATGAGACGGAGAGAGTATATATTATCCTTTTGGTTTTGAAGTTCTTGCTCTCTGTATCTTTCTCTGTGTCTATTCCCCCACACCCTTCACGCCCACACAAACCGTGAGTTAATTTATCAGTGGCTGGTGCTTAACCTGCTTGGGCCAGTGGTTTGGATTGCGATTTTAACAACAAAATTAAAATATGGTTTAGATCGAAATGAATCAGGCAATAACGGTTTGGTTTAGTTCGAATTGAAATTTTTCATGTTCAGCTTGTTTTGGAATTTCTTCAAACTAATAACTAGCGGTTTGACCTCTAAATTAAACTTGTCAAAATTGAACTAAATCGAACTATTTGCACCCCCCTAATAATTCTCAATTACAACAATACTAAATAGTCCCAAATAAGTAACTTAGTGAAAAAAGCCAAGTCTCATCTGTAAATCTACCATTCGATTGTTGGCTTACGGGTGAATGGACATCGAAAGAAAAAAAAAATCAGATGAAAAATGCCCAATAACAAGAAACTAAACTAGGTCTCCACTAACATGATTTAAATTCATAATGTTCTAAGCCACATGAACCATTCCTATAGTTTCAAGCAACATAACTATGTTACACCCCACATGCAAACTCCATCTTCACATGCCATTTGCATCCACAAAGAAAGAAAAAAAAGATAAAAATGGATCACCGAAAATTGTTGCATGTAAGATTAAGGTTGTAACGGTCACAATCCTTAGCAGAAATTAATAAAGAATATGGTAGACCTAATCATTTGTTTTGGACCAACATAATGTTGTGATTATGTAAGGTTAATTGAGACATTTTCAGAGACAAGAGTCTAATCATTGTTTGGTATTCATTTGCCACATTAAAATTATTTGGTGAAGTAATATGATTTTTGGAAAGGATAAATCGAGGAGTCCGATCAAAACAGCTCTGGCTAGAGTAGTCGAGCTAGAACATTTTCGATCAAGCACGAACTTAACCCTAACTTAGTATTAAGAGTATGAAGAATATTAAGAATCTTTATTTATATATTGATACTGCAAGAATCATGCTAAATCAATCTCCGTCCAGTCGCAAGATCAATCTCCTGACTTTTGACTTGAAATACAGAACCCATGATTAGCTTGAATGGTCTCCGGCGAAAACCCTCGGGCGTGAGAATAAATATGGTGTATAGAGAGCTTATAAGTTATAAAGAATAATGTACTCAGAATAACAAATAGCAATTACTTTGAAACAGTTGATATTGTGAAGTATTTATAGTTGTTGATGAGTGTTGTAATTGTATTAGGATTGCATCAGATCCCTAGAATCATGGATCAGATTTGTACAAGAGATAGTGTCCATATATAACTCCTGATTTGTAGGGGGTCTATTATGGAAAGAGTTGTATATACGCCTGAATTCTGTAGGTCGACGTACTTTTGGTAGGTCAAGGTCGTCTGCATGGGCCCTAGGTCGACCTGACTGATTGATCGGATAAATACTTGAGTAAGATATGGATCGTAAGTCGGACAAATCTTGATCGGGACCGTTTAGGTCGGACAATGAGCTTAGGTCGACTGATCACTAATGATGGGCCTTGGGCCTTGTAACTTTTGGGCCGACCCACTAATAATGTGGTGGTGATAATACTTGGATAACTGGGCTTGTTCACTGGGCCTAGCCCGTCACTTTTATTCCGTTTAGTGGCCCCCAACTTTCTGAGTTGACTTTGTCGACCAGGAAGTTAGAAGAAAATTTTGATGAAGATTTGAGAAAGTCGCAGGTAGATGCTCGAGCTTAATTGTTGGTCGACCAATGGTGACGTGGCTCAATCCTGATCGTTTAAGTGTTGACGGTTAGATCTGTAGGAGTGCCGGAATTCAGTAATCATTGCCTAGTTTGACGCTTGGACAACCGTCTTGGGAACCGTTTCTGACATTAATGACGAAATTAACCGTTTGAAACCCAAAACCTTCCTAATTCAGGAAAGAATTAACAGGAGTATTTAAGGAAAATCCTTTTCCTTTTTGGCTTTTTACAAATTCCCAACTTTTAAGCAACAGGCGAGAGCATAGGCGAATGTGAATCTCCATCATTCCTGGTGTCCTCGAGCTTTCTGATCCTTTTCCGAAACTCAAGCAAGGTAACCCCCTATTTCTTCACTTTAGGGTTTTAATTTTTTGCTTTCCCTTTTGATTCTGCCATGGCTAGGACTTTTAGCTGTGAGCCTGGAGCTTGGTATGGTTATTGCTCTGTCAATCGTAGGGTAACAAGCACCTAGGTGGAGTATGGAAGGAGATAACCGTTGAGGAGTGTAATTCCATTTTGACAAGGTGGGGTTTGCATTTTAGCGAGCTAGGTTTACCCGTAGGCGAAACCCTAGGTGATTTAGAAACCGATGATCAAAGAGTTGTGTCCTTTCACCTTTTTCATGAATTGCTTGACCATATAGTATTATTTACATCAGAGGCCCCAGCAAGCCTTCTTTTCTTAGGAATAGAAAAGGATTTCCGGGGGAATCTAGGTCGCCTATTGATAGGTCCCCTAGGTCCCTTGAGTCTGTATACAGGACTGATTCCCCTCTTTCCTCTTGTTGTTGTTCTTCAGATATGTCGACTCAAGAAAGGGCGACGACCTCTGCCACAACGAGCTCTCCTTCTACCAACATTGTTGATGCTTTCTGCTTATCGGTTATTCCAGGCCGAAATGAGAGGGGTTATGTGGCCCCCAAGCCCAAAGCTGGGAGGAAGGGCTTCGAAGATAGGCTCAGAATAATGTACGATTATTGTGGGATCGATAGAGAGGAATTCAGTCTAGCTCATATGACGGCCAAACAATTTGACACCCTTAGCTGGGAAGATAAGGTTAGAGACCCTACTAGAGTGGCCTTTTTCTACGGCCAATTTGAAGCCGGGCTACGCCTTCCCTTAGACTCGTTTGTCTGTGAGTTCCTGGAATGCCTGTGAGCCGTCCCCATGCAATTGGGAGCTAACACCTGTAGGTTGCTCATCTGCTTTGCCATGGTGTGTAGATTCTTGGGATATGAGCCATGTGTGCACGTCTTTAGGGAGTTTTTTAAGGTCACCTATGATAAGAGGACTCATGGGTTTAGTACCCCTGCCAGAAGGAATGCCCCAAAGCTTTTTATTAATTTGCCCGACAAAGTAGCGGGATGGAACTCCCATGTAATACTGGTGGAAAGTAGAAAGGGGTGGGAGTTCCCTTTGCCCGATAGTAATTTCGAGTTGATGAAGGCAGAGGATTACTGGGTCCCTGCTTGGAGCAAAGAGTTGGTTGATAGGCTGAGGTTGGTAGCTCAGAGGGGTACTATAAACTGGGTCGCCCTTCAAACGGACAAGGATAGCTTTATACAGGCTGGAATGATGCAAGGAGGAGATAATGATGCAGCTCCTTTGGCCTTGGTAGTAAGGGGCCCTACATATCCAGATTGGGTGACCCATGCCTTAGGTAGGTTCGAGGATAAGTGCCAATTTTGCCAAAAATGCCCAATTACTGTAGAGTCCATGGAGAGCATGTTAGTGGTAAACTGTCATCTTATTTCTCCTTTTATTCCCACTTTTTGTCTACTCGTCATTGTCTTATCTCAATCACATTTTGCTAACTGTTTCTTTCTTTGTCTATGTAGTACTTACCTCTGAGCAACAGGCGAACATGAACCGTATTGCGGGCTTAGTCGATCAGCGGAAGAGCAAGAGAGCCCATGGGAAGGCCAATGCTCGAGCCAACAGAGAAAAAGAGGCCGTTGATCGCCAAAAGTTGCTACCCAAGGTCGGCACAGAGACGATTCCCGTAGATGGGTCGGGGCCATTCAAACTGATTGACGAGCCAGAGATTGATTATTCAGAGGAGGCGGAGGTCGAAATATCCTCGGAGAAAACCTCGGAGTCCAGCCCTATACGCGACGTAGCTGGTTCCAAACCCACTGATTTTATCGACCTGGACCTGGGAGATGACGAGCAGAATGATGATGTCGTTCCCCTCAAAATGACAAGGAAGAGGTCGAAGCTCGACCAAATCTTAGATGGAGCTGGTACTTCGAACGATCCTCCCTCTCAAGCTCCCCTTGTGGTTAGCCTAAAATTTTTTCGTCCTGAAGTAGCAAAGAAGCTTAGTGATGTGCTTTCCCTCACTGTGATCGATTACATGAGCCGTCATTACCCCGAGCTGGGGTATGGACAGGCTGTTGTTCAATGGGTTGTGGATCCCAACCTACTTTCACACTTTGACAAGGAGGGGCTATCTCCAGAGGAGTTTGCTGATAGGTCGGGCCTCTCTCATAGCGAGGTACCACTTTCGCCTCTTTGTTTATTCTTATCTGTTACTTTTAGTCGTCATACTTGTTACTCGCTTTTGCCTGTAATTATTTTTCGAGTTTGACCATTTTCTTTTTGTGGATGCAGTCTCTAACCCTCGTCGAGCAAGCTAAAAGTGGCTGGAGGGCAGCAATCGAGCGGGAAAAGATTGCTACCGCTGCTTATGCCCGAAAGGTCAAGGAAATAGATGATCTGAAGGAGAAATATGGCGATCTGGATTCAACATATGATGCCATGAAGCTGTCGAGAGATACTGCTGATCCTGATAGAGACAAAGCCCTTGCAGCTCTTAAAGAGGCTAAGAAGAAGAATGCTTCGATGAAGGGGGAGGTCGATGCTGTTAAAGCCGGCAAGTCAACTCTGGAGAAAGATAATGGGGAGCTAACCAAAAAGCTCAAGGAAGCCAATGAGCGTATCCTGAAAATGACTGAAGACCATCTATCTACTCGGAAGACCTGGGAGGAGGCCGTCGTTGAAGCTTTCAAGGAGAGTGATGACTGTTATAATATTATCATTGTTAAGGCAAGGGATTTCTTTGATACAAGTCGTCGTCATATGGCACGGCGAGCTATAGTTGATCTGACGGCGGATGTATCATTAGAGCAGCTAGCCCGATGGGCGTTCGAAGGGCAGTATGATATTGAAGCTCGAGGTGGTCATTCGGTCGTACCTTACACTGATAATGATCTAGCATTCATTGCCTAACAAGATCAAGAAGATGGCTGTGAGCCGTGGGTCGCTCCTCCCCTAGCTGAAAGGAACTTCAATGTGCTTTTTCAAGAGATCCAAGATGCCGAAGATATGGAGGAAGATGAAGATGAGGAGGTCGACTACACTTTTACTGAGTCAGGAAAGACAGTCCAGCAGCCCCAGCAAGCACAGGAAAGTGGGCAATCTGCCAGTGATCGAGCCAAGTCTGTCGACCAAACTGAGGACGACCCAACAGTTTGAGACTTTCTTGCTTATTTATTTGGTGATGTAATGAAACAAGTTCCAAAACATTTTTCTTTTGCTTTAAGTAGTCTATGCCTTGGCCCAATTTTTGGGAGGCATTCTAACTTGACATATTTTGATCGTTAAAGTTCTGGCCCGCTTTGGGGGACTTACTTTTATTTAATCGTAGTTGACTCTTTACTTGAATCAATTTTGCTTTGATCCAACTATTTGTTTGTATGTCGAAATATATTTAATAGGACAAACGAGATCGTCACGAGACTTTGGTCGAACTATTTTGTAGGAACCAAAGTCGACCTAATACTTATTTCCTTTTTGAGAAGGAGGCTGACTAGGAGTCGAACCTATTAGAACGAGGTCGACTAAGAGTCGGACCTGTTAGAAGAACGAGACTGATTAAGAATCGAGTCTGTTAGACGAAGTCGACTATGAGTCGGACTTGTTTATAGGAACGAGGCTGACTAAGAGTCGATCCTGTTAGGACGAAGTCGACTATGAGTCAGACTTGTTAAAGGAACGAGGCTGACTAAGAGTCGAGCCTGTTAGATCGAATTCGACTATGAGTCAGACTTGTTTAAAGGAACGAGGCTGACTAAGAGTCGAGCCTGTTAGGACGAAATCGACTATGAGTCAGACTTGTTAAAGGAACGAGGCTGACTAAGAGTCGAGCCTGTTAGATCGGTGCAAAAATGTAACGCAACTTGGTTGAATAGAACTGCAACTTTATTGAAGTAGTAGGACAATTAAACAGAAAACGAAAAGCTAGTACTAGAACTAAACTTGAACTGAAAACTGAAACTAAAACTGAAACTGAAACTGAACTTAAAAATAATATTTGATAAGGTGGCTAGCATGCCACGGATGCTTCAATTCTATCCCATCTGAATCAGCGATCATATAAGTTTCTTCCTTGATCACTCGAGTAACGATGTAGGGACCTTCCCAGTTGGGAGATAACTTATTCTGCTGAGCTTTCCTTCCAGTTACCTTGATCTTTCGTTGCACGTAGTCTCCCACTTGGAACGATCTTCTCTTTACTTTCTTGTCGTGGTAACTCTTAGTTTTTTGCTTATAATTGACCATCCGAAGATGAGATGTATCTCGTTTCTCGTCGAGCAAATCTAAGTCGATCAACCTGCTGACATTGTTCTGCTCTTTATCGAAGAAAACTACCCTGGCTGTAGGGACTTGTAGCTCGGCCGGTGCCATGGCCTCTGATCCATATGCAAGAGCGAATGGCGTTTCCCCCGTGGGCCCCCCGAGTGGTTGTGCGGACTGCCTAGAGAGCAATGGGGAGTTTCTCCAACCAGTTGCTTCGTCGACCAACCAAACCCGTCTTAAGTGCAGAGATGACCAATTTGTTCGCTTCTTCAGCTTGCCAGTTACCTTGAGGATAGGTGACTGACGACTTCCAATGTTTGACTCCTACGCTATTCATTTCTTCCTCGAAAGCTGTGGAGAACTGTAGCCCGTTGTCTAATACTATAGCTCGAGGAATCCCAAAGCGGCACCAAATGAAGTCGTGAATAAAATTAATGGTGTTTTCCTCTGTAATTCTGGCTAACGGCTTGGCCTCGACCCACTTTGTAAAGTAATCAATAGCAACGATCACATACTTGCAATTTCCTCGGGCGGGTGGGAAGGGACCAATCAAATCAACCCCCCACATATCGAAAGGCCAAGTTGCGACCACTGGAGTTTGCTCGGTTGTAGGCAGTCGAGGTAGGTTGGCAAATCTTTGGCAATGGTCGCACCCCTGAACAAAATCGTGAGCGTCCGCTCTCATGTGCGGCCAATAATAACCCAATGTGATCAATTTATCGGCCAAAGTTCTGGCCCCCGAGTGTCCACCACAAACCCAACTATGTACCTCGTACATCAGCTGAGTAACTTCTTGAGGTTGAACACATCTTAATAAAGGTTTAGTGAATGATCTTCTGAATAACGCGTCTCCTTGAATAACTTACCTCGGGGCCTTTTTCTTGATAGCTCGAGCTGCTTTCTCATCATCAGGTAGCTCGCCTGTCTCTAGATAAGGTCGCATTTCTTCGATCCAGTACTTGGTGTAAACCCATTCTCTAGTAGTATCCTCCAGGCATTAAATCTGAACCCTTTCATAAGCTGGATGCTCGAGGTAAGAGATAGGCTCCCCATGCTGTTCATCCGATGTGGCCAGTTTCGAGAGTAGGTCGGCCAATTCATTATCATCTCGACCAACCCTCTATATCTCCCAAAATTCTAAGTCTTTGATCAGCTCCTTCACCATGTCGCAGTACTTGACCAAAGTGGGGTTCAGGACCTCGTACTCTCCTCTAACTTGATTTACTATCAACTGCGAGTCACAGTAGGCTACGATCTTGGTCGCCCCAAAATACTTTGAATATTCTATAGCTGCGACCAACGCTTCATACTCAGCCTGATTGTTAGAAGCTTCAAACTTGAATCTCAGTGCTTCCTCGTAGACTGTCCCTGATTCTGGCTTGACTAATACAATTCCTGCCCCGCTAACGTTCTTTGTTGCCGACCCATCAGAGTAGACTTTCCAACAATCGTCGGGCAAATTAACAGCGGGCTGAGTTGCAGGCTCCTTTCCCTTGGTATTTTCCTTCCAATCTCTCCCTTCGCTATCTTCCTTGGTGAACGTAAGCTCAACCAAGAAGTCTGCCAAAGCTTGAGCTTTCAACGCCTTTCGAGGCCTATACTCGATGTCGAATTTTGTGAGAGCAATTGACCAATTGAATAATCGGCCTGAACTTTCTGGCTTATGCAGGATCTTCCTCAGAGGTGCATTAGTTAGCACGACAATAGGGTGAGCCAGAAAATAGGCTCACAACTTCCTGGAAGCTACGACCAAGGCATAGGCCACCTTTTCTGCATTAAAATATCTGCCCTCTACATCAGACAGGGCCTTGCTCACATAATACATGGGCTTCTGAAGCCCTCTTTCTACTCGAACAAGAACAACGGCCACGGCTTGGTCGCCCATGGACAAATAAATGAACAAAGTCTCCCCCATGATCGGGCTGCTCAATAACGGCAGAGAGGCGAGATACTCCTTAAGCTTCTGGAACGACGAAGAACATTCGACCTTCCACTCAAAATTTTTCGTCCCCTCAAAGATTTAAAGAAAGGGAGAGACCTCTCTGCTGACTTAGAAATAAAGTGACCTAGGGCTACCATCCTACCATTGAGTCGCTGCATTTCCTTAATACACGTAGGCTCCTTCATGTCGACCAGAGCCTTGATCTTATCTGAATTTGCTTGAATACCTCGCTGAGAAACCATGAAGCCAAGAAATTTTCCAGCTGCTACCCCAAATATGCATTTGCTCGGATTAAGCTTCATATCGTTTGCTCGCAAATTGGCGAACGTTTCCCTTAGATCGACCACGTAACGTCCGACCTTTGTTTTGATGACCATATCGTCGACGTAGGCCTCCATGTTTTGGCCAATTTGTGAGGCAAAGACCTTGTTGACCATCCTTTGGTAGGTCGCACTGCATTCTTTAATCCGAACGGCATCATGTTGTAGCAGTAAATACCTCCAGCAGCTTGAAAAGCTGTCTTTACCACGTCATCTAGAGCCGTCAAGTTGGGACGGTCCAGTCGGGACGTCCCATCCTGCCATACAAATGGGACGGGATGGGACGGAATATTTTAGTCCCGTCCCGTCCCATTTCGTCCTGTCCCGTCTCATCCCGTTTCCGTCGCGGGACAACATGGTGCGATCCCGCCCATCCCGTGTACAACTTTGGATATATATATTACATACAATACAACTTGTATTTGAGAATCTCACACTGATAAGTTTCTCTCAGGAGTATATGGTGATTATATTTCTAAGTTACTTGTTAATACATTCTACAAGAAAGCATTCTCTTTCTTAAAAAAACCTCATGGTGTGATATCCAACTTCCCTACCACTGGTCACGAGAGAGATGGAAAAACAGAGAGAGACACAAGGATGTGAACTATGCTATCCGACTTTGTAACCGGTGCACTTCCAATCAGATGATTCAAAGCACATGATGAACGAACGATTGGGTTCAGGATCCATCCAATCTTTTATGAACCAAGTGGTGACAAAAATGCTTAATGTTTTATCAACATTCTAAGCTTTGGTAAATATATGCTAATGCTAAACCTAATAATTTACACTCAGAAGCTTCGTGGCCTTGGCCTTGGTCGGCCTTGGCGGCAAGTCAACGGGTCCCGCATTGTCTTGTGGGATCCCGCGTCCCGCAAATGGGACGGGATGGGACGGAGTATTTTAGTCCCGTCCCATTTTGTCCCATCCCGTCTCGTCCCGTTCCCATCGTGGGATAACATAATTTCGTCCCATTCTGTATTCCTGAATTGACAGCTCTAACGTCATCCTTATACATCTTGATCTGGTGGTAGCCTGAATAGGCATCGAGGAAGCTCAAAGTAGTGTGCCCAGCTATGGGGTCTACCAGCTTGTTGATCCTGGGCAGTGGGTAGCCATCCTTTGGGTAGGCTAGATTGAGGTTGGTGAAGTCGACGCACATACGCCATTTGCCATTAGATTTCTTTACCATCACCACGTTTGCAAGCCAGGTAGTATGAGAAGCCTCTTTGATGATACCTGCACTCAAAAGTTTTTGTACCTCAAGTTTGATCGCCTCTTCTTTATCACGAGCAAAACTTTGCAGCTTCTGCTCCTTATACTTCATGGTCGGATTGCCTTCCAGCCTGTGGACATCGACCTCCTCTTTGATCCCTTTCATATCTTCTAAACGCCAAGAAAAAACATCACAGCTTTCCTTCAATAGCTCGACAATCTCTGCTCTTTCCTCAGCGGACAGCTGTCTACCAATTGAAATTTTCTGGTCGGGATAGGAGGGATTGGTTATCACTGCTTCTAGCTCGTCCACAGGTTCCAGCTCCGGACCATCTATGAACTGTAGAGTCTCAATAATAATCTCACGTATCCTTTATCTTTCTTTGGCCCCCTCTCTGCTAACTTAGCAATAAAGCGACCTAGGGCTGCCACCCTACCATTGAGTCGCTGCATTTCCTTAATATACTTAGGCTCCTTCATGTCGACCAGAGCCTTTATCATTTCTGGATTTGCTTCAATACCCCGCTGAGAAACCATGAAGCCAAGAAATTTTCCAGCTGCTATCCCAAATATGCACTTGCTAGGATTAAGCTTCATGTCGTTTGCTCGCAAATTGGCGATCGTTTCCCTTAGGTCGACCACGTGACGTCCGGACTTTGTTTTGATGACCATATCGTCGATGTAGGCCTCCATGTTTTGGCCAATTTGTGAGACAAAGACCTTGTTGACCATCCTCTGGTAGGTCACTCTGCATTCTTTAATCCGAACGGCATCATGTTGTAGCAGTAAATACCTCCAGCAGCTTGAAAAGCTGTCTTCACCACGCCATCCTTATACATCTTGATCTGGTGGTATCCTTAATAGGCGTCTAGGAAGCTCAAAGTAGTGTGCCCAGCTATGGAGTCTACCAGCTTGTCGATCCTGGGCAGTGGGTAGCTATCCTTTGGGCAGGCCAGATTGAGGTTGGTGAAGTCGACGCACATATGCCATTTGCCATTAGATTTCTTTACCATCACCACGTTTGCAAGCCAGGTGGTATGAGAAGCCTCTTTGATGATACCTGCACTCAAAAGTTTTTGTACCTCAAGTTTGATCGCCTCTTCTTTATCACGAGCAAAACTTCGCAGTTTCTGCTCCATATACTTCATGGTCGGATTGACTTCCAGCCTATGGACAACTATCTCCTCTTTGATCCTTTTCATATCTTCTACACGCCAAGCAAAAACATCACAACTTTCCTTCAATAGCTCGACAATCTCTGCTCTTTCCTCAGCTGACAGCTGTCTTCCAATTTGAATTTTCTGGTCGGGATAGGAGGGATTGGTTATCACTGCTTCTAGCTCGTCCATAGGTTCCATCTCTGGACCATCTTTGAACTGTAGAGTCTCAATAATAATCTCACGTATCCTTTGTCTTTATTCGGCATACTCTCTGCTGACTTAGCAATAAAGCGATCTAGGACTGCCACCCTACCATTGAGTCGCTGCATTTCCTTAATACACGTAGGCTCCTTCATGTCGACTAGAGCTTTGATCTTTTCTGGATTTTCTTCAATACCCCGCTGAGAAACCATGAAGCCAAGAAATTTTCCAGCTGCTACCCCAAATATGTACTTGCTCGATTAAGCTTCATGTCGTTTGCTCGCAAATTGGCGAAAGTTTCCCTTAGGTTGGTCACGTGACGTCCGTCCTTTGTTTTGATGACCACATCGTCGACATAGGCCTCCATGTTTTGGCCAATTTGTGAGGCAAATACGTTGTTGACCATCCTCTAGTAGGTCCCTCTTGCATTCTTTAATCCTAATGGCATTATGTTGTAGCAGTAAATACCTACAACAGCTTGAAAAGCTGTCTTCACCACGTCATCCTTATACACCTTGATCTGGTGGTAGCCTGAATAGGCATCGAGGAAGCTCAAAGTAGTGTGCCCAGCTATGGAGTCTACCAGCTTGTCGATCCTGGGCAGTGGGTAGCTATCATTTGGGCAGGCCAGATTGAGTTGATGAAGTCACCGCACATACACCATTTGCCATTAGATTTCTTTACCATCACCACGTTTGCAAGCCAGGTGGTATGAGAAGCCTCTTTGATGATACCTGCACTCAAATTTTTTTGTACCTCAAGTTTGATCGCCTCTTCTTTATCACGAGCAAAACTTCGCAGTTTCTGCTCCATATACTTCATGGTCGGATTGACTTCCAGCCTATGGACAACTATCTCCTCTTCAATCCTTTTCATATCTTCTACACGCCAAGCAAAAACATCACAGCTTTCCTTCAATAGCTCGACAATCTCTGCTCTTTCCTCAGCTGACAGCTGTCTACCAATTTGAATTTTCTGGTCGGGATAGGAGGGATTGGTTATCACTGCTTCTAGCTCGTCCATAGGTTCCAGCTCTGGACCATCTCTGAACTGTAGAGTCTCAATAATAATCTCATGTATCCTTTGTCTTTCTTCGGCATACTCTCTGCTGACTTAGCAATAAAGCGACCTAGGGCTGCCACCCTACCATTGAGTCGCTGCATTTCCTTAATAAACGTAGGCTCCTTCATGTCGACTAGAGCCTTGATCTTTTTTGGATTATCTTCAATACCCCGCTGAGAAACCATGAAGCTAAGAAATTTTCCAGCTGCTACCCCAAATATGTACTTGCTCGAATTAAGCTTCATGTCGTTTGCTAGCAAATCGGCGAAAGTTTCCCTTAGATCGGCCACGTGACATCCGTCCTTTGTTTTGATGACCATATCGTCGACATAGGCCTCCATGTTTTGGCCAATTTGTGAGGCAAATACCTTATTGACCATCCTCTGGTAGGTCCCTCTTGCATTCTTTAATCCGAATGGCATCATGTTGTAGCAGTAAATACCTACAGCAGCTTGAAAAGCTGTCTTCACCACGTCATCCTTATACATCTTGATCTGGTGGTAGCCTGAATAGGCATCGAGGAAGCTCAAAGTAGTGTGCCCAACTATGGAGTCTACCATCTTGTCGATCCTGGGCAGTGGGTAGCTATCATTTGGGTAGGCCAGATTGAGGTTGATGAAGTCGCCGCACATATGCCATTTGCCATTAGATTTCTTTACCATCACCACGTTTGCAAGCCAGGTGGTATGAGAAGCTTCTTTGATGATACCTGCACTCAATAGTTTTTGTACCTCAAGTTTGATCGCCTCTTCTTTATCACTAGCAAAACTTCGCAGTTTTTGCTCCATATACTTCATGGTCGGATTGACTTCCAGCCTATGGACAACTATCTCCTCTTTGATCCTTTTCATATCTTCTACACGCCAAGCAAAAACATCACAGCTTTCCTTCAATAGCTCGACAATCTCTGCTCTTTCCTCAGCTGACAGCTGTCTACCAATTTGAATTTTCTGGTCGGGATAGGAGGGATTGGTTATCACTGCTTCTAGCTCGTCCATAGGTTCCAGCTCTAGACCATATCTGAAATGTAGAGTCTCAATAATAATCTCACGTATCCTTTGTCTTTCTTCGTCCCCCAAGTGGGTAGCTTCTTCAACAATCATACCATCTAGCTCAACTGCAATCTCATCGCTGGTGGCCCCTGAGTTTTGGTCGATCTGAAGGCATAGCTCGCCTATGATGACCTGATCGACCATAACTGCATCAGAATCATCCATAGTGTATGAGGAAGGACGTGTCGGCTCAATCATGACTTGTTCATGTGAGTGATAGGTCGCCTCATCGACACAGATGATTGCAGATAGTCTTGAAGTTGTGGTGACCGATTTGGAGAGCTTCCAGTATCCTTCTGGAGTGTCAACTTCTAGCTCCCTCTTCTAACTCATTCAAAGGACATGGTCAAGGTAAGCTCGAGTAGTAGTCTGCACGCAACCTACTCCAACTAACGTAGGGAACTTAACTCGCTGATGGGGGATAGAGGCCACCATTCCAAGTGCGACATGGACAGGAATACCCAATATAGCAGCATAATCACTTACTACATCAATAACAATAAATGTTACCTTAGTTATGACCCTGAAAGGGTGTTGGCCAATGTCAACTTCTAGCTCGATCTTCCCCTTGGCATCCACCGTATGATTGGTGAAGCCCTCTAGTCGACCATCGTAAGGCGACAATCTCTCCTTTGTCAATCCCATCTCCTTGAAGGTTCCATAGAAGAGGATATCCTTACAGGCCCCATGTCAACCAGAATCCTGCTCGTTGTACAACCATCTATCAAACCCAGAATTACCAGAACCTGCTCTCTTGCAGCCAAGTTGGTAGCTAGCTCGTCCGGATAAAAACTGATGACTTCATCCCTGATGTAGCTTCTAGGTGGCACGTGAGGATCTTTGTTGAGCTGAAAAATCTTGTGCTTCAAAGCCTTGTTGCTTTCTTGCTCGGTGATAACTCCCAAATCTAACCGGGTTTGCCTTGGCTGAGCTACACCTTCTGCAGTATGCTCGCCTCCACTAGGTCGAGCTCCCTTCACGTACATGTCGAGCCTGCTACTGTCGACCCACTTCTGAATAATACGCTTCAAAATAAAGCACTCTTCTGTAGTATGACCCATATCCTTGTGGTAATCACAATATTTACTGTTGTCCCTTCTGAACTTATTTCCTGGGTTCATTAGGGCAGGTGGGCCTAGCTCGATAGAGTTTATTATTTCAGTGCGACTTACTGTCAACGGGGTAAAAGTCTCAGGCACTCTCTCAGTCGCCCTTATTCTATTCTTCCCATTCTTGTTGTTGCTACCATTCTTAGCTTGGTCACCCTTGTTGGATTCTCCGGCTTCGGGCTGCTTCAAACCTTTTTCCTTCTTCTTTGCTTCATTTCCTCAGCTATGGCCACATCATAGGCCGTCTCAAATAGTTCCTGCCTGGTGTTTACTTTCCTGACTGGCAGCTTGTATTCTAGATCAGGAGAGTATACCCCTTTCCTGACCTCCATGATCTGGTCGACCATCTCCTTGAACTTAGTGAAATAGCTCATGGAGCTCTCAGTTTTGCCCTGCATCAGATTGTTCAAGTCAGTGACCATCTTCTTTCTGGCTCTAGCTGTCGAGAAGCGATCTAGAAACTTCCTCCTCATGTACTCCCATGAAGTGATACAGCCCGGTGTCAATCTACGAAACCAGGTCAGTGCTGCACCCGTGAGGGTGTTGGTTGCCTTGCATAACACATCATCCTCGGAAGAGACCAAGCACATGGTGGCCTCCAAATGTTGCATGTGGTTCAGGGCATTGATCGCACCTGAATATTTGTTAAGGTTGGGCAGCTTAAAGCCCGCATGAGGTCGTTGCTTGAGCAATTCTCTAGACAAGGGTCAAAGAGTATGATCATTTCGTTCGCCCTTTCCATTATCTTCCTTCATGTTGGCCTCCATCTTCTCCAACATCTTCTTCAAACATAGCCACTCCTTTGCATCTGGATGGTCGTTCCTTGAAGATGAGACATCGTTGGATCTCTGTCGCTCTTCACGATGGGGCTCCCCCTAGAGTAGGCCCTATGCCTTTCACTTTTAGGAGGAGTAATTTCTCTACCCCTTCTTTTCCTATAGGAGGGCGACCTTACTGATTTTACAGGCGACCTGCACCTACCTCCTCTAACTGCCGACCTGCGCCCATTCCTATCTCGATGAGATTGCGACCTCTCAGTTCTGGTAGGTGACCTACGCCCATTTCTGTGTTGATGAGATTGCGACCTCTCAGTTCTGGCAGGCGACCTACGCATATTTCTGTTGGCCTCCAGTTGTCGCCTCAGGTCAGATTCTGCCTCCTGCTCCCTATTACGGTTGAGTTGACTCCTCAGGTCGTTACTTGGTATAGATATGTGGGAACGAACATGCTGTACAATTCTCTACTGCTCGTCATTCTGGCGAGCACTTCCATTCTGTCTAACACTCCCGTTTTGCCTAGCACTCCCATCAGGCTGCCTGTGAGAGGTTTGGGAGGGAGCCGCTCTTTCTGATCTCCTCTCGTCCTGATTAGGCGAGTCTGGCATATCAAGCAATTCCGCCAAAATTCTAGCCCGCTCCTGCAACATTTCCTTCCTATTGAGGTGATTGGTTGAGGGACCTGGTTTGTCGCCTGCAACAGTTCATCCTACTAGTTGACACTTTGGAGGGGGCTGTGCTTCTGGTTTTGCCATAAGCCTTTTCTCCCTTCTTCCAACGGGCAAGCCTCTCCCATCATCCACGCTATTGGAGCGTGTCGACCTCCTGGCAGGGCATAGCGGAGGAGGATGAGGTATATTATCATTGCGGTTTCCAGCACCGGCGTCCGTGTTACCACCGGTGTTTCCTTCATTAGGCTCATCCGAGGCATCCGAAACATGACCGTCAGAAGCCATTACAATGGTGTGAGAAAAGTTTTGAGGTCAAAAAGCTACGATTCCCAGCAATGGAACCAAACTGATGCTGCAAAAATCGTGCTTAATCAATCTCCATCCAGTCGCAAGATCAATCTCCTGACTTTTGACCTGAAACACATAACCCACGACTAGCTGGAATGGTCTTCGGCGAAGACCCTCGGGCGTGAGAATAAGTATGGTGTATGGAGAGCTTATAAGTTATAAAGAATAATGTACTCAGAATAACAACTAGCAATTACCTTGAAACAGTTGATATTGTGAAGTATTTATAGTTGTTGATGAGTGTTGTAATTGTATTAGGATTGCATCAGATCCTTAGAATCATGGATCAGATTTGTACAAGAGATCGTGTCCATATATAACTCCTGATTTGTAGGGGGTCTGTTATGGAAAGAGCTCTATGTACGCCTGGATTCTGTAGGTCGACGTACTTTTGGTAGGTCGAGGTCACCTGCATGGGCCCTAGGTCGACCTAACTGATTGACACTGTCAGATAAATACTTGAATAAGATATGGATCGTAAGTCGGACAAATCTATGTCAGGACCGTTTAGGTCAGACAATGAGCTTAGGTCGGCTGATCACTAATGATGGGCCTTGGGCCTTGTAACTTTTAGGCCGACCCACTAATAATGTGGTGGTGATAATACTTGGATAACTGGGCTTGTTCGCTGGGCCTAGCTCGTTACTTTTATTCCATTCATATATAATTTTATATTTCATATTTCTTGTATATTTTGCTTTTCTAATAAGGTTACTATTGTTTAATTTCGTTAATGGATTGATCATGAAAAGTTTGAAAAGCATTCTACCTCTTGAATAAATATTTACTTTATTAATAATACTATTTGTGTTTTTTTCATTCTTGTAATTCCTCCATAACCTTTTCACATATCTTATAATATAACTTATGCATGATATCTAAAGCTTTTCGATTCAAACCTTTCTCACCCCTTCCGCTCAAGTAATTTTTTCCAGGCCTTCTTCTCAGCCACCCGTGCTTCAATTTTTCCTTAACCCACGACTCTTTCACCTTCAATGTCCTCCCCTAATATTTCCTTACTCGATCCTCAAAACTATCCCACAAAACCCCTTATAATCTCTCATTCTCAACTCAATTTTTCTCTCTTCTTCATTTTCATCATTCTCTTCTTCGTTTTCTCTTTCTTAATTTGATCAAGATTTTTTTTTCAACCCCCACACCCCTTTTTTGAACCCTTCAAATTATACGATGCTATTTTGTCATTTTCTACCCTTCTCATTAGCCACTTCAAATTAGACGATCATATTGTTTCATACTCTATTCCTCTTTGGCCACTTCAAATTGGCGATATTATTGTGTTATCTTCTATCTTTTTCTTTGGCCACTTCAAATTGATGATGCTATTGTGTCATCCCCTACCCTTCTCTTTGGCCACTTAAAATTAGTGATCCTATCGTGTCATATTCTTACTCTTTCACTTTCTAAATATTTTCTCTTATGTTTTCTCTCTAATATTAATTCAAAAAAAGAGTTTCTTTTCTCTTTTGTGCTCTCTCCCTCAACGTATTTCCTTTTTCGTTTTCTAAAAAAAAAAAACCATATTTCAATGAAAAACCCAAACGCACACGTAATGGGTGAAACCCCTACTTGTATAAGGTGACTCCACGTGCTCGGCCCACATGAGAGGTGAAACCCTTATGTACAAGGTGACTACACGTGTTCGACCCTCACATTCTCTCTCCAAGCTCACACTCTGCAACACAACCGGATACATATTCAACTTCACCCGCTCGCTAGACCCCGGTTCGTCTCATTACTCTTTATGGTTGGATTTATTCAATGATGGTCCATCTTGCGGAGACATATTAAGGATATTAAGAATCTTTCTTTACATATAATTATATATTTCCTATTGATTGTATTATTTGCTTTTATAATATGATTACTATTGTATAATTATCTTATTTGATGTATCTAGAATAGTTTGAGAAGCATTCCACCTCTTGTATATATATATATTTACTTTGTGAATAATAACATTTGAGAGTTTTGCTTCATGTAATTCCTCCACAACCTTTTCACATATCTTATAATATATCTTCTACATGTTATCAAGAGTTTTTCGATCTAAACCCTTACCACCCCTTTCGCTCAATCAATTTTTTTTCTGACCATCTTCTCTGTCACCCATGCTTCAACTTTTCCCTAACCCGTGACTCATTCACTTCAATAGCCTCTCCTAATATTTCTCTCCTCGGTCCTCAAAACCATCCCACTAACCCCTTATAATCTCCCATTCTCAACTCAATTTTTTTCTCTTTTTTGTTTTCATCATTCTCTTCTTCTTTTTCCCTTTCTTACATTGTATCAAGAATTATTTTTTAACTCTCACAACCCCTGGCCTCAACAAAACCAAAATAAAAATAAAAAATTGCATCCGCTATTCAATTCTTCAATTTTTTTTCTCATAAATCAATTTCTCTTTTCCACGGAAGAAAAGACATTAAATATTCTTGTTTCCTTTCCTTTTCTCTTAAAATTATTTTATTCCTTAATCAATGTTTTTTTTTCTTCCAACGAAGAAAAATTAATTAGGCGATACTATTGTATCATATCCTTTCCCTTTTCTGGCCCCTTTAAATTAGGCGATGCTATTATGTTATCTCCTTCTATTCTCCTTGGCCACATCAAATTAGGCGATGCTATTGTTTCATCACCTTTCCCTCTTTGCCCGCTTCAAATTGACGATGCTATTGTCTCATCTCCTACCATTCTCTTTGGCCACTTCAAACTAGTGAAGATATTATGTCATCTCCTTACTCTTACTCTTTCTCTTTCTCTCTCTAAATATTTTCTCTTTCGTTTTCTCTCTAATATTAATTCAAAAAAAAGTTTCTTTTCTTCTCTCTCTCTCTACTTAATTCCTTTTTTGTATTCTCAAAAAAAAAAAAAAAAAAAAAAAAAAACCATACCCCACCCTCTTTGTAGGGAACTGCCAAAATAATCTTGGCTCACCATATTTCAATAAAAAAAACCAAAACCCCATCCTTCTCATATGAAACCACCAAAATCGTCTTCGCTCACCATAACTTCGATGAAAAAATGCAAAACCCTACCTCCTCATAGAAAACTGTCAAAATTGTCTTGGATCACCATAATTCAAATTTAAAAAAAAAAAACTAAGGCCCCACACTCCTCGTAGGGAACTACCAAAATTGTTTCATACTTTCCTCACCATATTTTAATATAAAAACCCAAACCCACACATAAGGGGTGAAACCCCTACTTATACAAGGTAACTACACATACTTGATCCACACGTGAGGGGTGAACTAGTTATACAAGGTGACTTCACGTGCTCGACCCTTACCTTCTCTCCCCAGGCTCACACTTTGCAACACAATAGAATACATATCCAACTCCACCCGCTCGCTAGAGCCCGGTTCATCTCATTACTCTTCAACATTGGTATTATCCAAGGATTGTCCATCTTATGCGGAGGTATATCAAGAATATTAATAATACTTCTTTACTTATAATTCTATATTTTCTAATACTTGTATTATTTACTTTTTTAATAAGATTACTATTGTATAGTTTTAGAGCTGTCAATTTGGAAATACGGGACAGGACGGGACGAAATTATGTTGTCCCACGACGGGAACAGGACGAGACGGGATGGGACAAAACGGGACGGGACTAAAATATTTCGTCCCATCCTATCCCATTTACGGGACGCGGGATCCCGCGGGACCCATGCGAAATCCATTGACTAGGAGGGATAAGCGTTGAAAAATCATAAGCTCCACCAGGTCTTCCTTGTTATAGCGTCTGAATCTACGTTCATAAGCAAATATGTTCTGCGCTTTAAGGATGAGTTGCCTGATTTGCTTGAAATATACCGGAACAGCATAAAACAATAGTCAAAAGATCAACTGATTTGCTCATGAACATGCTTTTCGGGTCACTGAATCTTATGGTCTTGAATGATGCTCCTCCAGGTCTTCCTTGTTACCATGGTATCTATTTACTTATTCTTGGTGATTTTAGTTACCTAAGCTCTAGTTCTCATTATGCTGATTCATTTTACTATAAAGTTCAACACTTGAGCAATTTTGGGGGATTATATGCATAGCTGTTAAAATCTATTTCATCCATGCAATCTTTATAGGCTGATTGTTAATATTTCAATATAGTAACCCACTTGGGCTAGCTAAGTTTTGGGCATTTTGAATGTAAGCTTAGCCAGGCAAATTTGATTATCTTTATGGTTAAAGGTAAGTTTCTAAGAAGTAAGAAGTAATTATTTGTTGAAAAATCATCATATGGCTTGAGATATGCGGGACGGGAACGGGACGGGCGGGACCGCACTATGTTGTCCCGCGACGGGAACGGGATGAGACGGGACGGGACGAAACGGGACGAGACTAAAATACTCCGTCCCATCTCGTCCCAAATCTATTGCGGGACGGGACGTCCCGACGGGACCATCCCAACTTGACGGCTCTATATAGTTTCCTTATTTGATTTATATAAAATAGTTTAGAAACACTAAATCTCTTGTATACATACTTGCTTTTTGAATATTATTTGAGTTTTTACTTCATGAGATTTCTTTTCACATATCTTATTTTATAACTTCTACGCTTAGCACTTTCATGCGAATGAGGTCACTACAAGAATGTTAGTTATTTACGGCAGCATAATACGACGGTCTAAACGGAGCCTCCGTATATAACTAATATATACGGCGGTTAACACGGAGCCACCGTAAATAGAAAACTTATATACGTCGTATTTAATAACCGCCGTATTTAATCACTTTATATACGGCGGTTAACACGGAGCCGACGTGAATAGAAAACTTATATACGACGTATTTAATAATCGCCGTATTTAACCACCTTATATACGGCGGTCTATACAGAACCGCCTTATATATTAATATAAACTGCGAAATAAAATTTCCCCAAAATTCCATATCTATTGTTCGCGCATAAACAGAAATTTTCCAAAACCTGGCGTTTACCAAAAACTCTAGGGTTTGATTCTCAATTACGTCAAGCGGATAATCGACGACGACCGGTGAAGACGGTGAAAAACCCATCTCATCTTAACCTGGTTAGATCTCGTCATCTTCAGGTAATCAAAATCTCCAATTCCATTAGCGTCGCCCTCTGTCTCTGATGGCGTCGGACTTCGCCTTCTCCTTAAAATCGTCACCTATCCCATCTTAACATGGTTAGATCTCGTCATCTTCAGGTCCCCAACACTCGCCGGCCTCTTTGGTTCGGTCGGTGCCAGCTCCAGCAACCACCTTCTCTCTTGTGGTTCGCAGCTTCTGATTGTTGTTGACGTAAGATCTACTCTGCCCATTTCCATAATAGTTAATTTTTTGTATGTAAATCTGTAAGGAATCTTTCGAAAAAAAATCCCAAAATCACTCATTGTTGTTGAAGAAGAAATTATGATATTTTTCTCTCATCTTTGCTATTTCCATTATGGGCTTATGAGATTAGCGTTTGTTTTTTGGTAAACTTAAGTTTAATTTTGATTACTTACGTTATTTTATTTGATAATCTTAAAGATTCTTTTTTGTAAACTTAAAACCTTCAAGACTCATGATGTGGGGTGTTGATGGTAGTTATGGTGATGAATGTGAGTATGTGATGGTGTTGATGGTGATGGCAGCTTCGGTGGAAGTAACGATCGTTAATTTAGATTGGACTGTGTAAGGGTACTGAAAAAGCTTGTTGGAAATGATTTGAGTGAGGTGTATGTTGAAGTGTACCGACAGTCTCCCCGATACCAAATTGGTTATAGTCTTCTTTGTTCTACAAATTGTTAATAATGGAGTATATTTAAAGTCATCTTATAAACAAGAAACTTAATGCAATGAATGGATTGTGCTTTGTGATCAATTTTGGGCATTGTCTATTTGTGTTTTTGTGTTTGTTTGTTTTACTTTTCTGTATTATATATCTTTATATAGATATTTGTGTGAATAAGTCTATAATTACACACACACACACACACTCATACACACACACCCACACACCACACACACACACACACACACACACACACACACACACACACACACACACATATATATATATATATATATATATATATATATATATATATATATATATCATTTTAGAGTATGTTTATTTATGAGTTTATTTTTATTCTATAATTTGTTTTTCTCAGTCTTATAGATTTTATTTTAACGTTAAAAATATCAAGTCATATATGGACAAAAGTTGGATTGATTTGGGTAACCGAATTTCAAATGAGTATATGTCTGAGATTGACAACTTCCTCGACTTTGCATTCTCAAAAAGTCTCTTGCTGCTAAAGATATAAATTGTCCTTGTAAAAAATGCTCAAATCGTTACCAAAAAAACCGTGCAATCGTGAAATCACATTGTATTGAAGTAGGATTTGAAACAGATTACAAGAATTGGACTAGGCATGGGGAAGAGTACGTTTCGGCGTATAAGAATGATAATAATGATAGGACAACTGAAGATGGCATTGAAATTGACTTAGGCGTGCAAGATTGTATGAGGCAAATGGTACATGAAGGGATGGGTATGCTGGACAGTAACCAGCCAGGAATTGAAGAAATCGTACAATCAGATGTAGCCACCTCAAAGTTTCTTAGACTTTTGAGAGATGCTGATCAAGCCTTATGGGAAGGGTGTGATAATATGCACTAGAAGGCTAATTATCGAGTGGCCGATAAGGGATTTACTTCTTTATTAAAGATTTTCATTAGGCCATTGCCTCAATCAGCAAAAGTGCCAAATTTCTATCGTGAGGCGTACAAGATGACTGCAAATTTGGGTTTCAGTTATAAAACATGGGACACGGGCATTAATCATTGTATGTTGTTTCGAAATGAAACTGAAAAACTTAGTAAATGTGAAATTTGTGGAGCCTCAAGATATAAGCAACAAGAAAAAGGGGGTACCGGTGAAGGTGCGAAAACAAGTGGTGTTGGTATGCATATTTTAACCCTCCTATTTTTAGAATAGATTTGATTGATACCATAATCTCCTGTCTATTTTAAGGACTTTAGGACCATATGTAATGAAGCTTATACTTCAATTTTTTAGCTAAGTCCATTTTATAGAATAGGTTAAAATTAGGCTTGAAGACTGGCACAAGACTCATTGGATTTGAGGATTGCAGTTCAAAGTTTCAAACCGCACTAAAGCAATCGCTCGTGCTGAACCGCCTTGTGGAATTCCTTTGTTGAAACTATTCCTTTGAACAACTGCAGTGCAACCACACATGTGAACCGCACCTGTGCAGTTCCAATATCTCGACCGCACTCTGCAACCTCACTGGTGTAACCAACCGCACTTGTCAAAATCGCATGTACACCAGAATCGCTCCAATGATTGAACCTTGAAGTGAATCACATTTGACCGTTGGAATCCACGTCAGCAATATCAAAAGTCAACCACCATATCTTGTCATGTGACTACTTTTCAGACAAGAACTGCAAGGATCTTGAAAAGGTGACAGATGTCCTAACCACCTTAATTGCAGCTGAGGTCTGATCAGCTTTACCTGCAACTGCTGTACCAAATGACAAAAGTGGATATTGTGGACCAATGGAAAAGCACCAGTGCAGTACTTGATACAGCTGTGTCCAACGGCTATATCTTGGATGCTTGGGTATAAATAACCCTAATCTTCACCATTTGAAGATTGCTTGAGAAAATTGAAAGTGATGTGTTCATAGAAGCTGAAGCTCTACCCAGGAATTTTTAGTCCTTTGAATCTTCATCTTCTACTTCAAGAAAAATATATCCCACCCCAGAAATCAAGCCTTATACACATCAATAATCATTGTGCTCTCCATCTCAATGATTTAAAGAGCCTTGATCTTGTAAACACACACACACACCTCACTTGTTTAATCACATAGATTATTCATTTGAGATACACTGGTTATAGTCTAGGATTTGTTCTTCATAGAAAAGATTTTAGATCTGAGTATTACTCATTGTACTTTGTAATCTCTCATATACTCAATATAAAATATCTCTTAGAAATCCAAGACTAACCATCTTGGTAGTGGACGTAGATCGTTTATCGATTGAACCACTCCAAATATTGTGTTCTTATATTTCTGCATTTATTATTTATTGTGCTTACTGATTATCTATCTTTATCTCTGTTTGATCTTTATTGTAGTTATCCATTATTGTGAAATTGTGTTTGGAGTTAACATTGTCAAAACCTCACTTTGTTTGTAAACTGCACTCACCAAAACCGCCTACCAAAACCGCTTTATAAACCGCCCATCCAAAACCGCTTTGTATCTTCAAATATTCCGTTGTGCATTTTACATCTCTACTTGCAGTATATTATCAACTGCAAGCGGTTTTGTAAGCTTAGAGGTTTAATTTTAAAAGAGGGCGAGAAATTTGTAACAGCTATTCACCCCCCCCTCTAGCTATTTTTCACCCTTGTTGTCACCTTTGGGACCAACAAGTGGTATCAGAGCTAAACACATTTTAAAATCACTATTTTTCAAGCTTAACAGCTTGTGTGCCGATTCGAAATGGCAAACTCAAAGACAATGACAACTGTTAACTATTCACACATTCCAATTTTGGACGAAGACCACTTCGACATCTGGAAGTGCCGAATGCTCATTCATTTGGAAACTATTGATGAGATGCTGGTGGAATGCGTGATCAATGGCCCATTTGTTCCCATGAAGGCCAACACAGATGCAACCACCAGTGCAGAAACTCCAGAAGTCAAAAAGCCAAAAAGCGAGTGGTCAGATGAAGAAAAGAGATTAGCTGCCTTGGACAGCAAGGCGAGGCACATCATTTCTGGAACCCTCCCCGTTTCAACTCTTCAAAAAGTGATGTATCTCAAAACCGCAAAGCAGATGTGGGATGCCATAGAGAGCTACCTCGAAGGTGATGACGAATGCAAGGAGAACAAATTATATGCTGTTGAAAGATCCTACAACAACTTCAACAGAAAATCCAACGAAACCTTGCGTCAGACCTACGACCGCTATGTTGAGGTAGTTAATGCTTGTAGATCTCTTGGCAAGACTTTAACTGATAAGGAAATCAATATGACTTTCCTAGCTGCTTTAGGTTCTAGATGGGTAAATAAAGCAACCTCTCTAGAAGACTCCAAAGTTTTGAATACTTGGTCGTTAAGTAACTTGTATGCAAATCTTAGAGTCTATGAGCTTAAGTTAAATCATATTGAAGAGATTGAAGGGAAAACCAAATCGCTTTCCATGTCCGTCGTGGAACATGAGGAGAAACCAACCACATCCAATCAAACCGCAGATCCTTCCATATCAACCTCATCACTCATCGAAATGGATGATGATGATTTTGCCATGTTTGTGAAAAGATTTCAAAAATTTAGAAAATCCTCAAAACCTTTCACAAAAACATTTTCTAAAGGCAAACCTCCTGCAACATTTTCTAAGGCTGCAGATACAAAGAAAAAGAGTGATCTAGTTTGCTACAATTGTAGAAAACCTGGTCACTTTGCATCTGAGTGTCCACAGCCTAAATATGAATACATGAAAAAGAAAACCTCTCCTGCAAAATTTTCTCGTCACAAGGGAATGGTTGCTGAGGAAGAGAATTCTAAGGAATTAGCAACTTGGATAGAAATAGACTCTGATAATGGAAGTGATGAAGAAACCGAAAAGGTTAATCTCTGCTTAGTTGCAGATGCTTCCGATGAGTCAGATACTGAGTCAATCGAGTCACTAGATATGGAAGAAGAAGAGGTTTCTACAAAAATTTCAAATTTTAAATTGGATTCTGATGTCAAACTTACTCCAAGCATTAAAATAGGAAATTGTTCGTATTCACGTCCTATTTTTGCTCCTAAAAATGCTCCACCTTCAAAAGCAATTCCAAATAAGAATGAAAAAGGTGGTGGAAGAAGTTTTTCCCGTGGAACATGAAAGGATGTTCAAGGAAGCAGAAATGATGATCCAAAAATTCTCCAATCTTAAGAAAGCATTAACATTAGCTCATGATGAAATTTCTCAGTACAAGAAGGAGAAAACTGTGATGAGGTCAGAAATTTCCAATCTTAAGGACCAAATCAAAAGTATGTCTCCTCTTGCTGATCAAAACCACATCCTAGAAACTAAGGTTGCTGCACTTCAACTTAGGAATGATGACCTAGTTGCCCAGAAACTCGACCTCCAGAAGGTCATTGATGGGTGGACGAAGTCACAAGTCACCATGGATCAAATTATTGAATCCCAAATGCCCAGTGGAATTAAAGAAGGCCTGGGATTCCAAACTGGTGAAAAGGAGAAGTGCACCTCCTGCTGTGAAAATGTTGAGGAAATTTTAAAACTAACTAAAGAAATTCCTAAGGGGAAGCATTCTGCTTCTAAGGGTAAAAGACAGGAACAAAATGCTCCACTTAACTTCCATTATGTCTACCCGAAGAAACAGTTTGGGAAAAACTCTCAGATGAAAGGAAAAGATTCTGAGAATGATGACACAGAGGAGGTTTATTATGCTGTTGACCATACTTCTACTCCAACCGCTTCTGGTGGAGTTGGTAGTGCTGTCAACCGCACGGATGACTTCCCTTCTTCTTCGACTGCTCCTCCTGCCTTCAAAAGCAAGAAAAGCGTTCCTAGAAAAACTGCAGTCAAACCACAAGCAACCACCTTTGTGAAGGCTAAAACCACTCCTCCCAAACCGCATGCAACTCCTAAGAAAAGTAAGGAGTTAGTAAAACCTCATGATGCTTGTAATTTCTATAAATGCTCTGTGTGTGATGGTTTAGGTCACAAGGCTGTAGAATGCCTTTTACGGTTCACATCCAATGCCAGGAAGAGTAAACCTCCTTCTGTCAAACAGGTGTGGATCGTTAAAGGTTGCTAACCTCAGGACCCAAGGAATAAAGGGGGACCTCGTTCTTAATGTTTACATTTCAGGTCCTCTGCTTAATGGCTGGTCACTCCAAGGAAAATGAATGGTATCTTGACAGTGGCTGCTTAAGACATATGACTAGAGATAGATTATTACTTGAAGATGTCATTGAAGCAAGTGGTCCATCTGTAACCTTTGGTGACAACAACAAAGGCAAGACCATTGGGTATGGTGTAATAAGGAGAGGAAACCTAACCATTGAGAAGGTTTCTCTTGTTGAAGGACTCAAGCACAACCTCCTTTCAATTTCTCAATTCTGCGACAAAGGAATACTTTGCAACTTCACGTCATCAAACTGCTTTATCAAAGATAGCATTTCCGGAGTCACCCTACTCACAGGGATTCGTAAGAGTAATATTTACATTATTGATCTAAATTCTGCATGTAGTATTACTAATCTCTGTTTTGTAGCTAAAAATGTGAGCAAAAATAGTTGGCTATGGCACAAGAGGTTGAGCCACTTGAACTTCAAGTATCTAGCAAAGATTGGAAGGGAAAACCTCGTTCGTGGTTTACCCAAAGTGGCTGACCACCATCCTGAGAAATGCAGTGCATGCCAACTTGGTAAGCAATCCGCGTCGTCTTTCACCAGCAAGACCGCTCCATCAACCTCAAGATGCTTACAACTGCTTCACATAGATTTGTTTGGACCCGTTACCACTGTCAGCATTGGAGGAAGTAGATATACTTTAGTGGTGGTGGATGATTATTCAAGATATACGTGGGTTGAGATGATGATTTCCAAAGACGATTGCTATGAGATCCTCACCGCACTATTTAGACGGCTCCAAACTCAAAAAGAAGACGACATCGTTAGTGTTCGATCAGATAATGGAACAGAATTTAAGAACAACGGTGTTGGTCAGTATTGTGATGACCATGGGATTGATCACAATTTCTCCGCAGCTGGTGTTCCACAACAAAATGGGGTTGTGGAAAGGAAGAACAAGACGTTGATTGAGGCTGGAAAGACAATGATATCTGAAGCCAAGCTGCCTCAGTATTTTTGGGCTGAAGCAATCAACACAGCATGCTTCACTCAGAACCGCTCCCTCATCAACAAAACCTATAACAAGACTCCATATGAGCTATGGAGAGGAAGAACCCCCAACATCGCTTTCTTTAAGATCTTTGGCTGCAAATGCTTTATCCTCTACAACGAAAGAGAAAATAGAGGTAAATTCGGAGCCAAGGCCGATGAAGGTATTTTTGTTGGGTATGCTAAACATTCAAAAGCTTTTCGTGTTTTCAATAAAACTAGTTTAAAGATAGTTGAGTCTGTCCATGTTACTTTCGATGAGCATTCTCTCCTTGAGCCACATATGGCTCCAAATGTCGCTTATGATTTTGCTGAGCATAATGAAACAGGTGAACCATCTAGAACAGCACCTGAACCTCAACCGCAAAATCCAGCTCCCTCAACTGAAATTCCCTCAAACCGCACCTTTGAAACCGCACCTGAAGTTTCCACTCCAGATGCAACTCCAAGGGAAGAAGATGTTGAGAATTCCCCCATCCAGCTTATTGAACCTCTTCGTCAACTTACCTTCCATGACTTCGCTGAAGGATCTAACGATGTTCCAATTGAAGATCTTCAGCAAACCTCAGTCCAACCAGACTTACCCCTGGAGGTTCGTGAAGTCAGCAGTCACCCTCTCTCTAATGTAATTGGTGATCTGTTTTCCGATGTTCAAACAAGGAGATCGAACTATGATGAGCATACTTCCTTATTATCTCAAGTTGAACCCAAGAAGATTGATGAAGCACTCCAAGATTCAAGTTAGGTAGTTGCTATGCAAGAAGAACTCAACCAGTTTGAAAGATGTAAGGTCTGGACATTGGTGCCTAGACCTCAGGATCAAGGAGTGATAGGAACTAAGTGGGTATTTAGAAATAAGATGGATGAGAATGGAAGCATCACAAGAAATAAAGCAAGGTTGGTTGCACAAGGATATAGGCAAGAAGAAGGAATCGATTATGATGAAACTTTTGCTCCAGTTGCACGATTGGAAGCTATCAAAATCTTCTTAGCCTACACCTCTTTCAAGCGTTTCAAGTTATATCAAATGGACGTGAAGAGTGCTTTCCTCAATGATGAACTGCAAGAGACCGTGTATGTTGCCCAATCGCCTGGATTTGAAGACTCCAAATTTCCAAATCATGTTTACAAACTCCAGAAGGCTTTGTATGGACTTAAGCAAGCTCCAAGGGCATGGTATGAGACTCTTTCTAAATTTCTACTAGAAAAAGGATTTAAACGTGGTAAAATCGATACAACTCTTTTTATTGCCAAATACAATGATCATACTTTACTTGTTCAAATATATGTTGATGATATCATTTTTGGTTCTACTAATGAGTTACTTTGTAAGCGTTTTGAGAAGCTAATGAAAAGCAAGTTTGAGATGAGCATGATGGGAGAGTTAACATTCTTCCTCGGGCTTCAAATCAAGCAATGCGAAGAAGGTATTTTCCTCAGCCAAGCTAAATACACCAAGGAGTTGATAAAGAAGTTTGGATTAGAAAATGCTAAAGCATATGATACTCCAATGGCCACCGGCAATAAGCTAGATAAAGATCTAAAAGGTAAGAAGGTTGATCAAACCCTATATCGAGGTATGATCGGCTCATTACTTTATTTAACTGCTAGTAGGCCCGATATCATGTTTAGTGTCTGTGTATGTGCACGCTATCAAGCAGATCCTAGAGAAGCACATTTAATTGCAGTCAAGCGCATAATCCGCTATTTATCTGGAACCACTAACCTTGGACTTTGGTATTCCAAAGATTCGAACTTTGATCTTGTAAGTTATTCAGATGCAGATTATGCAGCTTGTACTATTGACAGGAAAAGCACTAGTGGTACTTGTCATTTCCTCGGGAATAGACTAGTTGCTTGGGCCAGCAAGAAGCAAGCTTCAGTTTCAGTGTCAACCACGGAGGCTGAGTATATTGCTGCTGGAAGTTGTTGCAGTCAAATCCTTTAGATGAAGCAGCAGTTGGTGGACAATGGAATTGAAGAAGGAAATTGCCCTATCATGTGTGACAACACTTCAACAATTTCAGTCTCCAACAACCCTGTCATGCATTCCAAGACCAAGCACATAGATATCAAGTATCATTTCCTCAAAGACCATGTGGAAAAGAGAAATATCCATTTAGAGTATGTGGGGACAGACAACCAGATTGCTGATATCCTCACCAAAGCTCTTGACTCCAAGAGGTTTTCTTTCCTCAGAGGAGAAATGGGTATGCTTGAACTTAACTGATTCCATACTTGTTATTTGCTAACTTGTGTGTTGAGTTTAGGTTGTATTTCCTGTTGAGATTTCAAACCTCCCATTGTTGAACCCCGTGTATCCAAACCGCAAGCAGTCAACCGCCTGCATCCAACCGCCAATGCCAAACTGCTTGATGCAGCTTGACCGCTTGGATCCAAACTGCGCTTCAACTTAGAGTAAATTCTGCCTATTTATTTCTCATCTTTATTAAAAAAAAAAATTGTTCAAATTCCTTTTATTTATTTTTAGTCCTTATTTTGACATAAGGGTATTTTCGCAAATGTTTTCCCACGTTTATTTCAAAACTTAAAAGCATTTAATGCTAAGGGGACATGAGCATTAAAAACCTTCATGTCAGCCGTCTTGGATTACAGTGCAGAAGGTGAAAGGGTACAACAGTTAGCCATTTCAATCATTTTCTTCTGAAGCAACTGCCTGCACCCCTTCACCTATATAAGCAAGGTTTGGTGAAATTCTATACTTTTTACTGCCAAACCCTCTGCACTTGTACTCTCTCTCTACCAACTTCACTCTCTCTCTACTTCTCTCTTCAAAACCTCCATTTTCAAAACTTAAACTAAAATGACTTCAACATCTAAGAGACAAAGAGCCTCTACAGTAGCAAGGGCTCCCAAGAAACCCATTCTGGACATGGTAATGATTTCTAACCCTAACTCTTTCAATTTCTTCAAAACTGCCATGGTTGAGCTGAAAAACCTTTTCGTGTTCTTCAATACCATTTTTGATGATTCTGGTCTTATTTGCTGATCATTTTGAATGATTTTTGTTGGGTTATGTTCGGATTTATGTATTGATTCTGTTTACCGGTGGTGAGGTTCCGTTCCCATCACGATTTCTTGGCAAGTCTGACATATCGGAAAATCTGGCCGTAGGAACTGAGGAAACTGAGGAACTATCTGACGCTTCCGTAACTGTAATGCTGACGAGGCGCTGACCCGGGATTCTGAACCACTCTTTGTTCGCTGCAGGGAACGAAAGGTAGGGCTTAGGTTTGGGAAGAGGTATTTGGCTCAAGGTTTTGGGCTTGTGCAACGTGCAGTTACCGCTTAAGTTTACTTAAAACGCGTTTTCTCAGAGTCCTAAATGGTTAGAAAAGATTGCTCTTCTTTTTCATAACTACTCTAGGTCTTAAATCACTGGATCCCGACACTACGTCTATAGACCCCTCGTCTTTCACCTGAAAATCCTTTTCCTGGGACGGACAATCCCGAGCGAGGGTCCTATAGGGCAAGCGGATTCCACCGACTAAAGGAAAAAGTGAACTTAAGGCTAGCTGGTCATGTAAACTTTCAACGCATATGCCATACGGGTTACGGTCAAAGTCAACATCCTCGAGTTAAGGCAGAAATCGTGCCAAAAATTTGGCATGACCTCTCTTGATTCGCTTTCGCGAGGGGCCTTAGCTCTTGGTATTGGCCAAGTTGTGACCGGTATGGTTCATACGTTGAAGGATTGATGACACGGCGTCACATTGAACCTTCGGGTATATTTTTAACACGGTTCTGCGTCAAAGTCAAAGCCAAAAGCTAAGACTTCGGGTCGAGAAGTACGACCTTTGATCTCAACTTTTAAGTTTTGACTTGTGAGGGAGATCTATATAAAAAATATACACTTAGACTTTATGACACGATCTAAGCCAAAAACCAACCAAGGTCTTGGACGAAGTGTGACACAAAGAGTGCATGGTTACACAGGCTAGGATGGGTTGTTTGGGATGACCCCGTGCGCACGAGAGAGGCATAGGAAGGCCAATCAAGTTGCAGCTGAACACCCGGGTTAAGGGTTGTAGTGTGCAGTGTACATGGTAACAGTGCGCGTAGTGTGCGGTCACTAAATTCTTTTTCTGAGTAAAATAGAGATTTTCAGAACATGTTTTAAAGAATTTATGAGCAGTTCAAAATATTGCACGAAAACCAATTATGAATGAATATGCACGAACATGCTATGATTTCAAAAGGGATAAAAAACAACACATTTTTTTTGAAACAGTCCAATGTTTTGAAAATCGGAGCTGTTTGAAATTTCTTTTTTGAAAAGAAAATCAAGTAACACAAAATAGCAAGAATACACGCACAAAAACGAGGAAGGGTAAACGAAAGTTTGACCCACAGAATGTTTTTAAAACGAGAGCAGTTTTAAAAAACATGTTAAATCCCTAGCGGGGTCGCCAACTGAAATTATCTGGATCGCGAGGGCTGCGAGCGATTTTGATTTCACGAAAAAGAGGAGTCACCACGACATTTTGATTATGAGCCAAAACTTTGAAAAAGGCTATTTGAAAAGGGATCGTTTTGATTAGGAGCCAAAACATGGGAAAAAGCTTTTGAAAGGGGTAGTTTTGATTAGGAGCCAAAACTTAGGAAAAGAATTTTGAAAAAAGATCGTTTTTATTCGGAGCAAAAACTTAAAAAAAAAAGACTGTTTGAACAGAGATTGTTAGGTTCGGAGGTCAGGTTACGTTTCGAAAAGAGTAAAATTGAGATCACCCGAAATGTCTCGTATTGACGAGTCTTTCTACCTTTCTCGAAAATTGTGCGTGTGTGTGTTTGTGTATTACTTAAAAATGAGTTTGAATGACAAACTTCTGATTGAAAGGAAGTTTGAATGACAAACTTTGATTTTGAAAAAGAGTTTGAATGGCGGGTTTTGAAATGCGTCGGGCATTATAATGTTACCCTTTCTTGACAAACGATAGGAGAGGAAAGAGTTTGATTTTTGAATCGGACATTATAACGTTACCCTTTTTTTTGATAAAGATGACGAGAAGGAAAAGGCCTTCAAAGTAAATGACGGTATTGAAATGACAATCGACAAGTCAATTTCTTGACTCGGACGTTAAAGGTAAATACGATCAACAAACCAAATGGTTTGGACGGTAAATGACAGTATTGAATTGACGGTATCAACGAACATAACGGTCCGGACGGTAAAAGTGACAATCAACGAACCTAACGGTTCAGACGGTAAAAGTGACAATTAACGAACCTAACGGTTCGGACGGTAAAGAGCGATATGTAATTGACAATATCAACAGATCAAATGATCCGGAAGGTAAATAAAGATCAACGAACCAAACAATTCAGACGATGAAAATGAGGATCGACGAACCAAACGATTCGGACGGTAAAAATGATGATCGACGAACCAAACGGTTCGGACGGTAAATGACATAATAGATAAAAATGGGCCAAGATCTCCGTTTTAACCCTAAATCACTTTTCTCGAAGGAGAAAAGTGATAGAGAGAGGATCACTTCGAGACCCGTAGACAGCGTTTTGTCTAAATTTTGAAAATTTTGATCGGATCAGAAGTAGCGCGAGACGCGTAAAAAGAGATGAACGAAAGATTGAGAGTGAGAGTGTTACCAATGGCTCTATCTTCCTAGGGTACGTGTTTGAAAGGTGTTTAAAGAGGAGAGAAATACCGCTCTCACGTAGGCAGAACCTCCTCTAGTTAACTCTCATTCACACTCGAGTTTTCGTCGAATCGGCGGCATTTTGGCAGTGTTTCGGGGCATGAAAAGGGTTGAGATGTCGAATGGGGGCTTGGGGTAAGAAATATTGATCATCAAAATAAAGGAGGAGGCTGCTATTTATAGCCAATTTCAAGGTGCAAAACAGGCCGTCCGGCCAGTCCTTCAATTTGGAGGGCTTTTTTGGGTACTTAAAAATATGCTGAGACTGATGGACGATCCTGCAGAATAGGTCGGCCGGCCAGTCCTTCAGTTTGAGGGTATTTTGGTCTTTTCCAGCCTTGGATTGGATTGATTTGACTCAAGGGATCGTGCATGTATGCCATGTGTCCTGCTTAGTCACTAAGCAAGGGGTTTTTGCTCCGTCGGGCCGGGTTTTGACTGTTTTCTAAATAACTATCTGAATAAATGTCGAAACAGTCTCGAAAATTGCGTATTTTTAGAAAAGTGATATTTTCACGTGTTTGAACGTGTGTTCAATACACTTTGATTTTTTGAATACTCGGGACAGTCCTGGAAAGTCTCGTCAACTTGAAAAGTGTGAGTTAACGGATTATAACGATTCAAATTTGGGTACTTACAATATGTGATGTTTGATGAGTGAGTTTTACACTCATCCATTGAATACTTTATGAACTTATACTTAGCTTAATTCTTGAGTTTTGTGTGTTTTAATGGATGTTTTAGTGTTTTTTAGTTTTCAGTGGTCCAAGTGAAGAGTTGAGGAAATTGGAAGCATTTTGTGAATAAATCAAGGGTCAAAATGGAACGATGTAATTACGTTGCGAATCGAATCCAAAGGAGGTACTAAATGGGGCCAAAATCTTAGGCATGGCCGCACATCACAGGGCCATAGCTGAATCATTTGGGGCCAAGGTTAAAGCATGGCTGGCCAAGGTTAAAGCATGGCTGGCCAAGGAAAATGGCACATCATTCTGTTGAGGTGGGCGGTCGATCATGTTTCTTGGGCGACCGCGCAAGAGAAGTTGTTTTGAATGCCAAATCTGTCTGTCGATGTGGGCGACCGCGGAGGTTGACGTGGTCGACCGCCCACAATGGGCGAACGGAGTGGGCCTGGCTGCGTGTGACTGTTCGTGTTTTATAACCTAGGATTATATAATGCAGCAGGGTTTTTTTTTTTTAGAGAACTCTTATCATCTTTTCATATCTCTCTTCAATTTTTCTTGGTGTTCTTGCTTGCAATGGATAGCTAAACAATTTAGTTCTTGGGATTGGAGGTAACAATTTATGCTTTAAGTTTTATTTTTCATCATTATCATTGTATGACTTGGGATTATCAAGCAGTTTTTAATGGAATTTTAGAATATATATGTTGAATGCATATTTGTTCTTGAATAATCTAGAATTTCAATTGTGAATCGCCAAATTTTCAATTGCAATTAGTCTTTGCTTGATAGTAACAATTTGTTGAATCCCCACCAAAAGATTCATAAGAATTGTGGTTTTTATCGTTCTTAAGTTCTAAATGGATTTCTAATTAATCTATGAACGGGCCAAGGGAATAGATTAATTGGGAACACTTGATTGCAAATCACCCGCCTAAGTGTCCCAATCATAATTTTGTAAGAACAAAACCCCAAGTATACTTTGATTGATGAACTTTGAAACTTGAGCATAATTGTGAAGCCAATTCTGGGAATTTTGTCTTATTATTGAAACCTCGTTTATAACAAATTTAGTTAATTTTGCAAAAGCATTAGTTTGGAAATCAATACAATCCTCGCTTTATAAAATCTTTGTCATAGCAATAATTTTTCTACTTTAAATTCGTGTCTCGGTGGTTCGACCCTACTTACCCTATCTACAAATCAATTGTAGGTAGTTTGAGTTGGAAATTTTCTTTTGACGTTTCGACAGTCGTCAAAATTTGGCGCCGTTGCCGGGGACGCGTTTAATTTAAAGTTGATTTAATTATTTGCTATTGTGAATATTGTTTTGTATATATATTTTGTTTTAACTTGGTGTTGCAGATTTGAATGTTTGGTCGTAGGTCACTACAATCAGATTTTGTTACCAATTGACCACAACATTCATCGCATCAACAAGAGAAAGCAACCGAAACCAAGTGATACAGAAAGTGAGTCGGTTTATTATGAACAGTCTGAGAATACCGACTCAGAAGAAGAAATTAAAATGGCGGAACCACAGATGATGGGTGATTCTGCTCGTCCGGTAATTGAACCGTCACCATCGTGCATCGTGCTCCCACAAGCAGCAAGGAACTATGAGTTGAAGAACCTTCATTTCAACATGCTCCCTTCATTCCATGGGATGGCATCGGAGGACCCAATAACCTTTATGCGAGATTTCTATAGCACAGTACAAGGTTTTCCATTGGGGCAACTAACCGAAGAGCAATTGAGAATGAGGTGCTTTGCTTATACGTTGAAGGATGCTGCCAAGACATGGTTTGTGGCACTTGCTCCTGCCTCTCTCCACACTTGGACGGATGTTTACAACAAGTTCATGGCAAAGTTCTACTCTCATCAAAAGAGATTCGATTTGAGGTCCAAGATAATGTCTTTCAATCAAGAGCATGGTGAAGCTTTTCATGAAGCTTGGGATAGATTCAAGATGTTATTGGTCCAGTGTCCTCATCACGGGTTTCCTTTAGCCCTTTTAAATCAAGCTTTCTATGATGGGTTGACTCAACAAGGTCAAGCACAAGTGGATAATGCAGCAGGGGGTGCTATGGGTGAGAAAACAGCGGATGAAACAAAAGCTTTATATGAGAGACTTGGCATGAATTCAGAAAAGTGTGAGAGGAGGTAGAAAAGGTGTTTATGAAGTCGAGTCCAATGATATGTTAGCACAACAAGTTTCGGCATTGACTTCACAAATGAAGAACTTCATGGGGATGATGACGGGTTAAAATCAAGGTCAAAATCAAGGTCGAAGTCAAGGAGAGAGTAGTTCGGGCACAAGTTGTGTAATTTGTAATGTAAATACCCATGATATTATGGGGTGTCCATTGCGAGATCAATTTCCGAAATTTCTTGAGCAAGCTAATGCAATGAATTCTTTCCAAACAAGAGTGCGAAATGATCCGTTTTCCAACTCTTACAATCCGGGTTAGAGGAATCATCCCAATTTTTTATGGGGAGGAAATCAAGGGCAAGGTCAGTTTCAGCAACAATACCAACCACAGATGCCACAACCACAGCAACAAGGGCCTGCAAGGCCAAGTGTGGAGGAAACTTTGCAGAAGTTTATCCAGGCCTCGCAACAAAATCAGGTGGCCATTGACCAAAGAATGGGGAACCAAGAATCTTCCATGAAAAAGCTTGAAAATCAGCTTGGCCAAATTGCCGAGGCACTCCAAAAGCACACTCCGGGTACACTTCCAAGTCAATCGGAACAAGCTAAGGCCGTCACCCTGAGGAGTGGTAAGACTCTTCAGGAGGTACACTCTTCTCCTTCTCCTTTAGATAATACTAATTTGCATGAGAATGAAGTTATGGCCGAGGAACGAGTTGAAGTGACTGTAGCGACCCGAACCGTAGACCTACTTGGCCACTTATCCGAGACGCGAACTGGAGACGCCAAAATTTTAAAAACTTTTTCGAAATGTCCTTTCTAAAAATTTGATATGAGAACCTGTTGAACTTTAAAGAAAATCTTGGAAACAACTAACTTTAACTTAAACATCCCACTACAAACTTGGGGCATCTCTACTTGGAGGAAAAGGGAATAAAAACATAACCTAACTTATTTACAACATTTATAAAATTTAATACTTCGAAGTTTTAAACCAAAATTTATATTTACACACGCTCCACCACGGAGATAACAAATATAACTACAACAATTTAAATACCAAAATATTATAGCTACAAAAACCGTCTCGGGTATACTACCCCTGGTTCACATTTATATAATGTAACCATTTCCAACTCTTACCCAAATCATAACCCCAAACTGGCGTCCTCCTCAACCGGTCCTATACCCTGGCTCGCCCTGTCTAAAATAGTAAAAGGGGACGGGGTGAGATAAATCTCAACAAGTTATTATATATGCAACAATATGACATGCGTTACAAAGAAGGCATTCATAGTTCATATAAATATCACATTCATAGTACAAGAAGAATGTACTCATAACATATCATATAAGCAACATTATGCCATTTAAGATGCAACATATACAAGGTGCATATAACACATTGGAAAAGCTGTAAACACCTTACGTTACCTTGGTTTACCTTTTCCCGTCTGACCAATAAGTCGTACAATACTGGAGGATACAATTCCATCACAATCAATAACATATAACGGAGAGAGCTATTATAATAACTCCTCTCTTGTGAACTTCTTAGGCATATTCACATCTTATAAGACCCGTTTTTCAGGGAACCATATAAGATAGTAGCAACTCTGTAAGGCTTTTGGCTCAATACAGATGCTATAACCCCAATCTGTGGCCACGAAGGGGACGATACAGTATAACGTAATCCGATCACATTAGGTCACACTTTCCATAATTGATCGTATTCCGTTATACCCCTAAACATCAGCTGATTAACAACAATTCAAGCACATATAAGTTACTTGAAAGAAAATCCACCAAAGGGATGAAAGTAAATCAACATGGTAAAACACTACTCATGTTCCATCAATGCCATAGTGCAACACCAAATGTCTACACCATTATTATAACAAGTCATGCTACATATAACAACATGGTAAAACACTACTCATGTTCAATCAAATGCAATCCCTCAAATGAATAAGAATATAACAACATGGTAAAACACTACTCATGCTTAATCAAATCAATGCACATGAACTCAAGTAAAATATAATGCATCATAAACTAGTTCTACATAGTTAATATGCAATAATAAATAACCTCTATTAAGGTCCAAGTTTCATTTACCAAGTTGGATTCACTTTGGTTAAGGAATTAAATCAAGGTTATCAACCCATTTCCGTACTCTATTTAAAGTACTTCTACTATTCCATTTTGACCAACTAAGGTATCATTGTGTAGCTAAAGTGTTCTACTTTAATCTAGATTAGAGAGGATTCACTTCGGTTCAAGTTTGAATAAGTTTGGACAGCTCTAGAATTTGTTCAAGGTTCAGGTTCCAGGGGACGAGTCGTCCCCAATTGGTCTAAGTCGTCCCCTGGCCTGGGACGAGTGATTCTGAGATACAATTCTTGGGGACGAGTCGTCCCTAATTTGGCTAAGTCGTCCCCTAAGGCTGGGACGAGTGTCTCTGGGCCAAAACAAAGTAAATTTTTCCAAAACATTTTTAGATAATTTTCCTTGTACAAGTGTTATCCCAAGTGCATACTTTTCAATTCAAAAGTACCAAAATTTAGTATCAATATCAACCATGAACCAACTAGGAAAGTACCCTCATTTTTCACTATACTTAACATACATAATTCAAACCCATCATAACAATATTCATCTACTATATAAGTTAATGTATTATTATCAGACCAGCTGTACCATTTTATCCATAACAGACACAATTCAACTTAGATGAACTTGAAATTTAACATGGATATAAATAACATATAAATGTAAAACATATCCAAAAATCATAGAATTCCCATGGTTCATTTAATCACAATACTCTTCCCAAGTTACTGCCCTGTTTAAGTTCAAATCTGGAGCAGCTGTGAAACTAATGCTATTTCTATGTCCATATCTTATCCAAATGACTTGAAACTTGGCAGGATATCTCCTAAGACATATATGAAACACATATCAAAAATTCAACTCAAACCCATGGCTAGATTTTATACAGCACCTAAATAAAGTTAGCTCAAAACAGGCTGTTTTCCTTAGTCTAACCATATTAATATGCCTAAGAATTTCACAATTCAACCAACAAGCAAGTAATAATTTACCCATTCCAATTATTCATTTTAATTCCTTTTATTTTCAAGTAAATACTTTAACTAAATTAGACATGTAAGAATTTTTCATAAACACTCATAATTTTCCCAAGTAGATAGTTTCATTAATTTAACATGCAAGGATTTATTCCATTTATCCATAATTTCCCAAGCAAGTAATTTCACTAAATTTACAAATAGCATGTATAATTCAAGAATTAATATACACATACATAACATGAGCATACAAAGAAGAAATTATAATAACTTGCCTAAAAATAGTGCGAAATGAAATATTTATTTGACCGGCTCTACGCGATCCTCTCTTCACCACGAACAAGAATCCGCAAACGGATCTAAAAACGGAGGAGTATTGAAGCCTCTAGAATTTTAGAAAGAAGGAGTTTAAGGTTTGGCTTTCCATGGATTTTGGTTGAAGAACATAGTACTGATGCTTTCTCTTTTCATTTCAAGGCCAAGTAAGAAGAGAAAGAAAATAACTAAATTCTTTATTTGTGATATTAAAACAAGACATGAGTCATTAATAAATAATTTTTCCTAAACTACACCACACCTAAGCCTTGCCACGTGTGAAGAAAGCCTAGTGTCAATTCCATGCATATAATTTAAACTAATGAGTCCCACAATCCAAAGCCACATTAAATTAATTTTCAAACAAATCCGTTCCATATATCTATTATTATTATTATCATTACTTTCTTCGTCTCATAATAAAATGCTACTTACCCAAAAATTATTATTTTCCGTTTACTATTATTATTTCTAAACTGAACACTACTTATCATTATTATTATTATTATTATTATTATTATTTATTATTATCTTTAAAATAATAACATTGTTTTTAAAATACAATTATATAGATTCAATATGGAACAACTAATTGGGGTGTCACATTCTCTCCCCTTTAATTTATTAACATAGTAAAGAATTCCAATTCAGTTATTTAAATATTAAATTAACACAAATAATCACAAACAAGATGCGAAGCATGAAATGCGATGCTACTCACGCCATATCTACGTGCTCAACACGTGATTAAACTAGTGCCTAGATTTAGGGTCGTGACACTCACTCCCCCTCAAAGAAAATTCGCCCCGAATTTTAAATGAACTTACCTGAATGATCAAATAAAAAAGATTACTTCCCACACATTTCATATTTCAACCCAGGCTTCCTTGACGACATGATTCTTCTACATCTTTTTCACAACCTGAATGCTCTAGTATTTCAATTCCTGAACTTGCAATTCTAATAACTCTCAATGGTTCTTCCTCACAAGTCAAATCTATTTGAATATCATTGGTTGAAGAACTCCATACTCTAAGGATCATAAGGAGAACTAAGGTTAAATAGACTTCTCAAGTTGAAAGAAAATCCATCATACAACACGAAAGAAAATCCATCATACAACACGCAATCTATTCTCAAGAATCTGGATAGTCTTCTCTGTCTGAAGATGAAACACATCACTGGAACTCAGCTTGGAACTCAAAACCTGACACACGGCTTCCCAAAATCGCAATGAATCCCAGATCAAAATCTGATACAATGTTGATTGGTATTTCACGAAATCAACCAATCTCTCGCATGCACAATTGTTTTACTTTCTTCATCAATACTTCGTTGATATAAGTAGAAACTGAACCCACTGGATTAATCTATCCACTAGTACCCAAACGCAAACATCTTCAGCGACGTTGAAAGTAGTCCATTTACACAATCCATCGCAATGCTTTCCCATTCTAATCTTCTAACTCATCTTCAGATCTTGATACATCTTCGAACTTTTCGGACGAATCGCAATTCTAGATTTAGGTTCTTCCTCTAAAACTGATCTTTTAATCTTTTGTAAAGACGGTACATAATTTTGAGTTGAAGGTTAAAGTTCCATCCTTATTCAATACAAAATCTTCGGTCTTCCCATCTTGAAACTGTCCGATAATCCTCTTAAATTCTGAATCAATTTGTTGAATTTCCTTAAGGTCTCCATATAATATAGGTATAACTTGAACATTCACAATAATATCTCACCTTGCTGCTCAAAGGATATACATGTTGACACATAAGCCTTTCGGCTAATCGCATTTGCAATCACATTAACTTTTCCGTAGGATATAAAATAACGCAATTAAAATCTTTTAATAGATGCAACCCTCGACTCTACTTATTGTTCAATTCCTTTCGCGAAACTAAATACTTCAAACACTTAGGATCGGTACCAATTCTCGAGTTGAGCTTCAATTAGATAAGGTTTCCACTTATATAGCGCGAAATACTCGTAGCCACTTTCGAGCTGATAATAGGATACTTCTGCTTTGCCGAAGTAAACCTCCTCGAAGCACACTCTATCACTTGCTCATCTGCATACTAAGACAATCCAGCTTTCCTTGGACTTGCAACTGAAAATCGCAAAGTTCTCGCATCCATCAGTTAAGGTAAGGATCAGATCTCTAGTCAATTTATTCTTCACTTCTACCAATAAGATTTACCCTTTTTGCATCCTACCCATTGATACATCTTTCCGAGTTAACTAATCAACAATATTACAATTCTTAGATAATCCTTCGGTAACAACTTGCCAAACCAGAAAACTACGGACTTCTTCCACTGACGATGGTTACTTCCATTTGACCACAGTCTAAGTCTTCGAAAGATCCATGGTAATATCTAAGCTTAAAACTATCGAACCCAAATTTAAAAATCTTCCCGAGTCAACACACACTTGTTAACTTTGCAACCAATAGCCTCTCACAAAGGACCATTAATATAATTCGCAAATAATTTTCATAATCTCCTCGGAACATTAATTAAACATGGATGTCATCCATAATAATTTCTACAAAGCCATCAAGATAATGATTAAAATTCTACTCATCATAACCATAATCAAAATCGATACCATTCCATAAGGTGTCTTAGATATAGGATCTGTACTATGAAGTAAATCAATACTAAACTCGGTCTCCCTATCCAAAGGCATCACATATTCCGAGGAAAACACATCGGGAAATCCGCTAGTTACGGGTACATTCTCTAATTCCGGTAACTCTATCGGAGTGTCTAAAACACTAGCCCAGAATCCAATACAACTATGATGCAACACTTACTAGCTTTCACATAAGAAATAACACGAATAATCCTTACCGAAGGAATAGCCTCAAAATAAACTCAGGCATATTCGAGACGGAAAATATAACAATCTTATTACAACAATGGAATAGAGCATGCTACTTGCTTAGCCAATCCATATCCAAAATAATATCAAAATCATGTAGGGATAACACTACCAAATTGGCAGATAACACATAATCACAAACATGCACGTCACAGGCACGTAATACTTCATCGGTGATTAAACACTAAAGTAGGCATATCAGGTATATCAAATGTAACCTTCTTCCTACGACAATCAATCATGGCATAGCAATATCTCAACCAATTTATACCAAGGTAACATCTAAGTCCCGGATTTGTAACTCTACTAAATCCGCTGGCAATTCATGCCCACCAATAAACACATCACATTCTTTATATACCAAAGAAGAAACAAGACAGTCTCCAATAGGAATCGATACTTCTAGCACATAAGGCATAGATTCAACAGAAACATGTAATTGCGATGCAAAATGTATGAACACATACAAATGCAATGAGCCAGGGTCTATAAGTGCGCTTGCTCTCATACTAGCAATAAAATAATACCTTCAAATTGGATTACCTCCACCTTCTACCATGATGTCTTAGTACCTGCAATAATAATTACTTAGAGTATCACTCACTTATACTTAACTACCCTCCTAGGTCACGTAGACACACTAGTCAAACCATAACCTAAGCTCTGATACCAACTGTGGCGACCCGAATCGTAGACCTACTTGGCCACTTATCCGAGACGCGAACTGGAGACGCCAAAATTTTAAAAACTTTTTCGAAATGTCCTTTCTAAAAATTTGATATGAGAACCTGTTGAACTTTAAAGAAAATCTTGGAAACAACTAACTTTAACTTAAACATCCCACTACAAACTTGGGGCATCTCTACTTGGAGGAAAAGGGAATAAAAACATAACCTAACTTATTTACAACATATATAAAATTTAATACTTCGAAGTTTTAAACCAAAACTTATATTTACACACGCTCCACCACGGAGATAACAAATATAACTACAACACTTTAAATACCAAAATATTATAGCTACAAAAACTGTCTCGGGTATACTACCCCTGGTTCACATTTATATAATGTAACCATTTCCAACTCTTACCCAAATCATAACCCCAAACTGGCGTCCTCCTCAACCGGTCCTATACCCTGGCTCGCCCTGTCTAAAACAGTAAAAGGGGACGGGGTGAGATAAATCTCAATAAGTTATTATATATGCAACAATATGACATGCGTTACAAAGAAGGCATTCATAGTTCATATAAATATCACATTCATAGTACAAGAAGAATGTACTCATAACATATCATATAAGCAACATTATGCCATTTAAGATGCAACATATACAAGGTGCATATAACACATTGGAAAAGCTGTAAACACCTTACGTTACCTTGGTTTACCTTTTCCCGTCTGACCAATAAGTCGTACAATACTGGAGGATACAATTCCATCACAATCAATAACATATAACGGAGAGAGCTATTATAATAACTCCTCTCTTGTGAACTGCTTAGGCATATTCACATCTTATAAGACCCGTTTTTCAGGGAACCATATAAGATAGTAGCAACTCTGTAAGGCTTTTGGCTCAATACAGATGCTATAACCCCAATCTGTGGCCACAGAAGGGGACAGTCACAGGTATAACGTAATCCGATCACATTAGGTCATACTTTCCATAATTGATCGTATTCCGTTATACCCCTAAACATCAGCTGATTAACAACAATTCAAGCACATATAAGTTACTTGAAAGAAAATCCACCAAAGGGATGAAAGTAAATCAACATGGTAAAACACTACTCATGTTCCATCAATGCCATAATGCAACACCAAATGTCTACACCATTATTATAACAAGTCATGCTACATATAACAACATGGTAAAACACTACTCATGTTCAATCAAATGCAATCCCTCAAATGAATAAGAATATAACAACATGGTAAAACACTACTCATGCTTAATCAAATCAATGCACATGAACTCAAGTAAAATATAATGCATCATAAACTAGTTCTACATAGTTAATATGCAATAATAAATAACCTCTATTAAGGTCCAAGTTTCATTTACCAAGTTGGATTCACTTTGGTTAAGGAATTAAATCAAGGTTATCAACCCATTTCCGTACTCTATTTAAAGTACTTCTACTATTCCATTTTGACCAACTAAGGTATCATTGTGTAGCTAAAGTGTTCTACTTTAATCTAGATTAGAGAGGATTCACTTCGGTTCAAGTTTGAATAAGTTTGGACAGCTCTAGAATTTGTTCAAGGTTCAGGTTCCAGGGGACGAGTCGTCCCCAATTGGTCTAAGTCGTCCCCTGGCCTGGGACGAGTGATTCTGAGATACAATTCTTGGGGACGAGTCGTCCCTAATTTGGCTAAGTCGTCCCCTAAGGCTGGGACGAGTGTCTCTGGGCCAAAACAAAGTAAACTTTTCCAAAACATTTTTAGATAATTTTCCTTGTACAAGTGTTATCCCAAGTGCATACTTTTCAATTCAAAAGTACCAAAATTTAGTATCAATATCAACCATGAACCAACTAGGAAAGTACCCTCATTTTTCACTATACTTAACATACATAATTCAAACCCATCATAACAATATTCATCTACTATATAAGTTAATGTATTGTTATCAGACCAGCTGTACCATTTTATCCATAACAGACACAATTCAACTTAGATGAACTTGAAATTTAACATGGATATAAATAACATATAAATGTAAAACATATCCAAAAATCATAGAATTCCCATGGTTCATTTAATCACAATACTCTTCCCAAGTTACTGCCCTGTTTAAGTTCAAATCTGGAGCAGCTGTGAAACTAATGCTATTTCTATATGTCCATATCTTATCCAAATGACTTGAAACTTGGCAGGATATCTCCTAAGACATATATGAAACACATATCAAAAATTCAACTCAAACCCATGGCTAGATTTTATACAGCACCTAAATAAAGTTAGCTCAAAACAGGCTGTTTTCCTTAGTCTAACCATATTAATATGCCTAAGAATTTCACAATTCAACCAACAAGCAAGTAATAATTTACCCATTTCAATTATTCATTTTAATTCCTTTTATTTTCAAGTAAATACTTTAACTAAATTAGACATGTAAGAATTTTTCATAAACACTCATAATTTTCCCAAGTAGATAGTTTCATTAATTTAACATGCAAGGATTTATTCCATTTATCCATAATTTCCCAAGCAAGTAATTTCACTAAATTTACAAATAGCATGTATAATTCAAGAATTAATATACACATACATAACATGAGCATACAAAGAAGGAATTATAATAACTTGTCTAAAAATAGTGCGAAATGAAATATTTATTTGATCGGCTCTACGCGATCCTCTCTTCACCACGAACAAGAATCCGCAAACGGATTTAAAAACGGAGGAGTATTGAAGCCTCTAGAATTTTAGAAAGAAGGAGTTTAAGGTTTGGCTTTCCATGGATTTTGGTTGAAGAACATAGTACTGATGCTTTCTCTTTTCATTTCAAGGCCAAGTAAGAAGAGAAAGAAAATAACTAAATTCTTTATTTGGGATATTAAAACAAGACATGAGTCATTAATAAATAATTTTTCCTAAACTACACCACACCTAAGCCTTGCCACGTGTGAAGAAAGCCTAGTGTCAATTTCATGCATATAATTTAAACTAATGAGTCCCATAATCCAAAGCCACATTAAATTAATTTTCAAACAATTCCGTTCCATATATCTATTACTATTATTATTATTATTATTATTATTATTACTTCCTCCGTCTCATAATAAAATGCTACTTACTCAAAAATTATTATTTTCCGTTTACTATTATTATTTCTAAACTGAACACTACTTATCATTATTATTATTATTTATTATTATCTTTAAAATAATAACATTGTTTTTAAAATACAATTATATAGATTCAATATGGAACAACTAACTGGGGTGTCACATTCTCTCCCCTTTAATTTATTAACATAGTAAAGAATTCCAATTCAGTTATTTAAATATTAAATTAACACAAATAATCACAAACAAGATGCGAAGCATGAAATGCGATGCTACTCACGTCATATCTACGTGCTCAATACGTGATTAAACTAGTGCCTAGATTTAGGGTCGTGACAGTGACTCCCGGAGAGAAACTTCCAACTCCACCTCTTAAGCCATATGTACCTCCTGTCCCTTTCCCTGGTAGATTGATCAAAAATTAGGTTGAAACACAATTTAAAGAGTTGTATGACATGCTTTATAAGGTGAATGTAAATTTACCATTGCTCAATGTGATTAAGAATATTCCTTCATATGCTAAATTTTTCAAGGAATTGAGCACAAATAAAAGAAAGTATGCTCCGAACGAAAAAATTGTGGTTTCAGACCAAGTCAGTGCTGTTTTTGAGAAAGATTTGCCTCATAAGCTTAAAGACCCCGAGAATTTTAATGTTATGATTTCTTTGGGGGACTCTAAGAAAGTGAGGGCGATGTTAGATTTAGGGGCTAGCATTAATTTGTTGCCGTACTCTTTGTTTGTTGAGCTGGGGTTGGGTGAACTAAAACCTACTACTATGACTTTGCAACTTGCTGACCGTTCGGTCAAATATCCCAAGGGAGTAGTAGAAGAAGTTTTAGTTCAAATTGATAAATTGATTATCCCTATTGACTTTGTGGTTCTTGATATGGAGAGAGAGGCTAGTGGTGTGAATGATGTCCCTATTTTGTTTGGGAGACCGTTTATGGCTACCGCAAATGCGATAATTAATGTGAAAGATGGAAGTTTGTCCTTAACTGTCATGGATGAAATTGTTAACTTCTCTATCTTTGATTCCATGAAAAAGCCATATGAGGTCAATGAATGTCTCTTTTGTGATATTTCTGATAATTATCCATTACTTGAGCCTGATTTTGAGAGCTCTCTTGTTTCGGAGTTTGTGGATGAGTTAGTTACGGAAGGTGTTTTTGATAAAAATGAGGCGAGGGCTATTCTTGCAGAGATGGATGTTATGGAGAAAGTTACTGAAAAGGTTCCTGTGAAATCTTTAGGTAATTTTAATCCTAAGCATTTACCGTCTATTGTTTCTCCTCCCGAGTTAGATCTTAAACAACTTCCGTCTAGCTTGAAGTATGCTTTTCTTGGTAGTAGTGATTCTTTGTCTGTTATTATTGCTTCAGATTTAACAGAATTGCAGGAAAGAAGGTTGATTGATGTGTTGAAGCGGCATAAGTCCGCACTTGGGTGGAGCATTACTGACATAAAGGGAATTAGTCCAACCATGTGCATGCACAAAATTCATATGGAGGATGATGCCAAGCCAGTTCGGCAGAATCAAAGAAGGATGAATCCTCATATGCTTGAGGCGGTAAGAAAAGAAGTCCTGAAACTTTTGGATGCAGGTATTATCTATCCGATCTCTGATAGTAAGTGGGTAAGTCCTGTTCATGTTGTTGCTAAGAAATCTGGAATTAATGTTGTTAAGAATGAGGATAATGAGCTTGTGCCTACTAGAATGGTCACTGGTCAACGCATGGTTATCGATTACCGAAAACTTAATGCTGCGACTAGAAAGGATCACTTTCCTTTGCCATTTATTGACCAAATTCTAGAAAGGCTAGTTGGTCAGGAATATTACTGTTTCTTAGATGGTTTTTCAGGCTATAATCAGATTATCATTGCACCAGAAGATCAGGAAAAGACCACATTCACATTCCCTTTCGAAACATTTGCATATCAAAGGATGCCCTTCGGCTTATGCAACGCTCGGACGCTCCTGCTACATTCCAAAGGTGCATGATGGCGATTTTTTCTGAGATGATTAGCAGGTTTGTGGAGGTATTTATGGATTATTTTTCTCTGTATGGTGATTCCTTTGATGCATGCTTAAATAATTTGACTTTGGTTCTTAAAAGATGCTGTGATGCCAATTTAACCTTAAGTTGGGAAAAGAGTCATTTTATGGTCAAACATGGAATTGTGTTAGGTCATGTAGTGTCGAGAAAAGGGATTGAAGTTGACAAGGCAAAAATTGAGTTAATATCTAAATTGCCTCCGCCAACAAATGTTAAAGGAATTCGTAGCTTTCTTGGTCATGCGGGTTTTTATCGGCGATTTATAAAAGATTCTTCAATAATTTGTAAGCCGTTAACAAACTTGCTTACTAAAGAGACATAATTTGTTTTTGACCAAGAATGTCTCAATTCTTTTAACTTGTTGAAGGAAAAATTAACTTCAGTCCCTATTCTTGTGGGTCCGGATTGGACTCAACCTTTTGAGATAATGTGCGATGCATCCGATTTTGCGGTGGGTGCAGTTTTGGGTCAGAAAATTGATAAGAAGTCACATGTGATCCATTATGCAAGTAGAATGTTAAATGATGCTCAATTGAATTATACTACAACCGAGAAGGAATTCTTGGCTGTTGTATTTGCTTTGGAAAAATTTCGTTCTTACTTGCTAGGATCTAAGGTGATTGTTTATTCGGACCATGCTGCATTGCGTTACTTACTTGCTAAACAAGATGCTAAGCCTAGATTGTTAAGATGGATGTTGCTTTTGCAAGAATTTGATATTTCCATCAAAGACAAAAAGGGTTGTGAAAATGTTGTGGCAGATCATTTGTCTAGACTTGAAAGGAGGTGTGTGAGTGAAATTCCTTTGAATGAAAATTTTCCTGATGAGCAGTTGCTGGTTGTGAAGGATAGTGAGCCTTGGTATGCCGACATTGTAAATTTTTTGGCTACGGGGGTTTTAAATCCAGATTTTTCGAGTCAAGAAAAGAAAAGATTTTTGTCAATGGTTAAGGAATATTATTGGGATGACCCATATTTGTTCAAACATGGTCCCGATATGGTTATTCGTAGATGCATTCATGAAAATGAGCAACAAAATGTTCTTTCTTTCTGTCATGAATTGCATTGTGGAGGTCATTTTAGTGGTAAGGAAACCGCTCAAAAAGTGTTGCAATCAGGTTTCTTTTGGCCAAGTCTTTTTAAAGATGCATACATTTTCAGTAAAAGTTGTGACAGGTGCCAAAGAATCGGTAACATTGGTAAGCGAAATGAAATGCCTCTTACGAGTAACTTGGTTGTGGATTTGTTTGATGTATGGGGCATTGATTTTATGGGCCCTTTTATTGTGTCATGTGGTTTTGAGTATATTTTAGTATCAGTGGATTATGTCTCAAAGTGGGTGGAAGCAATTCCTACCCGGACTAACGATGCTAATGTTGTTGTCAAGTTTGTCAAGGATGTGATTTTTAGCAGGTTTGGCGTTCCTAGGGCGATCATAAGTGATGGTGGTTCTCACTTTTGCAACAAAATCTTTGGAGCACTCATGAAAAAGTATGGGGTGAATCATAAAGTTGCAACCGCTTATCATCCCCAAACTTCAGGGCAAGTGGAAGTGAGTAATAAGCAAATCAAGGCCATTCTTGAGAAAACGGTGAAGCCGAACAGAAAGGATTGGGCCATAAGGTTGAATGATGCATTGTGGGCTTACCGCACAGCCTACAAAACTCCGATTGGAATGAGTCCATACCGGCTAGTATTTGGAAAAGCTTGTCATTTGCCGGTGGAGTTAGAGCACAAAGCATATTGGGCGATCAAGGAGTTGAACATGGATCTGAAACTAGCCGGTGAACAAAGATTACTTCATTTAAATGAGCTTGAGGAACATCGGTTGGAAGCTTATGAGAATTCACGGTTGTACAAGGAGAGAACCAAAATGTACCATGACCGGAAAATTGTGCATAAGGAACTCATTCCGGGAAGCAAGGTGCTACTGTTCAATTCAAGGTTGAAGCTTTTCCCGGGAAAGTTACGTTCGCGTTGGGATGGTCCGTTTGAGGTTGTGAATGTGTTTTCTCATGGAGCTGTGGAGTTAATGAATCTGGTTACCAAGAACAAGTTCAAGGTGAATGGACAACGAGTGAAGCCATATTTTGATGGAGTTTCAAGATTAAGGGATGTTGAAAGATCCATAATCAGAGAGAAGGTCATTCCGCCGAGCTAACGACGTTAAACAAAAGCGCTACTTGGGAGGCAACCCAAGGTAAGTAGTTAATTTGTAGTTCCCTTAAAGTTAATTTTTCCTTTGTTTTCATCACTTTGAGGACAAAGTAATAATTAAGTTTGGGGGTGTAGAGTTCTTAGCTTAGATTTCATTGTTTGCTTTTCAATGCTTTTCATTGTTTTCATATAAAAAAAAAGAAGGAAAAAAATTGTGTTTTTTTTTTTGTATTTCGTGAACGTGTCGAACTACGGTGACCTGAGCCTATTCTTGTTGGGTAGTCTGCCCACATTAATGGGGACGTAGGCAACAAAAGTGCGGTCAAAATGTGAGTCAATTTTAGTGTATCAATAGATATTATGCTTTGTGTTTGTTTTTGTGGTGATGTGCAGATTGGGAGCCAACCAGAATCCCATTGTTGAGTTGGGCGACCGCCTAAGTTGTTGTGGGCGACCGCCCATATTTGACTTGAAAAGATTGTGGAAGTGTTGTATTGGTGGGCGACCGCCCAAAGGGTTGTGGGCGACTGCCCAAGAATGAATTGAAATAAGGGCCAAACATTCTGTAAAGGTGAGCGGCCGCCCAAGGTTAGATGAGCGACCGCCCAAGGCTGATTGGAAAAATTGCATTGTATCTTCTGTGTATGTGGGCGGCCGCCCAAGAGGTTGTGAGCGACCGCCCATAACGAAATTCTTGCGTTCCAACTTTTAAGCCCTAAACCGTGCCTCCCCTTTATTTCTCTCTCTAAGGATTCAAAGACCATTTCCTCTCTCTCTCTCTTCAAAGCTCCGCCCCATTCTCTTCATCTCTCTAAAAATTCCCTTCCCAAACACCCAAAAGTTCAACTTTTTCCCTCTAAATCACCTTCCCCTACCATATTCAACCCCCTAAGCCAAGAAAATAACCCATTTCACCATTGTTAAGCAGGCTTTTGAAGAGATTTTGAAAAAAATTGCAAAGGAGGAAAAGCTTGAAAAGTGGGATTTTGAAGTTCAAAGGTGAGGGGTTGTTGTGAGAAGCATTGTTCAAAGGTGTGGATCTAATTTTCCGGTCATCTTCAACATTTCCGGCGAGATTCCGCCGAACTCCGGCGATTGCTACGGAGAATTTTCCGGGCAAGTTAGTTTTCAACTTCAATTTTTTTAGTGCCTAGTGTGGAAGTAATTGTGGGGGTTTGATTCAAAATGTCTAGGCAAAGGAATACCCCAGTCCCGGAAGTTGAATTTGATGAAACTAAATTTGTGGGAAGTAAAGCTAAAGTATTTTTTGATAAATATGAAAATAAAGGTTTCTCAGTTGAAAACGAGTTTAACCCCGAGGATCTTGGGCTAGATGAGATTTTTGAAAGGTATGGGTGGGGGAACTTAGCGAGCCGACCGGCTAATAAGGGGTCGGCAGTGTTAGTAAGGGAATTTTATGCTAATGCATATGAGGCAGGGGAAGTGAGGAAGTGTACGGTGGCGAGAGGCAAAAATGTGCTTATTATTCTAGTGCCAAGATCATGGAGAGAAATGTGGCGGCGAATCTTGATAGGTTGGCTCCTTATTTTGTAGATATTGATTTGAATTTGTTGAGAAACGGGAATGTGATGAAGGCGCGGAATTTGGATTTTAGGATGCGGGCTTTGCATCGGTTTATTTGTGAGCGCATCATGCCCACTTCTCATTATAATGATGTGCATTGGAGGAGAGCTTTGTTGATGAACGTGGTGTTGACCAGTCAAAATTTCAATACTGGACTGGCAATGTCCATGGAAATTGTGAATACATATAAGGCGATGGGGCGGTGCAATTTCAATTTTCCGCTATTGATCTCTGGGTTGATTGAGGGGGCAGGAGTTAATTTTACTCGTCCACGCATTGTGAGGGATATAGTATCAACGGGGATGACTGTAAGTAAGAGGTCCCTCACAATAAAGGGACATGCCCAGCAGCATCAAGGAGAGGGTTCTTCTAGAGGAAGGAGAGAGAGAGCAGTAGAGGAGGAAATGGAGGAACAACAGTTCACTCCTACTGAGGCCGCATATTATGTGGCAGGCCACGTGGATTCATTGTCGGATGAGATTGGGCAGCTGCGTGGACAATATGGTATGTTTGATCAGAGATTAGCTGGCATGGAAGAGAGTCAGAGACAAATGCAGTCTCTGGTTACTGAGGATTTTTACGCTGCAAGTATGTGGAGGCAGCGTATGGAAGATGCGCAGACTGAGATGTTTCATGAGATAAGGGACAGGCTTCCTCCCCCTCCATCGCCTCAGCATATTCCATACCATCCGCCTCAGTATCGTGATCCACAACAGATGATGGGATGGCCTTCCTGGCAGCAGCAACAGCAGCAACAACAGCAGCAGCAGCACAGCGCAGAATCGAGCGGGAGTGGCTCGTTTGGTCCTTGGGACCAGTTTTGGCGGTGATTTTGGTTGGAGGTACCCCTATCCTTTATTTTATTTTGTTGCATTAGGGACAATGCATGCTTTAAGCTTGGGGGTGTGGGGTACTTGATTTGTTTGCTTGATTCACCATGTTAGTTAAGATTTATTGCTTTTGTAGATAGGATTTCAATGTTTTTGAACAAACAAATAAAAACATAAAATAAATGGTTAGCTATGTCCTTTCTTGTATATATAGTCATTAACATTCTTGGTGTTCCCCATAATTGCATGTGATCTTTTGTGACCGCTAAGGAGGATAATGGGGTGTGATAATTTGTATATGCAAGTTTTGGTATATTTTTGATTAATTGTGGTACATTACTTAAAGGTTATGATTGTGCCCTAAATCTCTGAGTTGCAGTTTAGTGTACTCTTGTTAATAATCTCTTTGTTGATAATTTTGGTTCTTTTTATAAAGTTTATAGTACACCATCATCTTTTAAGTTAGTGAATTTATTTATCAAATAGCAACATTAGGCAAATCATAAGATGAGTATTCCTTAGATGTGAATGGAATTAGACACCCCCCTTGTTGTCTTGGAGAAATTTAAAGGAAAAAACGAAAGGGGAATGAGAGCAATGGCAATTCAATTTATATTCGGTGAAACCTCCAGACGTGTAGATTAATTGGTTAGGGATTATTCTAGCTTAACCAGATTTCTGGGTATGCAGTAACGTTATGGAGGAAGAGCTTTACCGCCGTGATGGTCCGTACTAAGCTCGATACCGAAGTGGCTAACTCTCAAACCTTTAAATAAATATTCCTAAAGTAGCTCGGGGCACGGCGTTCGCTGCGACGATGCTTCCTTGCCAAATAGGAGTATAAAGTAATAAATCTCTACCTAGTATTAGGGACATGGAGTTCGCTGCTACAGTGTTTCCTACTTGAACGGTAGACGATCTTAACGTAAAGTGCTTAAATGATCAAGTTTGGGGGGGGGTGTAAGTGATTGTTAAATTGTGAAAATTCATGGGAGTATTCATGCTTTGTTTTTAAAAAGTGTTGTTGTTTGATAGATAAAGTCAAGAAAATAAAAGATGATTGGTGTACTTAGCTTTATAAAAATGGATCTTGGTTGAGAGTAAAGAGAGAGATGATAGTACATATAGAGATTTATGGTGTAATTATAATGGTTAAGTAAGATACTACAATTAATGGAAAATATATGGATACTTGCATAGTGGAAGGTATTTTATCCTGCGGTTGATGGTAATCTGTGATGTATGCAATTGTGGAACAGTCAAGAATATGGGGACATAGTTAATTATCGGGTAGAGCAATCTGTTTTTAGTTTTGTGTTAGTTTAGTTTTATATTGTTTATAGTTTATTTTAGTGTTTGCTCGAGGACTAGAAAATGTATAAGTTTGGGGGTATTTGATGAGTGAGTTTTACACTCATCCATTGAATACTTTATGAACTTATACTTAGCTTAATTCTTGAGTTTTGTGTGTTTTAATGGATGTTTTAGTGTTTTTTAGTTTTCAGTGGTCCAAGTGAAGAGTTGAGGAAATTGGAAGCATTTTGTGAATAAATCAAGGGTCAAAATGGAACGATGTAATTACGTTGCGAACCGAATCCAAAGGAGGTACTAAATGGGGCCAAAATCTTAGGCATGGCCGCACATCACAGGGCCATGGCTGAATCATTTGGGGCCAAGGTTAAAGCGTGGCTGACCAAGGAAAATGGCACATCATTCTGTTGAGGTGGGCGGTCGATCATGTTTCTTGGGCGGCCGCGCAAGAGAAGTTGTTTTGAATGCCAAATCTGTCTGTCGATGTGGGCGACCGCGGAGGTTGACGTGGGCGACCGCCCTCAATGGGCGAACGGAGTGGGCCTGGATGCGTGTGACTGTTCGTGTTTTATAACCTAGGATTATATAATGCAGCAGTGGTTTTTTTTTTTTAGAGAACTCTTATCATCTTTTCATATCTCTCTTCAATTTTCTTGGTGTTCTTGCTTGCAATGGATAGCTAAACAATTTAGTTCTTGGGATTGGAGGTAACAATTTATGCTTTAAGTTTTATTTTTCATCATTATCATTGTATGACTTGGGATTATCAAGCAGTTTTTAATGGAATTTTAGAATATCTATGTTGAATGCATATTTTTTTTATTTTTTTTCTTTAATAAGGGGATCAACACATTTCACCGCTCCCCCTTGATGCACTTCACAGAGGCGCCTAGCTATGCTAGGGAGGGCAATGTCATTCCCTCTAACTACTGGTGGGGGAATCGAACCCATGACCTCCAGGTTGGAAGCCATGAACTCTAACCATCAGGCTAGAATTTCAATTGTGAATCGCCAAATTTTCAATTGCAATTAGTATTTGCTTGATAGTAACAATTTGTTGAATCCCCACCAAAAGATTCATAAGAATTGTGATTTTTATCGGTCTTAAGTTCTAAATGGGTTTCTAATTAATCTATGAACGGGCCAAGGGAATAGATTAATTGGGAACACTTGATTGCAAATCACCCGCCTAAGTGTCCCAATCATAATTTTGTAAGAACAAAACCCCAAGTATACTTTGATTGATGAACTTTGAAACTTGAGCATAATTGTGAAGCCAATTCCAAAAATTTTGTCTTATTATTGAAACCTCGTTTATAACAAATTTAGTTAATTTTCCAAAAGCATTAGTTTGGAAATCAACAAAATCCTCGCTTTATAAAATCTTTGTCATAGCAATAATTTTTCTACTTTAAATTCATGTTTCGGTGGTTCGACCCTACTTACCCTATCTACTAATCAATTGTAGGTAGTTTGAGTTGGAAATTTTCTTTTGACGTTTCGACAGTCGTCAATGTTTATAAGTTGATGCGCACAATCCCACATAAATCAAGTGTAGCTTCTAATATCTATTGTCCACACTCTAAAGCGATGCACTAACATTTTATAACTGTTTCACGCACGATCGAGTATTTGTCCGCACTCTCGGGCTCTCCCTACGAGCATCTTACTTCTTGAAGGGTTAGAGATAAAATAACAACCCTAAAACTAACTCATGAAGGAAAAAAAACTAAAATTGAAGATTGGCACCACGTGCACGCACCACTCCTATATGTTATGCACGCACATGCTTTTTGCATAAGCGCGCAACTTCTATCTTTTGTTTGTGCGCACCACGCTAATATGCACCATGCACAGATTTTTTTTTTCAAAATATAACTTTTTAAAAATTTATATACCAAAATAACATTTTCAAAAACTAAAATACCAAACTAGCACTTTCCACTTGAATTTCGGAATTGGTAATTTCGGAATAATGTAATCCGAAATTACCAATTCCGGATTCCAATTTTTTTATTTTTTTTTCAAAACTGAATTAACAAAAAAAATATCTGTAAAAAGCGAGCGATCGCACGATATAATTAGGTCGATCGCTCCGAATGTAAACCGGAAATACCAATTTCGAAATCCCTTTTTATCTTATGTAATTATTAAATTCTTCTCTTCTCTTCCTTCTTTCTTTCTTTCTTTCTTTCTTTCTATATATATATATTATATTATATTATATTATATTATATATATATATATATATATATATATATATATATATATATATATATATATATATATATATATATATATATATATATATTATTTATATTATTTATATATATAAAATAATAAATTAGAAAGAGGAAGTCCCCTTAAAGGTCCTCTCACTAAAAGAGGTCCCAAAGAAACTTGAAAAACAATGAAGATGAATCATCTATTTATAGTAGAAGAAAGATTAGAAAAATGTAGGATACATCTATGTGGAAAAACACTAAAAACATTTGAATTTAAAGATGGTGGGAAAAATAAAATTTCATGAGGGGAAAGCCTCATGAAATTTCATGATGGGAAAGCTTCATGAAATTTTTGAAGGCAAATGAAATTTTGTTAGTCAAAAAGGATGTTATTTATGTGTAATACCCCGATTATTATAGTCAATTTTGTTAGTCAAAAAGGATGTTATTTATGTGTAAAATTTTATGTTGTCTTATGTTTTGCACATTTGGAATTAGTACAAGTAATTCAAATATAAAATAAATTTAATTGATAATTATGTAAAAGAAAATAGTATAATATTACCAAAAGTAATATAGTAACTTTTGTTACTTTGACAAATCTATATATTACCTATATATTACGAGTATGTCTTGTGAAAAATTAGTTTTCTCAAAATGTTATGAAAAAACTAGTATTTAGCACTGTTCATCACTGTTATTTGTTAGACTTAGTATTTAAAAACTAGTTTTTTCTTATGTTATGAAAAAACTGATTTATCACAAGATTTTGACATATATTACATGATAAAAGTATAATTAAGTGAATTGAAAATAATAAATAAAATAAAATAAAACAGCAAAACGGAGTTGTCCTGATTGAAACATTGTTTTAAGGAATACTCCCTCCGTCCCACGTCATTGAGGACCATTTTTCCGGGCACGATAATTAAGAAATATTATTAAGATAATAAAAATGTGTGGTAGGAAATGAAGAGAGAGAATGAGTGGAGTTGGTTGAATAAATTGTGTGGTAGGAAATGAAGAGAGAGAATGAGTGGGTGGGGTAGGGTGAATATAAAATAATAAATTTATTTCCATTTTGGGCAGTTTGCATTCACGTGGGACGGATCAAAAAGGAAATAAGTTTGCATTCACGTGGGACGGAGGGAGTATTGGTTTGGGTTATGGGACCCACATGGTAATATTGCTTGCATAAAAAATGTCAGCAATAAAAATAGTCACATGGCTTTAAAAAATGGTAAGTCCTAATTATTTCATATTATAAACATGTGAGTGTTTTTTTTTTTTTTTTGATACCCAGGTTCCCAGCTTCGCCGGACTAATCCTGGACCACCAGGTACCGGCCCCACAGTATGCTGGTGGAGGTAAATCGCGGGATGTGCCCTATGCAGCCAGGGTGGCAGTACCCCTTATACTCCAGAGCCCTCCTACAAGGCATTTACATCACTCTTACATCACCAATTGGCTGCTCCAGCTGCTCCTGCCGAGGCAATTACATCACTCTTACAACACCAATTGACTGCTCCAGCTGCTCCTGCCAAGATTCGAACTCCCCACACTGAAGATATAAGCCCAGCAATGCTGCTTCCTTAACTGCACGGATGTGCCCCGGGAGGCTCCAAAGGACCCTGAACCAAGGTAGAAATTAAACCACATAAACTCCCCTTGAGTGGAATCGAACCGGTGACCTCCCCTTCGGGAGGCCACCAACATACCATTGGGCCAAGGCCACTTTGGAAGCATGTGAGTGTTTGTTTTGATTGTATGTGAACGGTATAAATCAAGATACGAATGTGGATTCGTGATTGGGTAAGACCCAATGAATTTGATTCAAAATATAATTCATACAAGTTTTAATTACGATAAAGAGAGTGGGCTTCTCCTACCTTTGCTCGTCATGCCTCCTCGTCACTTCCACTATGTCGACCTAGACATAGTAGAGCATATAATGACTGAGGCCCAACAAAACTGATGGTCGAGCAAGGCATCTATCAAGGCCGAGCAAGACCTCCCTTCAAAGACGAGGAGCCCCTCCTCGGCCTCCATATAATTCAAGGAAATGGGCTTACCTATCCTTACTCTCCACTTCACCGGCATCAATCCAAGCCGACCAGGTCTGGTGCGACGAGGAGGATGCCTCAGGTGCACGTGCAAATTGTTATTTACCAACCCTACTCAAATAAGGATTGTGAATAGTTATAATTCCCCTAGGATTATAATCTTATCTCACGCATTTTCTTATCCAACAAGGACTAAACAGTTATAATCCCTCTAGGATTATAACCTTCTCACCTACGAACTCCAATTCAACAAGGATTCTACAATGCTATGCCTATATATACAAGCCACAATTCACATTATTTTGGTAATCTATCTTTTGACTCTAAACTCTTGTCAATTGATTTCTCTCTCTAAACACAAATACTTACTCTCACGCCGGAGGGCCTTCGCCGGTGAAGCCCCGGCTAAGTTTACGCGTTTGTTCATCTTTTTCAGGCTATTCAATCGTTCAGGATACAGCCTGCCCCTGGATTTGGGCTGATCCGAACATTTTTGACACATCAGTTTGGTTCCATTGCTGGGAAATGATTCGAAACACCCATTGAATAGCTTGAAAAATTATGTTCGACTCTCCTAATCCTAATGGAAGATGGACATACTGCCAGCGTTACTCCTGATCTAGATAATACTCATATGGAGGAGACTCATGGCATTGATGGCAACACTAGGACTGCTTTTCCTAATGGGGAACTGCCTCCTCCACCACCGCTGATTGATGGGTTGTCGCCCTTAGAAATGAACCTGCGTTCTAGGGGACAGCCAGTGACCGAGGGAACTCTGCCAACCTTCCTCGTCGTCGGCGCCGAGGAAGACCTGTTGGTAGCCAGACAATGAAGAATGTTGCTCAAGGAGGAACTAGGGTTTCCCCCCACAGGTTGATCGCAGAACTCTACTGCATCAATAGATGGAAACTTTGCAACACATTTATGAAACTCAAAATGCCTTGCTGCAGCTAGATCCTGAACACTCTCTGACTGAATTCATAAAGCCTATGAGGACTGGAAATTCCCTTGGAGGGCAAAGTTAGGTTGACAGGTGTGGTAGTCAGGGGAATAGAGAAAATCTTCCTCGTGGCCAAAATCCCCCTCACCATGGCATCTCTGGTAGATCCAGACAAAACCTCCAAGATGTCCCTCCTTGTCATAAGGCACACGGTAATGGAAACACGAGAAATGAGGTGATAGACTTGAGAAGTCACTTGAACCACCAAAGGGAACAAGAGGTTGATTTTGCTGACTTGAGAGCAAGGCTCAGTCAAGCAAAGCGTAAAACTCCTCCTTGTCGTAATACTCCACCTCGGCCTAGGAGCCCTCCTCGGCCAAGAATTCCTCGTCACATAACACCTCCCCATCCCGAAGTAGCACCTAGAAGGGACAGAGCAACATCAGGTTATGGAGATAACCACTAGGACCCTGAAGAACAGAGCAGGGTGAACGAGAACAGAAGGAAATAAAGGTCCCATCGAAGCTTTCATTATAGCTCGAGGATTGATGCTAGAGAACTCCTCCTCTTGAAAAAGAGGTTGGATGAGATGGAAATGGGGAGAAAGGAGGTGGATGATGATGATACCAGTGCCATCCGTCCTTTCTCCCAGCATATTAATGATCTATCGCCCAACCCTGCTCTTAAAATCCCAAGTTTTGATAAGTACGCGGGAACCATCGATGCACGGGACCATATGCAAAGTTTTGAATCCACCATGACCTTCCTCACTAAGGCAGATGATATACTCTACAAGGCCTTCGCAAGTACCTTCTTCGGAACCACCCTGTCCTGGTTCTGTGAGCAAAAGAAGGGAAGCATTGACAGTTGAAAGATCATGAGAAGGAGATTTCTAGATCACTTCGCTACATCTGGGAAGAGAAAGAAGAGATTGACTCACCTTGCTAACATTGAGCAAGGGAAGAATGAAACTAATCTGAGTTATTATAACAAATTCAGAGCTATGGCAGACCAAGTTGAAGAAAGCCTGACAGACAGGGAGGTGATCGTTTGCTTTACTCCGGATTGAGATCCGGAAAATTGATCTATGAGCATTCTGCCAGAGAGCCTAAGTCCAAATCTGATATGTACATCGTGGCCTATGCCATAGCTATGGCCGAGGAAAAAAGTGAAACGAGATCTGATAAGCCAGAGGTAGAGGCAACTGGAACCCACCATGCCTCCAATGGAAGCGGCTATAAAGGGAAAAATAGAACTCGGGCTACTGAGAAAGCCGAGGTTTTTACCCCCCTCACAAAACCAATCACGGAGATCATGTAGTTGGTGAACCTACCAGATCCCCGTCCACTCAGTGATAAATCAAAGTACACCCGTGACAATTACAAATGTTGTGCCTTTCACAAGGACCATAGACATGACACGGAAAATTGTATCTCCCTCAAAAAAATGATCCAGAGATGGGTAGAAGAGGGAAATCTTGACCGCTACGTTGTGAGAAAGGAATACAAGCAGAATAGAAAGGATGACGATGATGAGGATAAGGAAGATGAAAGGGAGGACAGGCCTCCTAGGGTTTAGATTCATTTCATCAGAGAGGTGACCGTCTCCAACAAAAAGCTGAAAGACCAGATCCATGAGCTAAGCAAAGTGTATCATATCCCCGCCTAGATTCATAAGGAAGAGGAAGTCATAAGCTTCTATCCTAATGAACTTCTCGGAAGTCGCACGGCTCGCGAGCAGCCCTTGGTGATCAAGTGAAGGATTGACAACTGTGAGTCCGAAAGACACATTACTCGGGGGCCTCCCGAGATATTCTGTACTATTCCACCTTCCAGAAGATGGGTCTGAAAGATAGTATGCTAGAACCATACTCGGGAAGACTAGAAGGCTTTACAAACCACAAAGTCAGCGCCATGGGCACTGTTGATTTATTACTGGAAGTGGGTGATCATCCCTTCCGAGCAAAGACCAGAGTAACCTTCGTGGTCATGGATCTGGCAAGCGACTACCATGCCATTCTCGGCATTCCAAATCAAGGCAAACTTGGGATGGTCGCCTCCCTCCCTCACCAACGAGTTAAGTTCCCTACGCGTGCCGGAGTCGGATGTGTGAGGTGACCCCCAAGGACTTCTTGGAGCATGTCATGAGGAGAAGAAAAACATCCAGAAAGGTGGAGGTGGATACACTCAATGAGAATATGAAAATCTATAAGTCTGTAAAGACTACCAGCACCAGTTCCAGGCTCAACCTGATTTTTGAAGCAGAGGATGAAGACCACATGATCCCGGACATACATGAAAACAATAACACAGTTCTGTTCGTCCCAGATGTAGCCCCTCATCTCGTCAGCAACCAGAACTCGGGGGCCAACCAACCCTGACTTGAGACAAGGAGAGCTCCCAGACATAGACGAACCAGTGGACATGGAAGAGCTAGACATCGATGGCGAGGAAGGTAGAAGACTTAGATAAATAATCATTGAAACCTTGCAGTTTTGAGACGGTCCAAAAATGGAGTCCGTAGATGAATTGGAGGTAATTATACTCAACCCCGATTATCCGGATCAAAAAATAAAAATTGGGGGCCAGCTCTCCCCAGAAGAAAGGGAAGAAATCATCACACTTTTAAGAAATAATCTTGATGTCTCCGCCTGGAAAGTCAAGGATATGAGGGGAATTAAGGAAGAGATAGCTCTCCACAGGTTGGAAGTTGACCCGTCTGCTAGACCTATCAAGAAGACAAGGAGAATTTTTGCAAATGACAAGGAAGATGATATAAAAGAAGAGGTGCAAAAATTGCTAAGTGTTGGAATCATTAGGGAAGCAACATACCCTGTTTGATTGGCTAACGTGGTGATGGTCAAGAAACATACCGGGAAGTGACGAATGTGTGTAGACTTCACATATCTCAACAAAGTCTGCCCGAAAGACAGTTACCCTCTCCCCAAAATTGACAAGCTGGTAGACTTCATCGCTGGACATAAAGCACTCAGCTTCCTAGATGCCTATTCTGGTTATCACCAAATAAAAATGGTTAAGAAAGATATTGAAAAAAAACTTTCCAGGCAGCTGGAGGGATTTATTGTTATACTATGATGCCCTTCGGGCTCAAGAATGCAGGCGCAACCTACCAGCGCATGGTCAATAATGTCTTTGGGGAGCAGATAGGCCGTAACATGGAAGCCTATATAGATGACATAGTCATCAAAACTAAGGATGGTAGTCATGCACCAGACTTAGAGGAAACTTTCAACAACCTACGAGCCAACAACATGAAATTAAACCTAAGTAAGTGCGTGTTCGGGGTGACTGCTGGAAAATTCCTCAGTTTTATGGTATCACAGAGAGGCATCGAGGAAAATACGGAAAAGATCAAAGCCTTGATAGAAATGAAGGAACTTACCAACATTAAGGAGGTCCAAAGACTGAATGGAAGGATAGATGTACTTGGGAGATTCATAAATCCGCTAAAAATCACTGCCTTTCTTCAAAATCTTGAAAGGGGCCAAGAACTTCTCATGTACATCTGAATGCTCAGATTCATTCAAACAGTTGAAGGAGTACTTGGAATCCCCTCATTTGTTGAGCAACCCGATTACTGTAGAGATGCTATATATCTTTATGGCAGCCACGAACAACGCAATAGCTGCGATACTAGTCCAAAATGAAGGAACCACATAGAGACCCATCTACTATGTCTCCAAGGAATTATTCGACGTGGAGAGCAGATACTTCAATGCAGAAAAGATAGCATATGCCCTAGTCATAGTAGCAAGAAAGCTACGAGCATACTTTTCTGCACACCCCATCACTGTGTATACTAATGCACCCTTGGAGAAAATCTTGCATAAGTTGGATTGCTCAGGACGTCTCCTAAATTGGTCCATCGAACTCACTGAGTTTGATATTACATACCAACCTAGGAAGACACTCCTAGCACAGCCTCTGGTCGATTTCATAGTTGAAACCGCCTTCATAGGTGAGCATGACCCCACCTCCCGTAAGCGCAAAAAACCTGCGGGGGAAGAATCGACCATCGAGCTCCCATCCAACTGTTAGGTCTTATAGACAGATGGCTTAACCACTAAGGAGAGAAGTGGAGCTGGAATTGTGCTAGCAAGTCCTGATGGGGAGCACACCATCCAAGATGTAATCAGATTCAAGTTCCCTGCTTCCAACAATCAAGCGGAGTACGAGGCTCTGATATTTGGCATTGAGTTGGCTTCCTTCCATGGAGAAATCAATGTCGCCTCTTTCTGTGACTCCCAGCTAGTAGTCAAGCAGATAAAAGGGGGGTATAGCACGCAATATCCTATACTTACAAAATTTAAAGACATGGTCCTTGACATGATGAAATAACTAGAGTTTTTTTTTAAATAAGTCAGATAGGAGGGGAAGACAATCAAGTGGCAGATATTCTATCTAAATTAGCAACTCTTGATGTGGCAGATCCTAATTCTAACCCACTCATAGTCTTTGTTGAAGAGTCTGCCTACGGGAGACTACAAGTAATGCTCCTAGATAATGAGGAGAGACATTAGATAGATGACTACAGGGACTTCATTGACAAAAACCAACTCCCAGAAGATGAAGCACATGCCAGGCTTGTTAAAAAGAAATCAACAAGGTTCATAGTGATAAACGAAATTCTATACAGAAGATCATTTACAAAGCCCCTGCTGAGGTGTGTCTTTCCTAAGGAAACGGAAAATCTTTTGGCTGAAGTCCACGAAGGAGTTTGTGGTGGTCACCCGGGGGCCAGACCCTTAGCTGATAAAATCGTCACACTAGGTTACTATTGGCCAAACCTGAGAGAGGACGCGCAAGCCTATGTAAGATAATGTGAGTACTAGAGATACTCTGACATTCCTAGACTCCTCAAGAATTGAAAAGACTCTCATAATACCTACGTGGTCATTTGACATATGGGAATTGACATCATCGTACCCTTCCCTCCCCCTCGAGGTAATTGCAAGTATGTGATCGCGGTTATTGCTTCTCCAAATGGATTGAAGCAAAAATAACGAAGGAGAATGCAATCAATTTTGTCCGAGACATTAGATAGATGACTACAGGGACTTCATTGACAAAAACCAACTCCCAGAAGATGAAGCACATGCCAGGCTTGTTAAAAAGAAATCAACAAGGTTCATAGTGATAAACGAAATTCTATACAGAAGATCATTTACAAAGCCCCTGCTGAGGTGTGTCTTTCCTAAGGAAACGGAAAATCTTTTGGCTGAAGTCCACGAAGGAGTTTGTGGTGGTCACCCGGGGGCCAGACCCTTAGCTGATAAAATCGTCACACTAGGTTACTATTGGCCAAACCTGAGAGAGGACGCGCAAGCCTATGTAAGATAATGTGAGTACTAGAGATACTCTGACATTCCTAGACTCCCAGCAATTGAAAAGACTCTCATAATACCTACGTGGTCATTTGACATATGGGGAATTGACATCATCAGACCCTTCCCTCCCCCCTCGAGGTAATTGCAAGTATGTGATCGTGGCAGTTGACTGCTTCTCCAAATGGATTGAAGCAAAAATAACGAAGGAGAATGCAATCAATTTTGTCCATGAGTTCATCTGGTGTCGCTTTGGGGTTCCACACACTATCATTTCAGATCATGGTCTTCATTTCTCTAAGGCATTCACGACAGAGATGAACAGACTTGGAATCCGACACATCAAGTCATCTGTAAGCAGACTGCAATGCAACGGACAAGCGAAAGCAGTCAACAAGTTGGTGCTAATAGCCCTAACTAAAAACCTTGAGGGAAGTGATGGTAGATGGTTGGACGAACTTCCCTTAGCCCTATGCGCAGTTTGCACAACCACCCAGACGCCAACCGGGGAAACCCCATTCACACTGACCTTCGATTCAGAAGCTATGACACCAGCAGAAATGGCTATCCCTACAACAAGAAATTCTAACTATGATGAGCAAGTCAACAAGCTCCTAGACCTAGACCTAATAGATGAAAGGAGACTAGCTACTCAGATGAGGATGGTGAACTACAAGCAAAGGACCAAAGCCTATCATGACAAAAGGGTCAACAAGAGAGTATTCCAAGTGGGCAATTGGGTACTTAGAAAAATTGAAGCAACTGGCAGAAAGGCTGAACAAAACATGTTCTCCCCAAACTGGAAAGGTCCCTACATCATCACTCAAGTCATTCGAGAAGTGACCTACAGAATGAAGACTACGGATGGGCAAGAGATTAAACATCCGTGGCATTCTGATCATCAACGGAAGTATTATCATTAGTTCTAGTCTATTCTTTATGTAATAATTTAGTCTTTATTAGTCCCTTACTTTTCAATTAAAGATAGGATTGCAGTTTGATGTAATCAATTTCAGTTAATGAAGATATAATTTTCATCAAAATAAACGACTGGCAAAGACAAATGATGACAAAGGGAGTGTGTCTACCCTAACTTTTCTCGTTGACGAGAAGATCCCTCCACGTCATCAAAGGGATAAATTCCCAATAAAATTGCCTAAGACCTATGATCGAGCGACCTTCCTCGGCATAGAGAGGTAAAACCAAGCAAACAAAGAGTCATGCCGAGGAATCTTCCTCGGCCTAATGACCAAAAAATTACACAATACCTATTACCGAGCGACCTTCCTCGGCATAGAGAGGTAAAAGCATAAAAATTGTCCAAGACCTATGACTGAGCGACCTTCCTCGGCATAGAGAGGCAAAACATTAAAAAATTATCCAAGACCTATGGATGAGAAAGCTTCCTCGGCATAGAGAGATAAAAAAATGATCAAAGAGTCATGCCGAGGAACCTTCCTCGGCCTAATGACCAACTTACAAATTTATCGTGTTTTAAGGTCGAACAAGCTTCATCGGTTTAAAACCATAAAATACAATCGACGAGAAGAGCCTCATCGCCCCCCCAAGATAGTTTGATACTTGTACAAATATTTAGCAAGCAATCATACAACACACTCAAAACGATATAGTCAAAGACATTTCATATCAAAGCAATAAAATTGAAGACTACAAAGAATAGAGAAAAGGCGTTTTCATTGATATAGAAGTTGAAATACAAGCCCTGCTCTATTACATCAAAAGCAAAACAAAAAATCCCTAAGCCTGATCGTCTCCTCTAAATAGCTCATCTTGTTCGACGACAGCATCTGGAATGATGACTTGATCAGATTGGGGCCCCCCAGCTTGGGCTCCCTCGGTTGGCTCAACAACGGCTTCAGCTCCCTCGGCATTAGCCTCCTCGTCAGAGCTCAGAACCTCGTACTCGATCCTTTCAATTAGGGCATTAATGTTTGTTGGATCAAGGAGAGGAGTAACCCAAGTAGGATGGTCACGGGAGGCAATCACCTTAATGAAATTATCAGAGTAGGGGATGAGGTAGTGAAGAGATCGAGCAGCCTCATCGTAGGGATCCTGGCATATCAACCGAGCAAGAACCTCTAGGTCGAAGTTGAGAGACATATCGGGCATAGCCCTCCTGGCCAAATATAAGTACCCATCTGTGTACATTGTGGCCGTCTTCTCAGCCACTGCCTGTTTAAAAGCCGAACTGGCCTTAAAAAGAGCAATGGCACTTACCTCTCTAGATGGGATGCTAGCCTCCATCTCTTTCAGCTGGGCAGCAACAACTTCCTCGGCCTTTTTCACAGCCTCAACTTTTTCCTTCTCCGGCTCGACCTTCATCAGCACGGATTAACGCCTCTTTGGAATCCCTTTCCTCTTCCTCGACTTTATCCTTGGCCTCAATGAAGGCATCAACATCAGCACGGAGGCTCTTCATCAGCTCCAAGACTCTCTTCAGATCCGCCTTTTCCTTCTCGGCCTATTTTTCAAGTTTCTGGTCGTGGACTTTAGTAGCCTTGAATTTGATGGCCTCATAGGCCGTGATAGAGGAAAACTTCACATAAGAAAAGAAAAATGGTTAGAAAAACTACAAATATGTAAGACCGAACAAAGAATAAAGAAAGTTGACAAGGTTACCTTGCTCAGAAGGAGACCCTTCTGTAAGTACGCCAATCCAATTCGCTACCCTTTTAGGTGCATTTTAATGTAATAAACTTGCATTAGGGGCGTTGTGGTAAATTCCCAGTCCATTCCGAGACTTCCGGGAAATTTCTATAAATTTCCCGCGAAGGAAGTGCTTTTAAGTCATTTTTATTTACAGAAGGACCTACAAGGAATTAAACCACTTTGGACCTTTAAGGAAATATCTCAGAAGGTTCCAGAATGGCAAATTGGCGCCAGAAACAGTTGGTGACATCTTGTGTCACGCGACAACTTGAGCCATGGAAAACTGACACAGGAGGTCGTGCGACATACCTTGCCTCTAATCTGCAGCTATAAATAGAGCCCTTCACTTCTTATTTCAGGATCCTTTTTCAACTCCCTAAAGTCACTCTGCCAAATTCACGCCAGAATACCTCCCCTCTCTCCCAAAACACACACCACACCTACCAATCCTCATCAATTTAACCCCTCTCATACCAATTTACCCACCTACCTCCATACTTCACACACCAATTGAAGATCCAAGCCAAGCACTCCAATCTGAGATCCAAATCTCATCCTAGTAGCTGAATCGAAGCTCTCTACACCTAACTTGGTGTAGAGATCGTGGATCTTCAAGGGTAACGAATCCCTCCCTTCATATTTCTCTCATATTTGACATCTTACATAATTCATTACAATTCCTGTTCCTTGGACTTGATAAATAGGCTCCATCTGCCTTCAATTATCAAGTCCCAACTACAATCTCTCTCTTTAATCTGTTGTGCCTAGTATTATTGATATTCATGAGGTGATTTGGATTTAATTTGTTGCTTGTTGATCAAGGGAGTGTGGATCTCCCCATATCCACACCCCTTTGGTCGATTTGTAGTTAATTCATTATTCTTTGAATATTAATAAGTGTTCTATTTGGATCTGAATCAATCTCTGTTGTTTTTGATTTCAAATTGTGAGGTCCCTGCAGATGGGTGACTTGTGTCACGCGACACAATTGGACATGTGGAGTCTTGTGTCACGCGACACAAGTAGCCCTCTGCAGAGACCATATTTTCATTTGTAAGTTGTTCATCCAGTTTGTTTGTCACTCCAGATAGAGTGTGGATCTTCAATATCCACACTCATTTAGAGTGATTGTGTAGATCCCTGTCAGTCCTGTGCTTGATTTGTAAGGTTTCTACATATGATGGCTAGTGTCACACGACACAATATGAAAAGCAGATCCTGTGTCACGCGACACTCTTTGTCATTATGCAGAAGTCATTTTCCAGCTGTAATCTGTTTGTCCTCCTTGTAATATGGGATGTGGCCTCCCATGATCAATGGCTCACAAGTTGTAATGTTTACCTTTGAGCAATAAAACAAAGCACTTCCATGCATTTTATACATATCTTGTCACACACATTTCGCACACACGTTTGAATGTTTTGAATGTTGAGCATAGAAGACTCGTCTACGGACGAGGCATGTTGGGTGAACTCTCAGTTCTTCCCAACACGTAACCTGACCCCCGAACCCATTTTCTCTTTTCAAAAAAGGTTTTCAATGTTTCCTTTAAAACGGCGTGGCGACTCTCAAAAATTATATTTTTCGGCGAGCGTACATTCACCTTCCTACTTTGGGACGGTTAAATGTGTGAAGGATGTAGACCAAAGAGTTCTAGTCGGGGATAAAGAGATAAAAGATAGATGGAGTTCATACTTTGATACCTTGTTCAATGGCGGTCAAGAGAAGGATATTGGAGATTTAAATATCTCTTCGAGTATGGTTAATCGAGATTTTATGCGGAGAATTCGAAAGAGTGAAGTGGAAATGGCAATGAAAAAGATGAGATTGAAGAAAGCTGTTGGACCGGATGGTATACCAATTGAGGTTTGGAGATGTTTCGGGGAGAGGGGAATAGATTGGTTAACAACGCTATTTAACAAGATATGGAGAGTTAACACAATGCCATTGGAGTGGCGGAAGAGTACTTTGATCTCTTTGTATAAGAATAAAGGTGATGTCCAAGATTGTGCCAACTATCGGGGGATCAAACTAATGAGCCATACTATGAAACTTTGGGAAAGAGTGATTGCACAAAGGCTGAGAAAAATTGTGGATATTTCGGATAACCAATTTGGGTTTATGCCAGGAAGATCGACTATGGAGGCAATATATCTTATGAGACAAACCATGGAGAAATATCGGGATCAAAAGAAAGATTTGCATATGGTTTTCATTGATTTGGAGAAGGCGTATGATAAAGTGCAAAGAGAGGTACTTTGGTGGGCATTAGCAAAGATGGGTGTTTCAAAGAAATATATTGATATTATCAAGGACATGTATAATGGAGTTAGTACTTGTGTACAGACTAGTGTTGGGAATATTGAAGAGTTCCCTATAAAGATTGGAGTGCATCAAGGTTCTGCACTTAGCCCCTTTCTTTTTGCTTTGATAATGGACGAATTGACGAGGTCAGTCCAAGATGATATACCAAAGTGTATGTTGTTCGCAGATGATATTGTGCTGATTGATTAGACAAGAGAGGGTGTTGAAAGTAAATTGGAGTTGTGGAGACACACTTTGGAATCTCGAGGTTTTCGATTAAGCAGAAGAAAGACTGAATATTTGGAGTGTAAGTTTAGCAGAGTTGAAAGTAGGGAGGCAGGGGCGGTCACATTTGATGGAAATATTATCCAAGCTTTTGAGTTTTTTCGCTATCTTGGATCCATTATCCAAAAGGATGGAGAATTAGATGGAGATGTGGCTCATAGGATTAAAGCAAGTTGGTTGAAGTGGAAGAGTGCCATAGGGTTTCTATGTGATCGCGGCATGCCCAATAGATTAAAGGGAAAATTCTACCGCACAATAATTAGGCCGGCATTGCTTTACGGCACCGAATGTTGGGCCGTGAAATAGTGTCACGTGCATAAGATGAATGCGGCGGAGATGCGTATGCTTCGATGGATGTGCGTTCATACAAGAAAGGATCGATTGGGGAATGAGGTGATCATAGGTAAAGTAGGAGTTGCGCCCATTGAGGATAAAATGAGGGAAAATCGTCTAAGGTGGTTTGGACATGTGAGAAGGAGACCGAGTGATGCACCGGTTAGGAGGCCGGAACAGTGGAGAAATGATAAAATGGCGAGGGATAGGGGAAGACCCAAACAAACTTGGATTAGAGTAATTGAAAATGATATGAGTTCACTTGAAGTGGATGAAAGTATGGTGTTGAAGAGGCCGGAGTGGAGGGCAAAAATCCATGCGGGGGGTTGATTTTTTTATTTTTTTTGTATGTTTATTTATTTATTTGTTTGTTTATTTATTTAGTTATTTATTTTATTTTTTATTTATTTTATTTTTTATTTTTAAAATTTTTTTTTTTCACGATGACATATGAGGATTCATGTTAGCCGACCCCAAATTATTTTGGGACTAAGGCTTTGTTGTTGTTGTTGTTGTTGTTGTACATTCACCTTCCTATTTACCAAATGATCCATGGACGGCTTGGCCGCGATCATCTGCTCCAAAGTACTCATCATCAAAAGAACGATGAAGAATAGCACGGCTTACCCTCAGGTGAGGACCCTTACGGGCAGTCAGATTAAGGCCCCTTAGATGGTCTAGTGACCAAGGTCTTTTCGAGGAGCCTTCCACCTCGGATTCAGTCCTCGACCCTTTGGGGTTGGAGTCCTATCACCAGCATCTGCCCCGCCGGCTTCAGTTTGGCAAGTCTGCATAAGTGCCTCCTTGGCTTGAGCATTGGGTGCATGGGAGGTCTGTCTTTCCCCGGCATGGATTGCCTGGTCCTCCTCGATCTCTTCAGTGGAGGCCTCAGCTCCCCCCACCGGTTTTAAGGGTAAGGCCCCAGCTTCTTTAGAGGCCAAGGTGGCCTGCCTCTCTGTGGCATCTGCCTGCCTTTTACTTTTAGATGAGGAACGTGAAGTCCTCCTCTTCAACCTGGCCAATTGATTGGGATCAACATACTCCTCTTCCATTTGTTTGATTTGCGCCTCAGTTAAATCTGAAAAAGGCAAGAAAGACCAATCAGCAAAGGGTAGAAGACAATATAGCGGTTAAAGACGAGAAGTAAAAGAAACATTACAGCTGGATAAATCATCAACGGTCAAGCACCGATTTTCGTAGAGCTTACACACGTCACACTCATCATAGAAGACTAGGCCGAGATGTACCCTCCAATTGGGATATCTATTCCCCCTAGACATGAAGGCCATGGGAACTAGACCATCTAAGGGACCATGCATAATGCCGACCTGAACGTAATATCTATGGTCAGCCACTAAGGTCGACCAGCACCGGGTGCCCAACTCGGCAAATTGCCTCAACCTTTCAATCAACCGATTACTCCATTCAGGCCTCCACACCTGCTTGGGAACACTGGGATACTTAGAGGGAGAAGTAAACTCCCAGCCTTGTCGGCTCTCTGCCCGAATAACATGATTGTTCCACCTCGACACTTTGCTCATCATGGGAAAAATTAATTTGGGTTGGTTGGGATCACTCCTAATCACCACAAGTCGGGAATCCTCCTTGTAACTTAAAGTGAAAAAATGGTAGAAGGCAGACTGACAAGGTTCGAAACCTAAGCTACGGCAGAGAACGATGAAGCCGGTAAAGAACCTCACGGCGTTGGCACCAAGCATAGCCGGGACGACTTGCATATCCTCAAGAAACTCATTTATGAATGGATCTAAAGGGAGATGGAGACCTATTTGGAATTGTTTAAAGAAAAAGTGGACATGGTTCAAGGAATCTATAAAGTCCTTCATGGCCTCCTCGTTCTTGAGAGGCATATCGGGGAGGTAACTAAGGCGATACTCCTCCCTCGACACCCCATAATTGGAGTAAAGTTCCTCTAGCATGGGCTCACCGACCTTAATAGGTTTAAGCCTAGATGTATAAACCCTACCTCGGCTAGATCCACCTTGGCCTCCTCCACGACCTCCAGCACCAGCTCCCTCTTGGAATGCGTCCACGATTCTCCCCGAAGTCGATGGATCGGCTATATGAGAGATTCCACTTCCTCTTCCCGTTATGACTGCACAAACAAAAGAATTCAGGGTCATTATTTGGCCAAGGCATATGGAAGACGAGGAAAAGGAAGAGCATCCCTCCTCGTCCTACAAACTAAAACCGAGGAGGGAACCTTACCCAACAATGGAGGTCACTCCAGGTGGTCGGACTTCAGATAGTACAAGTTGATGTGATCAAGGATCTCAGTAAAGCCATGGATCACGACGATATTGAGTGAATCAACACCAACCCGGTCTATCCTAAACCGGCTAGGGTAATCGACGTCGGTTCTAGAGCTTTGTACCTCGTCAATATTTCCCCTATCTCTGCCAGACTTAGCATCAGCCATGGCCCGTCGGTCCTTTGGTAGATCCTAAGGTTTTGGCTATGGTAGCCGTAAAGGGCATTCGGGTTGCTCCTCCATATTCTTGCCATCTCTAAATACGAGGGAGACACAGATTTCTCAAGAAAAGCTTCAAGAACAACAATGGCGGTTTTTGAACAAACCCAACAAGAACACCAAAAAACCCAGAAATTACGAAATACAAATGCAGAAATTAGTAAAAGGAGAAGATTTATACCTTAAATCGAATATTGATGAAGAAATCACGGATGAAATCGAGTAAAAATACACAAATCTGGGCAACGGAGTCAAGAAATCAAGAGCACGAAAGGGCGATTTCAAGTTTGTTAATTCTCTCTCAAGGATTAAGGGTGATAAAAGTTTGAAATTGTAATGGGTTTAGGTTTATATACCCAAGTTAGAAATGGGTATGGGTCGAAATCTGGGTAAAGTGATGCCGTCCTTTCCGAGCATTAAATGCTGTAGTGGGTTCTCAAGGCGAAATTTCAGACTTCGTACGACGCGTCCATCATTACACGAATTAACCGGCGAAAAATGAAGTGCCACATGAAGATGAAGCGCCACATGACACGTGAAAAACCCGTTCGTATTTATTTAAGCCGAGATAGAGCATCACTTCCTCCTCGGCATAGCCGAGCTAGGAAGTCGGGGGCCACTAAACGGTATAAACCGAGGTACGAACGTGGATTCATAGCCGGGCAAGGCCTAATGGATTGGACCTAAAATATAATCCATACAAGTCTTAATTACGACAAAGGGAGTGGGCTTCTCCTACCTTTGCTCGTCATGCCTCCTCGTCATTCCCACTATGTCGACCTAGACATAGCAGAGCGTATAATGACTGAGGCCCAAAAAAACTGAAGGCCGAGCAAGGCATCTATCAAGGCCGAGCAAGGCCTCCCTTCAAAGACGAGGAGCCCCTCCTCGACCTCCATATAATTCAAGGAAATGGGCTTACTTATCCTTACTCTCCACTTCACCGGCATCAATCCAAGCCGACCAGGCCTGGTGCGACGAGGAGGACGCCTCAGATGTACGTGCAGACTGTTATTTACCAATCCTACTCAAATAAGGACTGTGAACAGTTATAATTCCCCTAGGATTATAATCTTATCTCACATGTTTTCTTATCCAACAAGGACTAAATAGTTATAATCCCTCTAGGATTATAACCTTCTCACCTACGAACTCCTATTCAACAAGGATTCTATAATGCTATGCCTATATATACAAGCCATAATTCACATTATTTTGATAATCTATCTTTTGACTCTAAACTCTTGTCAATTGATTTCTCTCTAAACACAAATATTTACTCTCACGCCGGAGAGCCTTCGCCGGTGAAGCTCCGGCTAAGTTTACGTGCTTGTGCGTCTTTTTTCAGGCTATTCAATCATCCAGGGATATAACCCGTCAGTTGGATTTGGGTGATACGATTGTTTTTGGCATCATTAGTATGTGTTTTGATTTTTTGTGTGGGTTTATTAGTAAGCAATAAAATTGAAGTTGTGCTTTGAAACTATGAGATTGATAATGTTTTTATCTTAGCATGAATTCTCTTATGCATATGCTTTGTTTAATTGAAACAAAAATTTGTATTGCTTGAGTTTAAAAGAAGAAGAATGCCGACTTTCGAATTTTCTATGAGGTCCCCGCATTTGATTAATTTTCGCTTGGTCCCCGTGAAGTAAGAAAACTTGTTAAACTTTAAATGACTATAACTCATTCAATTTTAATCTAAATGATGTGATTTTTTAGTCCAACTTGGATTTTTTTGAGAGTTTTCAATGGAATAAGTTTCTGAGTCATAATAATTGGTTCTTTGTCCAAAAATCTATTTTTACAACAGAGGTGCATCGTAAAAGTATTCAAAATCGATTAAACTCGCAATAATCATAAATATTTTTCCCGCTCTTGAAATTGAGAGTTCTCATAGTCTAAATTCATTATTTTTTCATGTTATTTCAAGGATATTGTTACTTGGTATCATAACTCTTTGTATTAGTATCATAATTGTCTTTTAGTAATTGTGGCAGTTTGAAATATGTTGAAAGTGACCCATCTTTGATAAGCGATATCTAATTCATATGAAATCATAATTTGACGATTCTTAGGTCTAACTTGATTAGTTTTATGAGTATCCATCCATAATGTTTAGAATATGTAGAGTTGTTTTTGTGTTGTATAATATATCATCCATTATTTATCTTGAAGCATATTTAAAATAGATACTAACTCTTGAACCTTGTGCTCTTTCTATCTTAGACTGAGGAGAGCTTTGCACCTTGTTTTGGAGTAGCTTGGGAGTGAGGTATGAGGTTCTTTTCAACCTAGAAACCTTTCTTGTCATTGTTATCGGAACAAATTTGTTTTATTACTCGTATTGTTCATTGTTACTCCGCCATTTACACTTTTTATTGAATCTTGAACACTTGAAATCCTCGACTAATATAGGATCCAATACCGATTGTTGTCTCGCGGCTCCAAGATCAAAGTATCATATATTGGCGATACTTTGGTGTTTGAGCCAACCTTGAACCTTTACTTGACATTGGGCATTTGGCCGACTCAAAAGTGTTATGGAATTGACATCGAAATTCTTTGTTATCGTTTCTTTTCACTCATTGGGATGGGTCTTGAAATCCATGAACATATTGGTATCAATCGATTATGTTATCGCTTTGTTAAATTGAATTGGGATTTCATACACTATTCTAGCCTCATTGTTGGCAGGTTTCTTTGTTGGGCAATTTGTGCTCTCCCCTTTATTTTCATTTCCCTTCCCAGGTGGAGCTTAGAAGAGAGCTCATGATGGTTTAGAGCTAGAGATATGATCTAGAGTTGGGTCGTGTCTCCCTTTCAAAGGTTGTAGTTAGCTTATGTGTATAGTTCAACTCTTGTAAAGTTCTAACGTTTGTAAAATAGTTTGTGAATATAATATGGTTGGGTCAATCAATCGGCGGTTAGAAGCTTTGATTTACTCGTGTATAGAGTGTTGTAAATTATAATTTGGTTATATTAAATGAAGAAAAATTTAGTTCATGTTTCATATCGATTCATTATAATTTCGTTCGTCACTCCCCGAGAATCATGAGATCATGGGATTCGGGGCGTGACACTATGTGAGCTAAATTAGCATGTGAACGAAATTTCGTTCACATCGACTTACATTATGTAGTTGTGAACGAATTTTGTTTCACCAATATACTTTTTAAATAGATAAAAAATAAAAATAATTAATTGATTGTTTTATTGTATTACTTAATTGCACAATTATAGTAAATTAAATACTCGTAAATAAATGCCAAATAAGATAGTTTAAAACATTACACACATGAAAAATAAAATTAAATACCACACACAAACGAGCAAAAAAGCAACAAAAATAATAAAATATTGGGGTGCGTTTTGGTTGAAGTTTAAAAGATGTGAGTTGTTGGAGTAATTTTGAAATTGTTTTGGCGGTAATTGTGTATGAATTCGGGATTGCTAGCAAGCATTTCATTTAACCAAACATGATTAAGATTACTTTCGAAATTATGAGAATATTTTTGCAATCATTCACAATAAAAAAAAAAACTTGATTTTTTTTCCTAATTATAGAGAGAGAAAGTATGAAAGAAGAGATGTAGATAACACTGACAATACTGGGCTCTAATTATAGGGAAACAAATATGAACGCTTTTAATATTTTGACATAAATGATGTCGTATTGAGCGCGTGAATGCTTAAATATATAAAAGATTAAAATTGTGTCAAATATATACAATAATAAGATATTAATTTTTTTTTATAGTAAAATATTAAAATTATGCAAAATATATACAATATTAAACAATATTTATAAGAAACTATAATATTCACTCACTATCCTAAAAAATAAGGATATTTAGTGCATATTTTTAGCAGTTTAACCATTCTACTTTCATATTTTTGGGGTTAATGAGTGCGTATCAAAATTATAATGGTTAAAACTGCTAAAAAAATATATGAATGATTAAAACTGGAGCTTAAGTAAATTATGATGGTTCGAATGTTGATAAGCCGAATGACAAATGATAAATTATATTTATAGCTTGAACCAATTTTCGTTAACAAATTCATTTATAATGTTATAATGTGAATTTTTTTTCATGGCCTTTAATGAAAACTGGTTCATCACTAATTACCATAAACTAAATTTGATTCACCAAATTTTAAAGTATAAGAGCAACTTTAATGGCAGATATCAAAATTAAATTTTGGTATCAATGCAAAGGAGTTAGCATCTCCAATGGTTAAATGCAAGGGTTTCTGGCCCTATGGTCCTCGGGACAGATCAAAATTCCAATTAAAATCGCCAGATTGTCAACATTCCAAATAAATCATTCGTCATCTTATACCTTACGTGTATGACTAGTTCGCCTCTAATACAAAAGGTATAAGAGTCATTTTTTCACATTTTTTTCTTAGTTAAAAAAAAGATATATCTATTAAAAATGACTCTTACACATTAAGTATAAAACTAAATAAAATCTTATACAAAAGGTATAAGACTCATTTAGCCATTTTTTTCGTAGTTCTTATGAGAATAAATAAAATTATTTAAACTATAAAACTAAAATTAGTCTTATAAATAAAATATAATACCTAGTTTTGCACAAAAAAATAACAAATTACAAACACATGAACATGAACATGAACATATTCAATGTACAAACACATTCAATTTACAAAATTCCATACATTATAACATAAATTTTCCATACATTGAACAAAAAACTCTACTGACATAGCCATATCTACTCGGGGTCCACAGTTTTGTTGAATAGTTCAAAGACTTCATTAGACTAAGCTAGGTCGTAGAATATGTTTGTAGTCGTAGATCTATGGCGGGCCAAGTTTTAGATCTGAGGGAGGGTGTTGGATCTGGCTCAAATCTCACCAAATCTGAAGTAACACGTAGTCAGATCTACTATCCTCGGTACGACGATGGATTCCTTGCCAGATTTTTTAGATCTATTCCCCTCTATACTACATCGGGGAAGAAAAAAACTAGAAAGTAGCCGGAAAAAGAGTTAGGATTTTTAGAGAGAGAAAGCTTGTGTGTGTTGGTTATGGCTCAGATCTAGGCGTAGGTAGCGAGGATAGATAGACGCCGGAGGAGTGGCTAGAGAACATTGGCTAGATAAGTGTCCGGAGAAAGTTGTTGGAGTGTAGAGAGAAGAGGAGAGAAAGAGGGAGAGAAATAATGTGTGTATGTGTTTTGTGACGTGAATGAGGAGAGAGAGAAGAGGGGAGGGGTTTTGTGTGAGAATAAAAGGTTTATTTGAAATTTTGATATGGATAAACCATTTACTTGTCTTATAGGATATTTGTTTTTTTTTATTTAACACAATATTTTGGGGGAAACTAGTTTCTCCCTCAGTTATAAAAAAGTTCTGTTTTTTTAAACTGATCTTATATTCGTCAAATATTTGCAAGTTGAAAAAAATTGGACTTTTTATAATTTATGAAGAAACTGATTTCTCCCAAAACTTACTCTTTATTTAATTCAATTATCATCTTATCATATGTAATCTAGCTAGCCAATGATAACATGTCACGAGTAAAAATAGATTTTTTAAATAATTAATTATTATATAAAATTATTTATTTTAATTATTAAACATTTTAGTTAAATAATTATTTTTTATTATTACCAATTATTTATATGTAATTATTAAAATTATTTAATTTGTTAAAATTTTTGAAATGTACCAAAATTTAATTTTGATACCCTTAGTTAACTTTCTCCATTATTGGAGATGCAAATTTGTTACCATATGAATAGTGTGCGAAAGATACCAAAATCTGATTTTGCCCTAACCTTATCGTCGGTATTTGACGGAACGATTGTGCCCCCAAATTTTCTAAAATAGGATGTTGCTCTGTTTACTGGGCAGCCTTTCATCCCCAATCCCCTTTCCATCTCTCAATCCTCCATCACAAAGATGTCGCCTGAGCTTCCATCCCCTCTCTCCTCGCTACTCAACCACCTCCGCCACCGCCACTCCCATTCCTCAATCCAAAGATTTCATGGTGGATTACTTCGTAAACTCACTCGGCTTTTCAACACACGAAGCTATATCTGCATCATTGAAGGTAAACCACTTGAAATCCTCTATTAATCCTCGATTAGTCCTCAATTTGTTCTTAAAATACGGTTTAACCAAACCCCAGATTAAAGAAATCGTTTCTTCTGCACCCAAGATTCTTCTACATAAAGTCGACCGTACGTTGGAGCCCAAAATCAAGTTCTTTCTCCAAGACATGAACTTTTCCGGGTCGGATTTTGTTAAGCTTATCAAGAAAAATCCGGGTCTTTTAGGTAGAGGTTTAGATACTTGTATTATACCCACTATTAATTACTTGAAAGAAGTATTGGGTGGTGATGAAAATGTTGTTCAAATTGTCAGGGATTCACCTTGGCTTTTATCATCACCTAGTGCAGTGAAAAGAATGCAGCTCAATGTGGTGATGCTGCAAGATTACGGGCTCACGGAAGAGACAATTAGGAAGTTTATTATTCGAAATCCGAGGTATCTCTTGCATAAACCCGAAAGGTTTAAAGATGCATTGAGTAGAGTTGATAAAGAATTAGGGATACCTCTTGATTCCCCTATGTTGTTTCAAGGTATTTCCGCTTTGGCTTCTGTTAGTAAGGCAAGTTTGCAAATGAAGTTTAAGATATTTAGAAGTTTTGGGTGGACGGATTCGGATATTAAACATATGAGCAAGAGTCAACCTAGTTGCTTGACCATGTCCGAAGATAAAATACGTAATGCGTTGAATTTTCTCATGGGGGAACTTGGGTATACTCCTGAGTACTTGGCTTCTCGTGCCTGTTTTTTGATGTATAGTATGGAGAATAGGGTGAAACCTAGATATGAGGTGTTGAAAATCTTGAAGGAGAAGAAGTTGGTGGGTGATAAGCCGGGACTTTACTCGCTTGTTATTGCTTCTGAATCTAAGTTTCTTGAAAGATATGTGCTGCGCTACCAGGATGAGTTACCTAATTTGTATGAAATTTACAGAAAAAGCAGAAAACAAGAGTTAAAAGATTGAATTCTTTGCTCTTGATCTTGCTCATCAGGTGGCTCCTGTTCTTGCAGTTTTGCTTTGTTATCATGTTATTTACTCCCTATGTCCCTATATAAATGTTGAAAAAAGTTTCAAAATTTGCTACTTTTTGGGCATTCATTTAGGGAGGGAGGGAGTATTTGTTTTTATTGACAATGATTATTAGTTGGTGATGTGGTGGATTTCAGTATATGTAATTCTCTAATTTTCTAGACATTTTATTCTTATTTTGATGTAATCTAGACTAGTTTTAATGTAATTTCGGGTAGATTATGGATTGGAAAGCTTGTGGGAAATCATGATATTTTGAGACTATTTTTAGTGATTTTGTGATTTTCTTGCGGAAGTTTATTAATGCTGAGGATTGTTCTGTAATTCTGGAAAGTTCGGGGACCAGAAGGAAATTATGGGAACTTGGAGGACCAAAGTTGAAATCAGAAATTTAAGAAATTCAAATTGCTGTGCACGTGAAGGAGAAAGGCTCATTGACCGAGGAAGGGTGTTGACCGGCGGTCAATGACCGCTGGAGTTTTAATGCCATTTAATTTCTATTTCCTTTTTATTTTTTTATTTTTCTTTTTTTTTCTTTTATTATTTAGGTTTAGTTTATTGGTTGAAGGAGGATAAATACTTCTTTTCAATTTCTGTTTTAGGGTTCATTTTTTAGAGTTTATTTTTCTTAGAGAGCTTTGTTGAATTTCCATGGAGAACTAAACTCTATTGCTTTAGATTTGAATCTTGAACCATTTATTGAATTCAATTGACGTATTTATTTCTTTATTCCTTAATCCCTATTCATAGTTTTACTTGTTTTAATTGTTAGATCTTTCTTTAGGGTTTTGAGATTTGATCACCCTCGTTTCCCTTGTAATTGATTTATTGCTAGTTTAATCCTAAGTCTGTGCCAGATTAGGATTTTTCACAAGTAGCATCTTTGAGATTTATGCATGTGCCATGGTAAATTGAGAAGTGGGTAAAACTAGATTTTGTTCTATTTGCAAAAGAATAGTGAAATTCTTGATCTTAATCTCTTAAAGCTTTATCAATTGATTATCTAAACCTAGACTGTGCTGGTTAGGTTTGATTATTGATTAGGGTTATAGGTGAGTATGCCACTGCTTATAACCATTAATAAGAAAGGGATAGAGATTGAAATACGTCTCGGATCAAGTGAATAGGAGGAAGGGAAAGAAATTATACCGATGATATTGAATTGGTAAACGGGGACAGAAACAAATCTGAAGTGCTTTTCTTTTATAATTGTTTACAATCACATTTATTTTCTTGCTTTAGTATAAATACAACAATCAATTCAACCCCCCCCCCCAAATTGGTCTGTGACTATTACATAAACAAATAACCGTTCTTCAGTGGATCGATCCTAGACTTGCCCTTGCTGCAGTTTTGTAGCCGAGTCTTGTCTTGGTAAGTAATTTGTAGGCGTGGGACTTTAGCCTATCAAATTTTGGCGCCGTTGCCGGGGAACGGTGTTTATTAGTTTGTGTTCTTATTTAATTTCTATCATTTAATTTTATTTGTTTGTTTTTTATCTCTTTATTAGTTTCACCCCCTTGTCCCTTCGTGGTGTGGATCATTGTATGGTCCACACTCGTTCTACTAACGATTTGATTGTTTCGTTTGATCCAGAAATCGAAAGATCTTTCAGGAAAGGACGACAACAAAGCAGGAGAGTCAAGGGGATATTGTTAGCTGAAGAGATGCAGGACGGAAATAATGCAGGTGGTGGGGGCGATGGTGGTGGACAAGCAGTGCCACCACAGACATTGAGGCAAAAGACTGCCCCGAATTGGAATGAGCAACCACATGCCGTCCAATTCCCCACCTTACCTGCCGGGGTGACATTTGAGTTGAAGCTGGGGCTACTCAATCAGCTACTGTACTTCACAGGGATGCCCGGAGAGGATCACTACTAGAAAAAGACCTTTTACCGACGGAAATTTCCGTCGGTAATTCCACATTTCCGTCGGTAAATGGATATTACCGACGGAATTCGTCCGTCGGGTTCCGTCGGAAATAATTGGTTGGTAATACCGACGGACTAATTCCGCCGGAAATACCGGCGGATTATCCGCCGGAAAATCTGAAATTCCGCCGGGAACCGTCCGTCGGAAATGAGTAACGCCGGCCGGTTAACCGGAGCAATTACCGGAGGTTACCGATGAAAATATCCGTCGGTAAATATTAAAAAAATTAAATAAATAAAACCCATTACCGACGGTTACAACCGTCGGAAACGAAAAAATTTACCGTCGGATATGTCCGTCGGAAATCTAAACCAAAATCGACGGATATGTCCGTCGGTAATGAGTTTTATTTTTTTTATTTTTATTATTTTTCGACGGATATTTCCGCCGGAAATTAGTATTTTTTTTTTTATTAATTTACCGACGGAAATTTCCGTCAGATCTGGCGATTTTTTTAAAAATCTGCTTTATTATTATTAAACCAACTGTAAAGGCAGTAAACCCGTTCAAACAACCTGTTTTAAACAAATACAATTACAAACTACAAATACACACAAACAACCTGTTTCGCTTGTACATCAAATAAAATACATATGTTTGTCCAAATCAAGCGACAGGGAAAGGGGAAACGGCCGGGGAAAGGGGGAAAGGGAAAGGGGAAAGGGGGAAAGGGAAAGGGGAAAGGGGAAAGGGGAAAAGGGAAGGGGAAACGGCCGGGGAAAAGCCGGGGAAAAGGGGAAAGAGAAACTACATATGTTTGTTTGTTTGTTTAATTACATGTCAATGAAAAATCATGTTTAACAACCACGAGCGCTGCCGCTTCTGCTACCGCTACCACCACCATGCATGTATAAATCTATTAAGATATTAATTAAAAAACAATATATCAATATATATACAAATAAAAAGACAATAATAAAATGTAAACATTATATATATGACATTTACAATTAAATAATACTTACTGGCCACTGGGAGAGATAGATATTTCCATTTTTCCTTCCTCATTAATAATTGCGTCCAAATTAACCCGCCCGGATGGTTCACTACGTCCGTAACCAGAAGTAGATCCCTCCTCCCGTCCTTGGTGAAACAAGACGATGGACAAAACCCGCAACCTTCCCTCTCTTTGAACGATTGCCACCTCGACCCGACATATCTAAACTAGTATATTATATATGTAGACAGAAAATATTATCAAGTAGAACAAAATTTAAATAGTAGGAAGCATTCAAAATAATGACTACATGTCCAAGCAAATTATGGAGTAAGATGTTTGCAGCCAATATACACTATGTGAAAAGAGTCCCACTACCACCATCACTACTACTACCACCACCACTACGTACTACCACCACCACCACTATTACCACTACTACCGCTACTACCACCACTACTACCACTACTATTACTAATACTACTACGTATACCACCACTATCACCACCACCACAAAATTAACAAAATAGAGAGGGGTAGAGAGAGAGAGAGGGTTTACATTTATAATGAGCTGGAGTGGAAAATATCAAGTTTGCACAAGCATTTGGCCCAAAGATTGAAACTTTGAAAGTAGATTTACTATTATAATAATTAATCAAAGTTTCAATCTTTGGGCCTAATGCTTGTGCAAAAAACTTGAGATTTTCCACTCCAGCATAACCCCATGGTAGTGGTTGTACGTGATAGTAGTGGGGTTGGCTTCTATCCCATCCCGAAATACACGTATGAATTGCAAATATCACTTTGTCTACTTGCTTTATAATCGAAAATCAAGAAATTTTGACAGCATAACCCCATGGTCTCCAAGTGCACGACGTAGACTAGGTCAATCAAACACTATCGATTAGAATCGACAGTGTGTAATCAACCATGTCTAGTATACACTCAGAGAACAATAGGATTAATGCAACCGAAATATTTCAACTATCGACTATTCAAGCAATTTTAATAGACAATAATGATATTTATATATATACATATATGTATATTTTTATTTTTTATTTTATTTTTTATTTATTATAATTATATTTATGTCCATTATTATTATTATTTATTATTATTATTATTATTATTATTATTATTATTATTATTATTATTATTATTATTATTATTATTTACTTATTTATTTATTTTTTTCCAACAACCTTTTCACACGATGACATTCAAATTAATGACTACATGTTCAAGTAAATTATGGAGTAAGATGTTTGCAGTTTGCATTTAAATAGTAGGAATCATTTATTGTCCAAATCATGAGATAGATGTAATATTACATAGCATGTAAAGAGTAACCAAGTAAAATTGAAAATCATGAGATAAATATAATATTACAGTGATAAGTGATATAAAATGTAAACATTATATACAAAACATTATCTGAATTAAAACTAAACTGATTCATTCACTACAATCTTGATCACTATCACTACAAAATTCAATTTCTTCTTCACTAGTTTCCTCGTCGTCGTCTTCTTCCTCATCTTCATCATCGGACCCAGATATATACCCTTCTCCTTCCTCATCCTCCACATTGTCATCATCGATTTCATTGAAAGTGACTTCCTCCCCTAGTGGCCGGGTGTTTTCGCCATTAATGCTTCATCCTCGACATTATCATTCAAGGAAATAATCGGAGGTATAGGCATTTCCTCTTCCTGATAACAATCATTTAATGATGAATCAATATTTGAAGTAGACATTTTTGCACACAATGGTATATCAAAAGTGCTTCTTGCTTTGGTTTTCCATACGGCCCACCATCCGCTAGACTCTCTTCGTCGACGGGGTAGGGTCATATACACTGTTGTGCTTCGAGATGCAAGAATGAACACATCATCACCATTATGCCTAGAAGAATGCTTTAAGTCAACGAGATCAAAAGTGCCATGTTTTGTAATGCCTCGCTCAGCGTCCCGCCACTCACAATTGAAAAGAACTACATAATTTCCAAGCAAGTACTCCAATTCAATAACTTCTTTCAATACGCCATAATAATCGAGATTTCCCTTGAGATTGACCCCGCTATTCCAAGTTGATTTCGTTTGGCCATATTCTTCGGTGTGGAATACGTAGCCATTGACAAAATATCCCTTATATACATTCACTCTTAAGGACGGACCGTGTGCTAATGCTTGTAATCTCGCAGCTTTTGCATCTCCAAGGTTGTTCAAAATCTAAATAAAAACACATAGATAGTAAAAAACTCATACTTCAAATTCTATTAAAAACATTGAATTAATGAATTGGCATTTACATAATTATTAAACCAGAGGGAAATTCGTTGTCCGTCCTTATTGAAATCAATTCAGCAAGCAATGTCTCCACTGCTTCTTCGAACATACCGCATTCAAGGAGAACATAAAGTTGCTTAGTTCGTATTAAAGTTATTAGGATTAACATTACTTAATAACAAATGAAGAATGCTTACTTCAAGTAGTCCTCGACCTCAAAGACAGCTTAGGAGAATATAGAGTTTAGCCGCTTCTAATTTATTTCTGCTTAGCATGCGCGTGCACTTTCTATTGCCAAGGAATCGACCAGGAGAAGAAAAAACTGAAATTTTTCCATCAGGATCAGTGACTCCCCCATCATAATTGCGTCCCACTTTATTGAACCTTGTCTCAATGTCTGGGTGAAAATATGTTGAAACAAACGACACAATTTCGTCGACAATCACTGATTCAGACATTGATGCCTCAACTTTTGCTCTATTGCTCATTTTCTTTTTCAAACTCCCCAAAAATCGTTCAAATGGATACATCCATCTATACTGAACATGTCCTCCTACTCTAGCTTCATAAGCTAGGTGAATTGGTAAATGCTCCATTGAATCAAAGAAAGATGGCGGAAATATCTTTTCAAGCTTGCATATTGTCACCACAATGCTCTCTTCGAGTCTTTTCATATCCTCAACACGAAGAGTGCTGGAAGTCAATGCTCTGAAGAATTCACTCAATTCTGTTAGGGCAACCCATATTTCATTAGGGAGAATGTCTCTAAATGCAATTGGTAGCAACCTATCCAATAATACGTGACAATCATGACTTTTCAACCCATATACCGTCCCTTCTTCCACATTCACAGCTGCCAATATTAGATGCATACCCATCGTAGTTTCAAATCTTTCAACCACTGCAGAACACGTTGCTTATCCTCTCCTGACAGAATAAAGGGAGCAGCTGGTTTGAAATCTTTTCCATTAACTTTAGTAATGTTGAGATCTTTACGATTGCAAATCGCTTCAAGGTCTAGCCGACCCTTGTCTGTGTCCTTCGGTGAGGCCTTAAAACCCATCACTGTATTGAAAATATTGTCAAACACATTTTTTTCAATATGCATGACATCAAGTTTATGTCTTATCAAGTTCGTCTTCCAATACGGTAACTCCCAAAATATACTCTTTTTAATCCCGTTATGGTCTTTACCAAATCCGTCTGGTCTATCCTTTGAAAACATCTTTCCCCACCCGACATCAGACACCTGCTCAAAAATATCCTCCCCACTCAGACGAGGAGGGGGGCCCCGATGCTCAACTCTATTTTTGGTGAAAGCATTCCTCTGTTTACGAAATGGATGGTCACTGGGAAGAAACCGTCGGTGGCAATCAAACCAACAATGCTTCTTGTAATGCTGAAGTGTGAATGCATCTGTATTTTCCATACAATACGGACAGGCCAATCTCCCATGTGTGCTCCATCCCGACATCATACCATAAGCAGGAAAGTCATTAATTGTCCACATCACTGCAGCCCTCATGTTAAAATTTTACAACTTGAAAGCATCCCATGTCCTGGACACCATCATTCCACACTGCTTGAGTTCATCCATCGAGGTCGAAGATACACATCAATGTTTTTGCCTGATTCGAAGGCCCGGAATGAACAAACTCAAATACATATAAGGATCACCATACATAACCACGGGGAAGATTATACACTCGTGACTATAACAGGCCAACATGAATAAGATTTTTGCCCCGGTCCAAATGGAGAAAACCCATCTCGTACATATCCCCAAATTTTATGTTTCTAGGATCCGCAAAGCAAAATCGTGGTAAGTGGCATCAAAATGTTTCCATGCTTCACCGTCAGAAGGATGAGTCATCACACCCTCTTCACGAGGACACTCTTTGTGCCAACGCATGGCTTCTGAGCTTTCTTTCAATGCGTAAATTCGTTGCAACCTGGGAATTAGCGGTATATAATGTAACTGCGCCCGAGGCACGTTTTTCTTGTGCTTGGCACTACCACGGCGTTGTGGCTTATACCTACTAAATCCACATATTAAACATGTATCGAGGCCCTCATTTTCTTTATAAAAAAGCATGCACTGATTCTTGCAAGCATCAATTTTAACATACCCAAGACCGATCTGCCCCACCAACTTTTTCGTCTCATAAAAATTGTGAACCATATTATTTTCTTCGGGTAGTATCCGTTGTCCCCATGACATTATACGATCGTAAGTATGCTGGCTCATATTTGTATCAGCCTTGATAGTTAGAAGCTCAGTCACTTGCTCTAACACTGTAGCCTTTGCACCAGGATGAATTTTCTCATTTGCAGAGTCCTTTAAATCCATAAACTTCTTGGCAACGAGATTTGGTGCCTCTGTTGGATTAGGGTTCCAATCAAACTCGCGCCCGCATTTCGAACCATATCATCCAAACCGACGCACGGCTCCTCTTCATCAATCAAATGTTCAGTTCCTTGGCGGACCACTTGATACAAAGAGCATGATTGTGAACACTTGTTTCAACCACATAACGCTCCCGTGCGCTACCCATACCTTGTAACCATCAACAAACCCCGCCTCTAAAACATGTTTCTTTACCCATCCAACACTCGATATTTTCTATTCTTACACTTTTTACAAGGACACCTAATCTTATCACCACGCATGCACTGGGGATGCGCTCTAGCAAACTCCACGAAATGTTCTAAACCTTCTAAGAATTGAGGTCTGACACCCCTTCTACCGGGATTACTACGATTATCCATCCAACTACGATCTTCTCCGCATAATTAACTCCCGCATTTCATAATGTATTAACAGCTTAGATGTAATTAACGCATTACAATTCCCTAAATTTGGATTACAAACTTAAAAGCAACAAGACATGTTTCTTTAGGTTTAGAATTGGGGTTGGCTTCTATCGCACACATCTATCACATTTTTTTAATTATTAATATTTTGAATATTAATATTTAATTCTTTGTTGTAAAGTATATCATTCCCTATGATGAAAGGACAATTCATGTCCATTAGGTTTAGAATTGGGTTGGCTTCTATCCCATCCCGAAATACACGTATGAATTGCAAATATCACCTTGTCTACTTGCTTTATAATCGAAAATCAAGAAATTTCGGCAAAGATAACCCCATGGTCTCCAAGTGCACGACGTAGACTAGGTCAATCAAACACTATCGATTAGAATCGACAGTGTGTAATCAACCATATATGTCTAGTATACACTCAGAGAACAATAGGATTAATGCAACCGAAATATCTCAACTATCGACTATTCAATCAATTTTAATAGACAATGATGATATTTACAAATCATATAATCGTGCATTTCAAGACTGTCCACACAGACAATTTAAGAATCGATGACTACATGTTGACCTCAACATGATAAGTTAAAGATTCTTAAACGGGTTTCTAAGCTTTTGTGTTTCAACCGTCACAACGTCACGTCGTAACATTAAATTTTATTCATTACCGTAAAATTCATAATTTTACAATAATGAATTAACACACACATCTATCATAATATTTTGAATAATTTTAAATATTAATATTTAATTCTTTGTTGTAAAGTATATCATTCCCTATGATGAAAGGACAATTCATGTCCATTAAGTTTAGAATTGGGTTGGCTTCTATCCCATCCCGAAATACACATATGAATTGCAAATATCACCTTGTCTACTTGCTTTATAATCGAAAATCAAGAAATTTCGGCAGCATAACCCCATGGTCTCCAAGTGCACGACGTAGACTAGGTCAATCAAACACTATCGATTAGAATCGACAAAGGTAATCAACCATATATGTCTAGTATACACTCAGAGAACAATAGGATTAATGCAACCAAAATATCTCAACTATCGACTATTCAAGCAATTTTAATAGACAATGATGCTATTTACAAATCATATAATCGTGCATTTCAAGACTGTCCACACGGACAATTTAAGAATCGATGACTACATGTTGACCTCAACATGATAAGTTAAAGATTCTTAAACGGGTTTCTAAGCTTTTGTGTTTCAACCGTCACAACGTCACGTCGTAACATTAATTTTTATTCATTACCGTAAAATGCATAATTTTACAATAATGAATTAACACACACATCTATCATATTTTTTAAATTATTAATATTGTGAATAATTTGAAATATTAATTCTTTATTGTAAAATTTGAAATTTTACAATGATGAATTAAATTAACATTTATAAACAAGATAAGAGTCGTTCTCATCCACAACTATCAAAACCCAATCTCATCTTAGACCAAGAAAGACAGAGCAAACAAGTTCATTGCCGTTTGAGTCAACGATTTTCTTTAATAAGAATTTTTTCGGCCATCGTCCTCCTCTCTAAGGATCTCAAGTGATGTTTGAGATCCTTAGAGAGAAAGAGGACAGTGAAACTGAAAAAACTCTTATTAAACAGAAAATCCTTTACTCAAACGGTAATGAACTTGTTTACTCCGTCTTTCTTGATCAAAGAAGATGAATTTTGATAGCTGTGGGTGAAAAAGGCTCTCATCTTATTTATATTTTAAATAGAGTTGTACCTCAATCTATTTAAAGCCTAATTAACTACCAATTAGGTATAATGAAGAGCCACTTCCAAAACCCAGCTTGATAAACTAGTTAGAAAATGCAAACAACCTAAATCGGAGGACCAATCAAGCATCAAACATTCAAATATTTGAAAATTCACACAAATACCAATCAATAATCATGAACATTAGAATCAAAAACAAATTAGGGTTCTTACAAATACCAATCAAAAAATAAAGAACACCAAACAAAATTCAATAGAAGTATGTTGAGGGCACAAATACATATCCGAAAATAAGTTTGAACAGTGCACAAATTGAGCATGATTTTGCAGACAGTGAACCAAGGCCAGCACTATCATATTTGATTTCCACCCCTCTAAATAACCATGTTGAACAGAAAAATTAAATTATAACAAAGTGTGTTAAAAAAAAAACACTCTGCGTGTTTCATTCAACCAAAATTGCAAAATTTTTATAACAAAATAAATAGCACAAATAATTCAACCAAAATTGCAAACAAGTCCCAGAATAAAAATTGAACTTTTTAAAATAAATAGCACAAATAAAAAACCAAAAACGCAATTTCACACCGTCCGATGAGAGAGAGAGAAATCGAGTGAGAGAGAGAACGATTGAGAGAGAGAAAGCGAGAGAGAGAGATAATGTACCGGCGACGGCAACGGCGATGGAAAGAAACGGCGGCGACGGCGACGGCGACGGCGTGTTCTTCTTGGCGAATTACTGGGAGAGAGAGAGAGAGAGAAAGTGAGAGAGAGAAATCGAGTGAGAGAGAGAAAGCGATTGAGAGCGAGAAAGAAGACTTACCGGCGACGGCGAGGCTCGACGGCGACGGCTTGGCGTTGGCGACGTTAGGGCTCGCGAACACTGAGGAAGGAACGGAGGAGTCTGTAAGTACCCAAATCTGGCTCATGCCTTCCGGTTAATTTTCCCGACATTTCGGTAAATTTCCCGGTAATTCCCCGGACCTTCCTAGTGTTCCGGAAATGTCCTGGAACAGTCCAAATTTAAATTAGGGCTGTAAGGAGCCTTCCTAATTAAGAAAACACGTTTTTCTTAATTAGGGAGAAGCTTCTAGAATAATGCCACCTTGCATGGTTCTAGAATGCTGAGTCACAATGGATAAGACCGCACGGCCTCATTTGCAAAGAGCTCGCAGCCCGCACGGCTTCATTAGCCTTATCCAGTTCGCCTATAAATAGAGCCCTCCTCTACCCATTTCAACACACAACAACAACACAAACAATCAAACACACACACTCCATAGCACCCGTACGTGAAGAAAACCCTTGAAGGCTCAAGAAGGCGAAGAAGAAGCTCAAGAAGCCACCTCCCTCCTCCTTGAAGACCCAAGAAGAACCTCTCCTCCTAGCTCCGTCCGAAGAAGCGAAGGAAACGATTGGTAACCTCGCACGCCCTAACCTTGCATTTTAATTGATATACTTGCTCATTGCATTCATATATCTTGCTTGGGACTTGCCATTTATTCATAAAGATCATATCTTTATCACCCCCTTTCCCCTTTGCATGCATTAAGACCTCATTTGTCATAAAAATGTAGTCTTTTTCATAAAGGTGCATCCTTTGCACCTAAAATCCCTATTTTCCAATAAATATGTTATCTTTATGCATCATTTGCATACAAAGATCAAATCTTTTTCAATAAAAATGCATCCTTTGCATCAAAACCCCCTTTTTTCAATGCATCATTTGCATAAAAATCAAATCTTTATGCATCATTTGCATAAAGATCATTTCTTTAAATCAAAAAGCATCATTTGCAACCTAAAAATGTCATCTTTTCATTAAAGAGTCATTTTTATCATGCATTTCCCCTTTCCCCAACCTTGGAACGGACCGGTGTAAAAGTTCTCATCTTTGCATCGTTCCTTCCATTAAAGGTTCATGATTTCTTTAAGAAAAGGATAACCTTGAACCCTATATCTCCAATTATCGCTTAAGAATGAGTATGAAGCCTCTATACGAGCTCGACCGTCTTAAAGCGTAGGATTGATGGGCTAAGGACATTCCTTCCTAAAGAACCTCATCTTTGACCCAAAAGAGAGTCATTCCCTCGATCACGCAAGTCCCGAGGGTCCCAAGGCTTAAAATGCGATGATCATAAGTCATAAGATGAGGACGGGATCATAATCCCAAATACATAAATTCCAAGGAATCCCGAGCGACAACCAACAAATGGTTTGTACGTCCGGAAGACAACTTGGGACATTCCCCCCCTTATTTTCAAACACATGCACACAAAGAAAGCACGCAAGCAAACATGATTAATGAAATCTAGGGAGACTTGCTCCGGCAAGGCACTTTGGGTGAACGCCAAACGTTCTTCCCAAGGGGTAACTTAACCTCCGAACCCATAAAAACCTTTTTTTCAAAGTTTTGAGGTAATCAAAATGGCGTGGCGACTCCGTTTTTCAAATAACTCGGATGTCTTCAAACTCGCGTGAATCCAAATTTTGGGCACACATTCACAGTTTGGCGACTCCGCTGGGGATCATCCCAAAGGAGAAAAGCTTTATTTTCAAAACAAAAGTCGATACTTGGTATATAGGTGGACCCCACTTACCCTTCCTGTATCGCTCCCTAACCCGGGGCTTGGGATAACAAGGTGGTTTAACAATCCCACGTACCAGTATCCCTTTTCGAAAAAAAAATTTTGAAAAAAAAAATAATACAAAAAGCTTTTCCCTTTGAGCGGGTTAGACTCCCATCGCCGATTTCATTAATCGTGCTTGCTTTCTTTTACCATGCATTGCATCATTTGCATCTTGGAATCTGTGCATACTTTGAAACGGGAAAATAACCCGAAAAATAGCAAAAGGAGTGGAACCTGGAAAATTGATCCATGCAGTCGTACGGCTAATCCTCATAGGATTCTGACCATACGACCTCAGTGGCAATTCCACCAGGAAAAAATCATGGTTAATCTGGCAGTCCTAGCAGCTTGGGGCTATTCAACTCCATGGTATTTGGGGCTTCCCAGAAAATTTACGTGCTTATGTGTTGCATTTTCCCCCGTCCCGAAAATCATTCCTTTAAAACACATTTATGAAAATCTCTGTTTTAACTCAAAAAGGAACATTTTTAGGAGACCGCACACTACGCGCACCTGATATATCCTGTACACTTTTGCACGCACGTCCTTCAAACCCGAGGGTGGTTCCAAGTGCGATCACGGACAGCCTTACGATGCTCCCGGGCGCGCACGGAATCATCCCAACCTCCCCATGGCAGCCAGTGTCGACCAATGCACAGTCCGTGTCACACGTTTCAAAAAATCGTGACTTTTGGTTGGTTTTTGGTCTAGTCCGTGTCATATAGCCCAGTTGCATACCCACGTAAAGGTCAAGCCTTAGCTCATAACGGAAGCCAAGATTTTCGCTCAAGCGAAATCTCCGCCAAAATTCCGACAAGGGAAAATCGGTGGGATCTTGACTCCGACATTGACTATTGACCTTGACCCGCACGGAATGCGTAAGAGTCAAGACCAAGTCTTTGCCAAAAAATCAAAAGGTCTTTCGCTCAAGCGAAGCTCTGCCAAAATTCCGACAAGGAAAAATTGGCAAGATCTTGACCGGCATTGACTTCGATTCCGACTCACGCACTGCGTATGCAACGAAGTTCAATGTGACACTGTGTCATCCGGCTTTTGCCGCCCGACCCATGCCTATTATATTCTCGGACATTACCGAAAGTCAAAAAAAAAACCGTCATTCGCTCAAGCGAAACTCTGTCAAAGATCCGTCAAGGCAGAGAGACGAGACTTTCCCGGTATTGCCTTGACTATAATCCGCATCGCTCGTGCGTTGAAAGGTCCTATGACCCGCTAGACCCGATAGGAGCGTTCTTTACTCTCGGTCGGTGGGATCCGCGTGCCCTATAGGACCCTCGCCCGGGGCATCCACCACTGGGAGGTCGAAATACGGGTGGAATACGAGGGGCTTATAGACGTAGTGACGGAACCCACCGATCCGGGATCTAGAGTAGTTGTGAAAAAGAAGGGCAGAACCCCTTTTCCAACCAATTAGAGATTAATAAAAGACATTGTTTTAAGTAAACTTGAACAATTAGTGTAATCATAATTGCATGTTCCTATCTCTGAAATCCCTAATCGAGACCTTTTCGGTCCGATCTCCGTTTTCCTCATCCCGACCTTTCATGGTCAAATCCCTAATCGAGACCTTTTCGGTCCGATCTCCGTTTTCCTCATCCCGACCTTTCATGGTCAAATCCCTAATCGAGATCTTTTCGGTCCGATCTCCGTTTTCCTCATCCCGACCTTTCATGGTCAAATCCCTAATCGAGATCTTTTCGGACCGATCTCCGTTTTCCTTATCCCTACCTTTCATGGTCAAACCCTAATCGAGACCTCTTCGGTCCGATTTTTGATTTTCTTGTCCCGACCTTTCATGGTCAATCTCTAATCGAGACCTCCTCGGTCCAATCTCCGATTTCCCGACTCGACCTTTCATGGTCAAATCCTTAATCGTGACCCCCTTCGGTCCGATCTCTACTTCCAATCTTGACCTTTCAAGGTCTCATCTTTTCCGATCAATTAGGATTAGGAGAAAATGCGTTTCGAGCAAAAGTTAAAGCGATAAGGGCATGTTACTTGAGCCTTCAGCCTAAACACTTACCTTCGAGTCTAAACCTTACCTATCCCCGAGTCTAAACCTTGCCTATCCCTTTCCCGCAGCGAAAAAGAAGTGAGCGAGAGTACTGGGTCAGCGGCTTTTCAGTTCAGACAGTTCATCAGCTCAGAGAGTCAGAATGGCAGATTTGACAGAAAACGGTGAGGGTATGGGAAATCGAGATGATTAGGAAGGAAGAGTTAGTCCTGGCTTTGGAAAATGCCCGAGAAAGGTTCATGAAGAAGCATTTGTCATTGCTTATCGGTGCTCTTCACCGCAATGGAGTCCAAGTAACAATTGAGTCCAACGGTTCTGCTGGTAGTGGTCGAAGATGAGACTCCGAGAAGTAGCCATCTCGGTTCCCCGACCTATAACCAATACCTTCCTCCATCCACATATGATCCCTTGCCAAGGACCACTTCTCCTCAGTCCTTTCCAACATCCCAGCTCATCAGGGCCCCATCACCCTCAGCTCCTCAGAACGGATTGAACTTCACCCCACTTATCCCTCGGTCTCGGCAATACTGCCAGTTTATGCTCCAACCTCACATAATCGGTTTGAGATATGTGGCTATGTTAAAGCCCCTATACCCGCCCGAATGTGATCATGAGTTACCAAAAGATGAACCGAGTTTTCAGCCGTTACCTACCGGACTTAATGAATTCAGCCGTCGGTTCGCTACTACAAGTCCATTTGCCGATTCCGGTAGCCCAAGAGTCGCCGTTGACCCCTATGTGGCAATGTTGATGGAGCAAGTGAAACGAGATGCAAGAGAAGCTTGACCTCATGATGAGTATCAATACTCCCTTGACCCAAGATGTCGGACCGAGGCAAGGAAATGACTCCACCGAGCATAACCCAATACCAAGCGGCAACCGTACTGGCTCGGCACCGGTACCTCACAAAGGAAAGAATGTCACAGACTTCCTTCGACCAAATCCAACGGTGGAACCAATTGGACAATGGGAATCTGAGTTTTGAGAATAACAAGGTCCCCAGAAAACCTCGCTCCTTTCACTTTAACAATACGAGATGCCTTTAAGCAAGATTACGGAAGAGCTAGTGAAAGAAAAAGCTGATAAAGCCACTGGAGAATTGGAAGCCCAGGAACCCCAGTATTCGGTTGGATGAGTCCAAGCATTGCCTTTTCCATCAATACCATGGGCACAACACTGATGATTGCACCCATTTGAGGCATGAGATCCAAAAGTTGATAGAAGATGGGAAGCTTGAGAACCTCCATGGGCCAAAGACAGAAAGTTATGACAAGAGGTCAATTCAAGAAGTGCAAGGTCGAAACGTCGGCTGATGATTTTGGGATGCCCATGAGCAAAGTTTTCAACGATTTGGTGAAACGAAGCCTTCTCACACCTCTCGAGAATCATAAGCCAAGAAACCCAAATAGAGTTGACGGGGCCAAGTTACGTGAATACCACAAGCATTATGGTCATGTGACAGACAAGTGTGTGGAGTGAAGAAAGAAATTCGATGGGCGATCTACGAAGGAAAACTCAAGCTCCACTGGCGGTCCAACCCGCGAAGAGTAACTAGACTAGGGTTTACCTATCCTTAAAAAAAAAAAAAAAAAAAAAAAAAGGGGAAGAAAAAGAAAAATAGTCTCTCAGTCAACCTTCGTAGGTCCTAGTATTTTTTCCTTTCAATTAAGTCCTCTACGGACATTGTATTGAATCTTCAATTTTCTATAAAAGAGTCTTCTTCTTTTCTTGCTAGACTTAAGACATTATTTGCACACCTACATTACATTTAATGAAATGGTTTTATTTTATATGATCACTTGCATTGCTCAACGAACAATCTCTCGAAATAATTAACGTTCTGATTAATCGGTGTGAGAAAGTCAACTAATGCCATCAAGCCATACACTTTCCTTACCCCACAAAAAGCCTTCATTAAACCATACACTTTCCCAAACCATGTCCTCCCCATCACCTTGACCAAGTCAACGACGGCGGCATCATCAAGGGACAGCAAAAGGCCACTCAGCTTCGAAAGATTGACCCCGTGTCGACAACAATCTAGGAGCCTGTCTTCGACCTCAAAGATGTCAAGAGAAATTAAAGCAGGGCTCGCCTTGGCCCTCGGGTGCTTGAAAAAAAAAAAAAAAAAAAAAAAAAATAAAAATAATAATAATAATACGGTGCAAAAAGAGTAATACCCGGCTAAGTGAAAATCCCAAAAAGAGGCAAGTCTAGGCAAAAACAGGGGTTGCACATAAAAAAAAAAGAAAAGAAAAATCTTAGTGCAAAAAGAGTAATGCCCGGCTAAATTTGAAAATCCCAAAAAATGGCAGTCTAGGCAAAAAACAGGGTTGCACATAAAAATAAAAGAAAGAAAATGAGGCCAAGGACCCAGCACCGCCCATCGAAAGCTTGACAAACAGACAAAGTCAAAGCTCGAAGAACAAAAGTTGTCGATAACAATGGGGCAGTCGAAGCAAAGCCAGAAGCATTTCATAAGCCTGCAGGCACGTACGAATCCTTTCTTCCCCAACGAAAGAGGAAGCAATCAGAAGCAGCCGTCCAAGAATGACTTGGTCAAGGAATCATCCCGAGGCCCATGCCTCATCATCCAGTCTTCTCATCCTAGCCTTTTCACTAAAGGAACCACAAATCCCATTTCCCAAAACAGTCCGGCCAAGGCCGAACTACGGCGACCTGAGCTCCTCACAATGAGGGGAACGTAGGCAACCAGCAATGGTCCGGTCATAAGCATATCCAAATTACCGAAAACCCGGTCTCATCAAATGACCTCTCCCATGGACACAGTCAAATCCCAGAAAACCCGGTCTCATCAATGACCTCCCTGTACACAAACCTTTCTTTCACACCCAGCCAACCTTGATCCGCAACATTGGTTGACTTTCTCCTCATGATTAATAAGAATGTTTGTTCATATCGAGATTAGTGGTTGAATAACCCGAACATTAATAAAGGGTTTTAAGCAATCTTGTGATCATTGTAAATAAAACAAGTTTTCAGATGTCTTGACAAGTCTTCCTTTTCTACATCTTAGGAAAGATAGCGCTAAACACTGATTTTCTGTCAGCAGGGGCTTCCATACACTTTTACCAACCTTTCTACGCTTATACTCTCTCAAAAGAGTCAAACCCAAAGCGAGTTTTGTGCCTACATCGAATAAGGCCATCAAAATAACACAAAATCGGGATTATTCCCACCTTTTGAAAAATATGCCCCTGCATGTACATATCTTCCTAAAATTCTTCTCTTTGTCTGCGTCTCCTTAAGGTTGACTGGTTGACTAAAAAAAAATAGAAATAAAAAAAAAAGAAAAAGGATAGGTTTTCCCTCTTCTGCTACAATTCGCATTAGGACTGCCTCGCAACTCTTCCAGTCTGGGGCTTTGCCAAGTCATTCCTTTAAACTGGGGCTTCTTTAGCCATGTTTAGGGTTCATATCGGGTTCTTCACTAGGTCCCTAGATGGATTCAGTCTTGGTCAGATCAATTTCATAATCACGTTCGCAATACCATTCAGATTGGGATTTTTGTTAGGTCACCAGACTGGGGCTTCGCCAAGTCACTTCGCCTACTCAGTTCATTCAACCGGGGCTTTGCCAAATGAAAAGATCTTTCCTGGCTTTAGTAAGACATGGGGTTTTGCAGAAAGTTTTTCCTCCGACCGGAGCTCCGATAAGTCATATCCGTCCCTAGAAGAAAGGTTTGGTCACTCCAACATCTGCGTTGGTTGTAAAAGCACATCGGCATCGGCTTCAAGCGCCGAGTTTAAGAAAAGGACCTTAGTCAAGACCCGAGGTTTAAACCCGGTCTCGGCCAAGAAGGAATTCTCGCCCACGTTGACAACGGCAGGTTCGGTCCGCACCCAAGGGATACAACCCCACCTGTTTGAAACCCGTCTCAAACAATTCCCAAATACATTCCATATGTATATCCAAACCCAGTCCCTACCATGTTTCCAGAAAAAAATCACCCCTAGGCTCAAGTAACGTGCCAATTGCTAATGATAACATTTTCTCCCAAAAGTGCCTTCGAGATAACTCTAGGCGACAGTTTCCTAATTGTCAAAACGTTGAAAATCCTAGACATCATTCCTAACTGTCTAGGTAAAGTTTGAACTACGATCAAGGCTTGATTCCTCCGGGATACGTAGGTAGCCTTTCATAAAGGTCCAGCCATCTGACCACTTTGGTCACCTTTTTCTTCCTCCACTCTCCAAGGGTGCGTAAGCTTTTCATAAAAGTCCAATTTTGTGACCATATGGGCCACCTCTTTTGATTTGGAACATTTCTATGAAGGATTGGTTGCTTGACCTCCTAGGTCACCCCATTTCCATCCTTAAGGGGCCAATATCTCTTTGCCATTGTCCCAAGGAGACCAGGTTTGTGACCTATTTGGTCACCCAATTCCAACTTTGTGTCGGCAATTCCGGTTCAAGGTCAAAAGGTAAGAGAAGTGCGGTCTTGGCTACTTATGTCACGCGACAAAGCGGCCGATTGGCTACTTATGTCGTGCGACATAACTAGCCACATCAGACATCAGACATCAGCAGCTTCCTGCTTTCCCCAGGGCACTCCCCGACTTGTCAAAAGCTGCAAATACCATCCATTCACCTCTCAAATGCATAGGGAATGGTTCATTTACCCCGTATACACTCATGCATTCATATTCAAGCCAAAAATTCATCCAAGTCACTCAGTTCTAGCCATTTATTGTACATCATTTCATAAATGTGTGCAAAGGAGAAAAGGCTAGCAATGTACATTCAAACCAAAATAGACCAAGTCTAAGAAATGTGCAAAAATAACATGTGTTTTTCCCAAAGGGGGTACAATAACTAAAAAGCTATAAATGTCTAAGGGGGAAGGGGGCTACTCTGAATCCTCTCCATCACCCTCTTCATCATCCTCTCCCTCATCTCCATCCTCGTCATCATCCTCAGCCTCCTCTGGCTCATCATCAGGGTCATCCGAAGGTGCCTCATAGGCTATGGTCTCCGTGCGGTAATAGTCATCGAGCTCGGTGATAACAGTAGAGTCAAGCTCGTAGTCTGTAGCCGTCTCAGCTCCCCCATCCTCATCATCATCATCGTCAATCTCAATGGGTCTGTAAAGAGGCACATTTGCAGTCTTTGTCCGAGGCGTCGGTCCTCTAGTGCTCCCGCTGGTGCCCACGTCATCAGAGCGGCTCTTCTTCCTTCTCGGTTGGCCAGGTGGAGAGATATCAATCGAACCACTGTGGCCAGAGCCGATTCTTCCGAGGAAGCTCATGCCTTTCTGGAGCTTGCCAATCATGCCCACAGCGCCGGTATATGCCCTGGTCAAGTGCCTGTAAGCCTGAGCTGACACCTGTTACAAGCAGACATAAAAAGCGTCAGAATGCAGTTCTTGATAACAAAAAAGAGATGCAAGTAATCCAAAGAGGCGTAAGAAACAATACTTACAGATCTAGAACCTCGCGGGAGCACCAGATGAGGATGAGTCTGTGACATATCAATGTGAGCTCGCCTCATGCGACCGCCACCCTGATAATCAATGAAAGTCGGGGGCAAAGGAGGTCTAGCCACGTAGCCAGTCGAAGGCCCCGCACTATGGGCGCCATAACCAACCCTGGTCTGTGGAGACTGAAGATGCATGGCCACGTACATAGTATAGTCCCCCTCCCGTGTGTAAAGATGTGCCGCCATGCCTACGATCAAAGCATCTACATTCGCCAACTGGCGAGGCGGCCACATCCTAGGCGGGGATCATCAGGGATCCGAGCGTGCCTATTCGGCCCATGCTGTCTATACACCCTCTCTCCTAGATACAAGGCGTCTCCGGACAAGCCCACCAGTAGCTTGCGACACTCTGTGAAGTGCGCAGCGTGATCTAAATCCAAAGCACCATAACGACCAGTCCAGGGGAACAAGCTCATCCTCTGTGGAACCCCTCTCAGGCATGTCAATGTATCATGATAAGAAGCAGTAATCCTGCACCTTGAGCCCTCCGGCGTCACAGTGCATTTCTGGCATCCTTCGTCCACCGACGAAGAGCGGGAAAAAGTGGTGGCGAGGAAACTTCATCCTTGATCGCCACTCATAACAGCCAAAATACTCGTATGCCCAAGCACGAAAAGGAGAAGAAGAAGTCAAAACAGGGAAAACAAGGGATATAATGAAATGCGCTAAGGAAAAGAGATCAAGGTGAGAGAATACCTCGAAAGCCAGATGAAAGCAGGTGAAGTACTTCGCCTTCCCTCGGCTGACGTCATCTAGGGCCAAATACATCTCAGCTAAGCCTGCCTCTCCCCAGGAAAAATTCCCCACAGTATCCCATGCCCTCAACAGCTCCAACAGTGAAATCAAAGCAGTGGATGCACTGTTGATGAACAGCATGTCGGAAAAGCCCACCCATACAAAAGCTCTAGCTAATCTCTCGGCTCTTAGCCGGCTCTCAACGGGATCATCTACCACAGTGTAGTCCCTGCTCTGCCCCTCAATCAGGCCATGTAGCACCCCCAACTCATATCCATTCCCCTTCTTGATCCGGGGAACGAAACCAAGTAAGCCCATAAAATCATCATCAGCAATAGGCTGGGGCTCAACTCCCTGTACAGGCTCCTCTATGTAGAGCGGCTCATCCGTAAAAGGCGATCTGTGATGACCGCAAAGTCCAGCGGAGTGACTGTCGTCTCACCCCAAGAGAAGTGAAATGAGTGAGTGGTCTCCCACCAGAACTCTCTGAATGCCCTCACTAGATCCACACTCCTCTGAGTGCCCCCGATGGCCTTCGCCATCTCAAAAAATTGCCCTAGCCCAGCAGCGTAAATCAGGCCCTTAGGCGAGTCCACCTGCTCCTGGCTACCCGGCAAGCTATCCCATAGCCTGCCAATCACCTCAGGGGAGCCACGGGTGCGCAATCCCTGCAAGAAAACATGGCACAAGTATCAATATTTCGTGCTATTTCTTGAAATCATCTCAAGCAAAAAGTAGGACAAAATGGATCAATGTATGGCATGCATTTACGCATTACATTTCCTAGATTCATTCATGTTCACAGGCCAATCCATATGAAGTTCAAATGCAAAAACTCAGTTCAAATCAATTTCGCACAAATTGAAAATTTTTCAAGAAACCCTAGGTTTCTTACCTCTTCCTTCTTCGTGACATCCGAAGTATGCTCATCGAGCTGTGGGTAAAAATCTCCCCTTGGTGCTTCCGGAAGAAACGGCCGTTGATTCCTTTGCACCCCCTTTCTCCGAGCAGCTAAATTGGCGTGTTGAGAACCCCTCTTGGTCGGATAGAGCCTAGGAGGCATTTTCCAAGTTGAATCGAACTAAAGATTTGTTTGATTTCTCTAGATCCCTCTCAAATCGCCCTCTGAGGTTGCTCTCTCTCTTCTCGCCGTCGCCTCCCTCTCAATTTCAAGTCTAATTAATTTTCAAAATGACGACTGTGCGAATTTTTAAAGAAACTGTTCGCCTGGCCTATTATGTCGTGCGACATAATAAGCCTCTGTGGCTTGTTTTTACAATTTTGCCCCTAAAGGCTCCATTTTACAGTTTTGTCCCCCGTAGGCCTGTTTTATCCTCTGTGCCCCTGGCATTTTCAATCACTTTCAATCCAGTTTTCCCTCTAGTGCCCCCGAGGCCTATTTTACAAATTTACCTCTGTGATTCAGTTTATTTGCCCTTGGCATTTTCAATTTTATTTTTCAAATAATCAGGGTACATCCCAGTTTTCTTTACAAAAAATTATTCGGGTGCGTCCCACTTTTCTTTACAAAAACTATTGATTCCTTTCAACTTCTCTACAAAATCCAACCTTTTTCGCAATCTCCGTTATTCCGCTATAACGGGATAACGCTAGGTGACAACCTCCGAATGGTCAGAACTCTAAACTTGTGCTACCACTATCCGCGAATAGTGACGAATGCCCAAGTCATTTCAAATTGTGCTATCACTATCCGCGAATAGTGACGCATGCCTAAGTCATTCCAATTTGTGCTACCACTATCCGCGAATAGTGACGTATGCCCAAGTCATTTCAAATTGTGCTATCACTATCCGCGAATAGTGACGCATGCCTAAGTCATTCCAATTTGTGCTACCACTATCCGCGAATAGTGACGAATGCCCAAGTCATTTCAACTTGTGCTACCACTATCCTCGAATAGTGACGAATGCCCAAGTCATTTCAACTTGTGCTACCACTATCCGCGAATAGTGACGAATGCCCAAGTCATTTCAACTTGTGCTACTACTATCCGCGAATAGTGACGAATGCCCAAGTCATTTCAAATTGTGCTATCACTATCCGCGAATAGTGACGCATGCCTAAATCATTTCAACTTGTGCTACCACTATCCGCGAATAGTGACGAATGCCCAAGTCATTTCAACTTGTGCTACCACTATCCGCGAATAGTGACGAATGCCCAAGTCATTTCAACTTGTGCTACCACTATCCGCGAATAGTGACGCATGCCTAAATCATTTCAACTTGTGCTACCACTATCCGCGAATAGTGACGAATGCCCAAATCATTTCAAATTGTGCTACCACTATCCGCGAATAGTGACGAATGCCCAAATCATTTCAAATTGTGCTACCACTATCCGCGAATAGTGGTGTATGCCCAAATCATTTCAACTTGTGCTACCACTATCCGCGAATAGTGACGCATGCCTAAATCATTTCAAATTGTGCTACCACTATCCGCGAATAGTGACGAATGCCCAAGTCATTTCAAATTGTGCTACCACTATCCGCGAATAGTGACGAATGCCCAAATCATTTCAAATTGTGCTACCACTATCCGCGAATAGTGACGAATGCCCAAATCATTTCAAATTGTGCTACCACTATCCGCGAATAGTGGTGTATGCCCAAATCATTTCAACTTGTGCTACCACTATCCGCGAATAGTGACGTATGCTCAAGTTTCCCAACTTAAGTTACCTCTATCTCCGTCATAAAGAGATAGCGCCATAAGCTCTAGCTTCCTTAGGTGACAGCCTCCAGTAATTGTCAAAATTAGGTGACAGCCTCCAGTAATTGTCAAATTAGGTGACAGCCTCCAGTAATTGTCAAATTAGGTGACAGCCTCCAGTAATTGTCAAATTAGGTGACGGACCTCCGATAATTGTCAAATTAGGTGACAGCCTCCAGTAATTGTCAAAATTAGGTGACAGCCTCCAGTAATTGTCAAATTAGGTGACAGCCTCCAGTAATTGTCAAATTAGGTGACAGCCTCCAGTAATTGTCAAATTAGGTGACAGCCTCCAGTAATTGTCAAATTAGGTGACAGCCTCCAGTAATTGTCAAATTAGGTGACAGCCTCCAGTAATTGTCAAATTAGGTGACAGCCTCCAGTAATTGTCAAATTAGGTGACAGCCTCCAGTAATTGTCAAATCAGGTGACAGCCTCCAGTAATTGTCAAAATCTCAAGGATCCTAGACATCGTTCCTAACTATCTAGTGATGCTTGAACTACGATCAAGGCTTGATTCCTCCGGGATACGTAGGTAGCCTTTTATAAAAGGTCCAGCCATTCGACCACTTTGGTCACCCTGTTTCTTTGTCACTCCTCAGTGATAAAGCGCCCCCTCATAAAAGTTCAAATATTCGACCACCTGGGTCACTCCTAGCATGTCCCCAGTAGGATCAATTGCTTGACCTCCTAGGTCATTTTCTCTTCTTTTTCCTAAGAAGAGACCAGTTTCTCTTCTTCCTTCCCAGCGGATCCTAATTCCGAACTACGGCTGGCTTGATTCCTCAGGGATACGTAGGTAGCCTTCCAAAAGGTTCGGCCACTCGACCACCTTGGTCACCCAATCCGTCTCGGCATTCGCCGAGATCGGATCCTTTTCTATCGACAACCCCACTCGCCTTGCAAGTGACGTTGCCGAGGGCTTGTAAGTACCCAAATCGGCTCATGCCTTCCGGTTAATTTTCCCGACATTTCGGTAAATTTCCTGGTAATTCCCCTGACCTTCCTAGTGTTCCGGAAATGTCCTGGAACAGTCCAAATTTAAATTAGGGGTGTAAGGAGCCTTCCTAATTAAGAAAACACGTTTTTCTTAATTAGGGAGAAGCTTCTAGAATAATGCCACCTTGCATGGTTCTAGAATCTTTGAGTCACAATGGATAAGACCGCACGGCCTCATTTGCAAAGAGCACGCAGCTCGCACTGGCTTCATTAGCCTTATCCGGGCTGCCTATAAATAGAGCCCTCCTCTACCCATTTCAACACACAACAACAACACAAACAATCAAACACACACACTCCATAGCAGTCCAGACGTGAAGAAAACCCTTGAAGGCTCAAGAAGGCGAAGAAGAAGCTCAAGAAGCCACCTCCCTCCTCCTTGAAGACCCAAGAAGAACCTCTCCTCCTAGCTCCGTCCGAAGAAGCGAAGGAAACGATTGGTAACCTCGCACGCCCTAACCTTGCATTTTAATTGATATACTTGCTCATTGCATTCATATATCTTGCTTGGGACTTGCCATTTATTCATAAAGATCATATCTTTATCACCCCCTTTCCCCTTTGCATGCATTAAGACCTCATTTGTCATAAAAATGTAGTCTTTTTCATAAAGGTGCATCCTTTGCACCTAAAATCCCTATTTTCCAATAAATATGTTATCTTTATGCATCATTTGCATACAAAGATCAAATCTTTTTCAATAAAAATGCATCCTTTGCATCAAAACCCCCTTTTTTCAATGCATCATTTGCATAAAAATCAAATCTTTATGCATCATTTGCATAAAGATCATTTCTTTAAATCAAAAAGCATCATTTGCAACCTAAAAATGTCATCTTTTCATTAAAGAGTCATTTTTATCATGCATTTCCCCTTTCCCCCAACCTTGGAACGGACCGGTGTAAAAGTTCTCATCTTTGCATCGTTCCTTCCATTAAAGGTTCATGATTTCTTTAAGAAAAGGATAACCTTGAACCCTATATCTCCAATTATCGCTTAAGAATGAGTATGAAGCCTCTATACGAGCTCGACCGTCTTAAAGCGTAGGATTGATGGGCTAAGGACATTCCTTCCTAAAGAACCTCATCTTTGACCCAAAAGAGAGTCATTCTCTCGATCACGCAAGTCCCGAGGGTCCCAAGGCTTAAAATGCGATGATCATAAGTCATAAGATGAGGACGGGATCATAATCCCAAATACATAAATTCCAAGGAATCCCGAGCGACAACCAACAAATGGTTTGTACGTCCGGAAGACAACTTGGGACATTCCCCCCCTTATTTTCAAACACATGCACACAAAGAAAGCACGCAAGCAAACATGATTAATGAAATCTAGGGAGACTTGCTCCGGCAAGGCACTTTGGGTGAACGCCAAACGTTCTTCCCAAGGGGTAACTTAACCTCCGAACCCATAAAAACCTTTTTTTCAAAGTTTTGAGGTAATCAAAATGGCGTGGCGACTCCGTTTTTCAAATAACTCGGATGTCTTCAAACTCGCGTGAATCCAAATTTTGGGCACACATTCACAGAGTCGTAATAAAAATGAAACGTAATTAAAAATGGGGAAGGTATGCATATATATATATATGGATTTGTTACCGACGGACATAGTCCGCCGGTATTACCGTCGGACTATGTCCGCCGGCTTTACCGACGGAAATACCGACGGAATTTAATCACTTACCGACGGACAAAACGAAATTTTTAAAAAATAAATTCCTGGAAAAATAAAATAAATTTCCGTCGGTAAATGAAAAAATTCCGTCGAAGTCCGTCGGTAATGCCCCTGTTTCTAGTAGTGGATCCTAATCAACACATATCTCAGTTAGTGCAAATCTATCAGAGTATGAAGCCGGCATCGCTTCCGATCGAGCATCTGTTATTGAGGGCGTTTTCTTTCACACTGAAAGATAACGCGAACGGGTGGTATTATCACTCTCCACCTAATAGCATCACGACATGGCAGCAGATGAAAGAGGTATTCCTGGAAGAGTTCTTCCCTCAGGATCAGATTAATGTTATGAAGAGGGACATCAGCAATATGGAGCAAAAAGCAGATGAGACCCTATACGACTACTACAATTGCTTCCACAAGCTTTGTAGGAGTTTTCCATATCATGGGTTTACTGAGGACCAGCTGATCGTCTATTTTCATGGAGGGTTGACCATTCAGGATAAGAGATTAGTGGATTCATGTTATGGGGGGAGTATTTTGAATAAGACCACCGAGGAAGCTAAAAGGTTGATCGAGGAGCTAGCTAAGAGTACGAGGACCCATGGCAAAAGGTCAAATATGAGACAGGTTAGCGCAACGATTTCTAACAGTGGGTTGACCAATAAGTTTGAGACTGATATGGAGGATCTTAAGGGTATGGTAAAGCAGTTGGTTCTGGGACAGACGCCGAAGCCGTGTGGGATTTGTTATGACATTACGCACCCTACAGATTCGTGCCCTTCTTTGCAGACGGGTGAGATGGAGGATGTCAATGAAGTTGGGTTTGCGCAGCAGGGACAGAGACCGATGGGTAACACCTATAACCCCAACTGGAGAAATCATCCTAATTTCAGATGGGATACATGTCAGCAGCAGAATCAACCGGGTGGTCAGGGACAGCAGTTTGGTAATCAGCAGAGTTATCAGCAGCAGCAGTACCAAGGTAATCAGTACAACTCTTATAGACCACCATATGGACAGCAGCAGCGCACGGCGGCAGCAGTAGTCTACAGATGACATGTTCCGTACACTGGCTCAGAGTATGACTACCTTTTTAAACGGTTTTCAGCAGTATCAGCAGAGGACTGATGCTAGCATTAGTAATCTGGAGAGACAAATGGGGCAAATTGCAGAGGCAGTAGTGAGGATAGAGGCTAGAGATGCAGCAAAAGTACCACCTCAAACTGAGCAACTTCCGAAGCATAATGTTAGTGATGTTTATGTAAGGAGAAAGAAGAAAGTTGAGGGGCAAATGGTTCTTATAGAGTCTGATAAGAAGCGAGTGGAACCGGAGTTAGTGGTGGAAGAAAAGGTAGAGAAGACCCCTGATGAGAAATATGTTCTACCACCGTTGCGTGCCTATGAGCCGAAAGTTCCTTTTCCAATGGCATTGAGCAGAGATACATCACAAAAGTCGGAGAAGAGTATGTTTGATACCTTCAAGAATATTGAAGTAAATATTCCTTTCTTGCATCTTCTCAAAACAGTTCCTAGATATGCCAAATTTTTGAAGGAACTGTGTACGACCAAGAGGAATAATAAGCTGAAGGCCATGAAGAAAGTGAAGGTGATTGAACATCTGAGCGTAGTTTATCAGAAAAAGATGCCCAAAAAGTGTAGTGATCCGGGCATGTTCGTGGTTCCGATATCGTTGGGGGGTAGCTCGGTGCAGAAGGCTATGCTCGATTTGGGGGCTTCAATCAATTTAATGCCGTATACATTGTTTGAAGAACTTAAGTTGGGTGAATTGGAAGATACCAGAGTTGTGATTCAGTTGGCGGATAAGTCCAACGCATACCCCAAGGGGGTAGTTAGAGATGTTGAAGTCTGGGTTGGTGACTTGATTTTCCCGACAGATTTTTATGTGCTTGTGATGGAGGCGGATTTTGAGGCTCCTATTATGTTGTGGAGGCCTTTTATGTCTACTTCTCGTACCAAGCTAGATGTGGCTAATGGTTCTTTGACGATGGAGTTCGATGGGAAGAAAATTGGGTTTGATGTGTTTGATGAGAAGAATTTTCCTAAGAACAATGTTCGTAAAGTTTGTGCCATGGACTTGAGGGAGCCGATTATCAAGGAGGAGGCCAAGATAGATGAGGTGAAGTTTTCTAAAATGAAGACGGAGGAGGCAAAGAAAGGTGAACCACCGAGGAAGAAAGAAAGGAAGCAAAAGAAAAAGGGGAAGCCTAAATGGTCTCCAACAGGGAGGCATGTCCTTGATCCGAATCATCTTCTAGAGGTAACTCGTGAAGATTATTTTCATTCCCCTTACATTGATGAGGCCCATGTTTGTGGGGCCTCCCGTCACCTTACTTGATTATTCCTTGGTATCTTTTTTCCCACGTTTTACTGTCCCGTATTTATGGTTTAGTGTTATTGAGGACAATGTCTAGTTTAAGCATGGGGAAGGATGATTGTATCATTGTTAGCTTTGGGTCTGAGTCTTGTCAAAGACTTAAAATTTGATGCTCGCCGGGGGCTTACCTGGCATTTGGTCTAGCTAAAGACGGTAAAGAAGGGCGGCTCACCGGGAGGCAAACCGAAATTTTCTTGTTTTTGTCTTTGTTATATTCATTTTTACTTATATATTTATGTGGAATTGGTGCTACTGAGGTATTTTTGGGTTGTGGTGTTGTACAGTTAAAAGCAGTGGAGACGGAGACAGAAGCGAAACAATGCCTAATTCCTTCGTTGAAAAAAAAAATAATAATTAACAAAAAATAAATTTTTTTGGGCCTGTTGAAAAAAATAATAAAAAAATATAGAGGCCTGTTTAAAAAAAAAATCATTTCAAGACGAAGGTTTGAACTGGCCTTGAGGCGCCAGCCCCAAACAAAGCCAAACGGCCGCCTCATCTCCCTTCTTGGTCGGCCATGTTACTGTCTCTCATGCGGCCGCCCCGTGCAAAGCCAAGCAGCCGCCTCATCTTGGCCAGCCATTCAGCCAGCAGCCCCAACTTCCTCGGCCAATCCCAGCCTACCTCGGCCACGCCCCAATTCCCTCGGCCCAGCCCAATTCCCTCGGCCATGCAAGCACTGCCCACCACCTGTTTGTTAAATTGCCCCAATGAACCAGCATGATTTCTACTGCATTCTGCAGCCCCTCCCATTTTTCCAGATTTTCAATTTAACCCCTAAACTTTCCAAAACCAATTTGGTCCCTCTTTTTCTCATATTTTTAATTCAGCCCCTGAACTTGTTATTTCCAGTTTACCCCCTCCTTTTTCCATAATTTTTCACTTTGGCCCTAAACTTTCAATCCAATCTTATCTCCCTCATTTTCTACCTATTTTCATTTTAGCCCCTATCCTTTCAAACCCTTGAAAATGGGTCATTGTTCACCCATAATCATCAACAATTTGGGAAGTAGCTCTAGCCAAAAACCATTTTGGGATCCAGATTTGTTTCCACCACCTCAGTAGTCCCGAAAGGTATTCCTACACCCTCTCTTATTTGTTTTGTACTTTGGTGATGCATATGGTACTATGCATGTTTTAGTGAAGGGGTGGGGTACATGTGTGTTGTTTGTATATGTCTGTTTATTTCTTAAAAAATAAAATAAAAATAGAGAGGCTAAGTGAAAACCCGAAAGGGCGCTTAGGCAAAAGGTGAGTGAGTGAAATACTTTCTATCGTTTATATTACCGGAGTTGGAGACATAAGGGAGGTTTTGGAATCTCGGGTTAGGATTTTCATACTTGGTGTAGGAGGCTCGGTTAGAGGTGTTTAGGATAGAAACCCTCGTTCTTTCTTGGAGTAATAAGGGGGCGTTGGTGCTTTTGAGGTAAGTTATGCCCGAAAACAATTTCTAGGCATCAACTTTTTATTTTTACGAGGGCGAGTGTAGTGTGAGACTAGCGTGGGAGAAACTTAGGACATTTTTAGTTCCCCCATTTGCTTTTATGTGTGGGCCCTAGTTCGAATGACCATTTACATGTTGGAGCTGGTATCGAGTTAGGGCCGTGTATTCATAGGATTTTGAGGAGTGATAAGGAGACGGAAGCATTTATATTCCGTATTGTTTTTGACTGACATGGATTGGTGTATTAGAGGAGATTAGGGATCATTTTCCTCCCATGATATCTGTTTAGACCGGCGATTTAGAGTGGGGCTAGGATATTACTCAGGGACGAGTAATGGTCTAAGTGTAGGGGAATTTGATGTGGTGGATTTCAGTATATGTAATTCCCTAATTTTCTAGACATTTTATCCTTATTTTGATGTAATCTAGACTAGTTTTAATGTAATTTCGGGTAGATGTTTGATTGGAAAGCTTGTGGGAAATCATGATATTTTGAGACTATTTTTAGTGATTTTGTGATTTTCCTGCGGAAGTTTATTAATGCTGAGGATTGTTCTGTAATTCTGAAAAGTTCGGGGACCAGAAGGAAATATGGGAACTTGGAGGACCAAAGTTGAAATCAGAAATTTAAGAAATTCAAATTGCTGTGCACGTGAAGGAGAAAGGCTCATTGACCGAGGAAGGATGTTGACCGCTGGAGTTTTAATGCCATTTAATTTCTTTTTCCTTTTTATTTTATTATTTTTATTTTTTTTCTTTTATTATTTAGGTTTAGTTTATTGGTTGAAGGAGGATAAATACTTCTTTTCAACTTCTGTTTTAGGGTTCATCTTTTAGAGTTTATTTTTCTTAGAGAGCTTTGTTGAATTTTCATGGAGAACTAAACTCTATTGCTTTAGATTTGAATCTTGAACCGTTTATTGAATTCAATTGAGGTATTTATTTCTTTATTCCTTAATCCCTATTCACAGTTTTACTTGTTTTAATTGCTAGATCTTTTTCTAGGGTTTTGAGATTTGATCACCCTCGTTTCCCTTGTAATTGATTTATTGCTAGTTTAATCCTAAGTCTGTGCCAGATTAGGATTTTTCACAAGTAGCATCTTTGAGATTTATGCATGTGCCATGGTAAATTGAGAAGTGGGTAAAACTAGATTTTGTTCTATTTGCAAAAGAATAGTGAAATTCTTGATCTTAATCTCTTAAAGCTTTATCAATTGATTATCTAAACCTAGACTGTGCCGATTAGGTTTGATTATTGATTAGGGTTATAGGTGAGTGTGCCACTGCTTATAACCATTAATAAGAAAGGGATAGAGATTGAAATACGTCTCAGATCAAGTGAATAGGAGGAAGGGAAATAAATTATACCGATGATATTGAATTGGTAAACGGGGACAGAAACAAATCTGAAGTGCTTTTCTTTTATAATTGTTTACAATCACATTTATTTTCTTACTTTAGTATAAATACAACAATCAATTCAAACAACCCCCCCCAAACTGGTCTGTGACTATTACATAAACAAATAACCGTTCTTCAGTGGATCGACCCTGGTCTTGCCCTTGCTGCAGTTTTGTAGTCGAGTCTTGTATTGGTAAGTAATTTGTAGGCGTGCGACTTTAGCCTATCAGTTGGCTAAGCTTTAGTACAGTTATGCTTATTCCATTTACTATAAAGTTGAGTACTTGAACACTGACCAAGTGTTGTTCTAATCCACATTGCAAAATGAATCTCTCAAATCTCAGCCTCTCTCCAATTTCATGCAAAATAGGACGGATCCACCGCGCACTCGCATTACCTGTTGCCGCTGCCGCCCACTGGCGCTCCAGCCCTCAGTCTGTTAGTGTGTTTATGCACCCATTTATCAGAGTACTGACACAGAAACAGAGGGACAAACATGGATTATGTTCTGATATTTCCCTTTTGTGTTCGCAAAGCACTCGCGTTTCTTATAACCTAATTGCCCACTTCAAAAAATCATTTTTTCTATTGTTTAGAAAAAAAAAAAGATTTTTCGTAAGACTTCCTCAAAACCTTTGATTGTTAACCTAATCTACGTTAAAAAAAGTAACGTCTGTTAATTGAAAGTAACATCCAACCAACGTCTGTTAATTGAATAAAAATAATTTTAAAAAATTGATAAGAAGTGTAGAGATACATTTCCTTTGGAATATTGAGATTTATATAGAGATTTGTTTTTTTAGAAAATGATGAGTAAAGTATCAAAAAATGATAAAATTTGGAATATTTTTATTCATATGAATAAAACTAAAAGATGTATTTTGATCAAGTGAGAAAAAAATGATATATAACAATAATAATTTATTAAATCTCATCCAAGAAAATTTGGAAACTGCAAAAAATAAAAAAAATAAAACATTTTGTAAAACAAAAAAGAAATGTGAGAAAAAGAAAAGAGACCCCTAAAATTTGAACCTATGATGTATATGCGAATTTTGTTTGCTCTTAATGAGTTTCGAAGGCTAATTAATACTCATTCATTATTCATTAAAAGCAAACAAATACACCCTTAGAGTGTGTATGAGTGTGTTCAAATTGACAACATAACAGTGTCTGAATATAATAGTATCCGAATGTAGGCGTGTCAATTCCAACTCGTTACCCGCCAACCTGCTCAATCCGACTCATTAATTACCCTACTCGACTCGTTAAAATAAACAAATTTAAACGGGTAACCCGTTTAATCCTCTAATTCTCGCGGGGTTTGTTTATCCGCTAGGTTAGATCGCAATTCTAAAATCCCAAATCGCAAAGTCAGTTTTTCTTCGACCGCATCTCGTCTAGTCTCCACGCACTAGATAGCGACGAGCCGACAAATGTCTCCATTCCATTGAACAGCAACGGCGGCGACGTCTGCATCGCCAAAACCTAATCTCTCTTCGGTCTTCTCATTCTTGTCTTTTCTTTGTACACACACAAAGACAGAATATTAAACATGGTGTAGCGATTTGAATATGAACCCTAATTCTTCTACTTCTCCTTCTTGATCTCCACTGAAAGATGGAAGATTCAGGTACTTTTCTTTGATATTAAATGTAATTGATGACCAATTTGTGTTCTTTTTGAAATCCATTTTGATTTTGGTTTTGTAAAAACTTCATCCCTATAATTTTGAGAAGTTTAGTTTATTTGGGTGCTTGATAAAATCTTGGGCGATTCGTGATTTGGTTACCCAAGTTTGTATCACCTTTGTAATTTGGTTTTTGACATTGAAAATTGGACAATTTGATTCATGAGTTTGCTATTTTGTTGCAAATTGATACAAAAACTAATTTTATATTAGATTTTTTTACGGATAATGTGTCATGTACCATACACATGACGTTTTTAGGGGCATTTTCATCATTTCGCTCCCCGAATATTTTATCTATTCCTCTCTCTCCCCACTCTCTAACCCCGGTGGCCGACCACCTCCTTGTCACCCACATGAGGACCATACTTTTTTTTCTTCGGCAATCAGTTTGTCTCCCTCATTGCCTCAGCGTCGTCTCTACTCCGCTATCACTATCAACTCAGGTGTCTTCTTCCGATTTTGACCTGAGCCAGATCCATTGAAACCCTAGGCTGCACATCATCCTTAGCCGACCTATTGTAACAGATTTGACAACGTTATTCACTGCAATTGTCTCTTTTGGACTAGATCTGAGCCATATACGACGGAAAACACCATCTCTATACAACTGAGAGTGTTAACTGTCGGCGGAGAATACGCCATCGCCGACCTCTCTCCTACTCCGTTCATCTTTACCGGCGGCCGAAAATCAATGAACCTATCATAAAACAATCAGATATGTTCACTCTTTAGAGTAATGAGATGTTTTAGCAAGGTTCTAACACTTACAATCTAATTTAGGGTTTCATATCTCACGAGTCTCTATATCCCTTCTTCAGCAAACACAATCGTCTAGCAACGACGCTTGGCATCTTTTCTCTGACGTTAAATCAAGTCGGTAGGCGTGTGTGTGGTGTGGGAGAATGGAGGAGTTACGGTGGAAGGTGAGGTGGGGGAAACATAGGGATTTTGAAATTGAGGGAGAAGTTGGAGGGGGATTGTGTAAATAATGTTTTGCATTTTATATTATATTAAATAACTTTTATGATGTTGAAAAACATTATTTATTTTCTTTCTCTATAAATTAACCTAAATGCCCCCTTAAAAATTAATGTGTATGGCACATTACTAGGGGTGGCCATATCCGGTTCCGATTCGAAACCGGCTGTTCCGGTTCCGAAAAAGGTGAAACCGGAATCGAACCGTTGGTTCACGGTTTGCGGTTTCGGTTCCGAACCGGCGGTTCAACGATTTAGGCACGGTCGCTTGCTTTTGGTCGCGCGGTCACCCCTTTCTTTTGCCCAAATGGCGCGGTCGCTCGCCTTGGCCGCGCGGTCACTCGACTTTGGCCCTATTTTCTCGGCCACTGCCTTGTTTGTGCTGCCTTGTCTCGGCCACTCTTGTCATTGGCAGGCCATCTTCTATCCTTGGCCCAGCAACTGCTGGCCAGTTTTATTTTTCAGCTATGTTCCTCCTTTTTCATTGTATTGCAATTTAGCCCCTGAACTTTATAATAGCAGTTTACTCCCCAATTTTTCATAATTGTAATTTGGTCCCTATATTTATTTTTTATTTTCTTTTAATTTTTTATTGACTATGAAATAATATTTTAGATTTTTTTTAGTAGTGATTTTTTTTTACAAAAAGGTATATAAAAAAGATAGAAAAAAACTAAACAAATGAAAGTATATAGAAGAAAAGAGGGACAGACTACCCGATATTTATTTTTATTGACTAGGAAATAATATTTTAGACTTTTTTAGTAGTGATTTTTTTTTACAAAAATGTATATTAAAAAAGATAGAAAAAAAACTAAACAAATGAAAGTATACAGAAGAAAAGAGGGACAGACTACCCTATATTTATTTTTTATTTTATTTTAATTTTTTATTGACTAGGAAATAATATTTTAGACTTTTTTTAGTAGTGATATTTTTTACAAAAAAGTATATAAGAAAAGATAGAAAAAAAAACTAAACAAATGAAAGTATATAGAAGAAAAGAGGGACGGACTACCCTATATTTATTTTTTATTTTCTTTTAATTTTTTATTGACTAGAAAATAATATTTTAGACTCTTTTTAGTAGTGTTTTTTTTTACAAAAAAGTATATTAAAAAAATATAAAAACTAAACAAATGAAAGTAAATAAAGAAAAAAGGAACGGTACCCTTTAAATTTTATTAATCATTGGGAAAAATCACATTAGGGGGACAACCAAACCTTTTATAATTAAGGGAGGATAGTAGGAGCCTTTCCCTCTTTTTATTACAATAATTATCTAAATTATAACTCATAAAAAAACTATAGTAACAATTAAATAAATTACATTGTACTTACCTTAATCGCTTCCCGATTTAGTTTAATCAAAGTACTCACCTTCACCACCAAGAAGATCCGTTGGCTTGTCGTCTTGCTTTCTTCTTTCCTCTCTAATCCAATCATTCAACAAATTACAAGCTTCAAAACTATCGGATGATAAATTGTGACGATTATGCTCGATATTTTCACCAATGCTAAAAGCTTTCTCCATCGAAACCGTTGATGCGGGACAAGCAAGTACTTCTCGTGCAATTCTAGAAATGATAGGAAAAATGTGTGCTCTCCTTGACCACCAACTCAAAATATCAAATTGATTTTCTTGTTCAAATTCGATGGTCAAATATTTATCAAATTCGCCATTAACGCCGCCACAAGATTGTTGTCTTCCATAAAAACTTGCCACAAATGATGATGAGGGATGTTGAAGTACCGAAGAAGAAGACTCACTTGTTGTTGCATATGCATTAATGTATATTGACTTGTATTCCTGATAAATTTTTAAAAATGCTTGTCTAACACTAGCAACTTTTTGACCTACGTTAGGCATATTGGGATCTCCCACAAAATAAAAGTTTGAATAATAATATTCTAAAAATTGAGTTAAACCATACTCTCTAACTCTAGGATATTATAACTTAGCAACCAAAAAAATATCGGGAATGTTAAGCAAATATTTTCCCCACTTTTCTCGCATTTTGAAAATTGCATCTTTAAGAATAACATCATCTTTAAATTCGGAAAATATACTAGAAATTTCCATACAATGATCAACAACTAAAGTAGAAGTAGGGTAATACGTACCGGATAACGCCAAGGTTTCCGCCTCGAACTTCTTCAACAAATTAATCATACTTGCACATTCTTTCCATTATGTAGTATATAAGTTTGTACCATATTGGGTACCATAATTAATCGATCCCAAAAATATGCAAATTTCATTTTTCCAAGCATAAGTTTCTTCTAAAACATGAAGGGTGGAATTCCATCTAGTTGGAACATCTATTGAGAATCTTTTTTGTTTATGGTTTGTGTAATATTGCTTCCATAGCCTTGTAATTTTTGATATTTTCATACTATCATAAATCGCATCTTTAATTGCATTAATAGAAGTTTCCAAAGCACGGAAACCATCTTGTACACATAAGTTTAAAATATGACAAATGCATCTAATATGAAAAAATCTACCACCTAGTGATGGTCTACAAACTAAAATTAATTCGGGCAAACTAGCAGTATTAGAACTAGCATTATCAAAAGACATTGAAAAAACTTTATCAACAAGATTATATTAATGCAAAATTGTTTGTAACAATGAGCAATGTTATGTGCGGTATGTGCATCATCAAATAATCTATATGCAAGTAACCTCTTTTGAATTTTCCAAGAATCATCAATCAAATGACATGTTACTCCCATATAAAAATGTCTTATTTTTTATCACTCCATATATCGGAACAAATAGAAACTTTAGATGACAAATTAGCAAAAATATTACATAACTCAAATTTATATTCTCCTACTATATTTTTAACATCTCATGTTAGGATTGTACGAGCTACTTTGCTAGCGGTGGGATTAAAACAACATCTAATTAAATGTTCATAGTCTTCGTTATCGGGAATATTAAAGGGAAGAGATTGCTTACAAACAAATTTAGCCATTTCTCTTCTATGATTTAGATTATTATAACTAAATAAATTAGAAGAAGTTTGAGAAGACGTACCAATATTTTTCGAAGCAGCGAATCCTTGCAATTGTGCTTGAGTGGTATCTATGCCATATTCCCCAGGGTGTTTCTCTCTTGTATGCCTTCTCAAAGTACCGTATCCACCACCGGTAGAGTAATCATATGTTTGTTTGTTATTTTTTGGACAAAAGTTGCATATTGCTTTGAAATTCTTCCCCATCACGTCAATGTGAACTTTTTTATAGAATTTCGTGAATACTTCGGAACCGGCGTTCTTGGTTTTTAGAACGGAAGGGGGATTGTTTTTTGCAGATTTACGACGCCGCCCTCCCATTGTGGCTTCCATAGTATTACCATCACTTTCTTAAGTAGTTAGAGTTAGAGTATCAACATTTAATGGTGGCACAAAATTTAGAATCTCATCCACTTCCACTTCGTCATCATCTTCCTAATCTTCCACCTCATTTTCATTTTGGCCTGAAAGCCCCATATCATAAAATTGACCACCTTCATTTTCAACAAATCGTGGTGGTGGTGGTGGTGGTGCTTGAGAAGAAGAAGACCTCTTCGGTCGAAACCTAACGATTTATTTAATATCCGCAAGCGCACGGGCTATTGTAATATAGCGGGTGCAAGTACGAGTCGATCCCACAGAGACAGGGTTTACTTTGGGATGATATTTGTCTTTATATAAATATAGATAAAATGATTGGGGGGAGATAAGAATTTGTTTAGAAAATACTAGAAAGATACATAAACTACTCTAACATATAATGATAGCATTCTCGGGATTGAAAACAAATAAATATGCTTAAGATAAAGGCTTTTATCAAAATAACAAGGATGGTACGTTCGGCTTACACTACTTCTCACGGTCAAGCAAGCAGCGTTGTATCCTTCACTAATTATGTCCTAACTGTTTGAGATTTCCGTTTATGGTGTTCCCGTCCTGTCACAAACGGGCATTCCGGCTTAACTCTAGCTGACCACAATTAGTAAGAATCCATTAAGATCGAAAGTCAACGATTTTCCATTCAAAGAACATCCCTAGGCCGTTGTACGACTTCTCATGACCAATGGACAAGTTTCTTTAGGTCTTTATGTTTGGAGGAAATTTAAGAATAATATAAAAAAATTGTTTTAAGATAAAAGTGCCAAGTTCAAGGATGATACGCTAAGTTGTGCTAACTACTCATGGGTCAAGGCCTAGCACATGTATTTTAAGACCAACACGGCCTTTCTCTTGAGGGTCCGTTTATAGGCATTCTCGTCTGTCACCCGAGTAACCCGGTTCACCTCTCGAGGGTACCGTATTAATCAAAATCCATTAAGTCTATCAATCTCACGTATTTTCCACTAAAGGATCATCCCTAGGTCTTTAAATCACTTTGTGTAATTTATCGACCTAGTTCAATTCTTAGAGTTCCGCTAATCAATGTTTTTTACTTGATCAACTGAGGTTATACAACTAAAGACGTCTCCCTAATTGCAAGCATTTAAGATTTATAAGAAGAGAATTGAAATGACGTGTAGAAGAAGCAAGGAATATAAATAAATGAGTTTCCAACTCTGAGAAATGGAGGATTACTCAAACCATTAAGATAATAAAAGAAGTAAGTAAGAAATAAAGATAAGGGAAGAAATACTTATAATAATAAGAGAGACAATGGCTAGAAATAATCTTCATTCACAATCTTCATGAGTACACAAGACTTGTCACGAATTATTGATACACCTTGAACATCGTGTATAAATTGCTAGAGTAATTTTGCTATACATTTTAAGTATGATATGATCCTTTCTAAATGTATTTATGACCATTTTCGGATTTTTTGGATATCTAAAACTGAGTACAAATAGCCTTTATATAGGCATTCTATGCTAGGGACACATCTCTTGCGAAAAGGCACCTTTTGGCTGATATTGGATGTGCTCGGCCGAGTCAAGGGATCTGCTCGGCCGAGCAGAGCTTTTCTGACAGTCACAACTGTTGTTAAAAGGCACCTTTTGGTTTGAACAGAGGGTGCTCGGCCGAGTCAATGAATCTGCTCGATCGAGCAGAGCCTTTTTGACCGGTCTTCAGCAAATTTCCATTTTTGGTCCCTCTATTTCCAAGGCTTTATGCTCTGAACCCATTATACTTCGTAAAATGACCTAAAAAACCTGTAAAAATCACACAATATACCAACCAAGCATAAAATCGAAGGAAATGATAAAAGAAGCTAAATTACACTTATTTTTAGGCTAAAATTGGAATAAAAACTAAGTAAATACTAAGATAAAATGCTATAAATTACAATATAATAACTACTTATCAAATTCCCCCACACTTAAACCTTGCTTGTCCCCAAGCAAGATTAGAATGAAAAGATGGAGAGGGAAAAAGGTATGCAAATGAGAATGATCCCTCAGAAAATTTGTAGCATGCCTATTGCCTTTTTGAAGATTGCCTTTATTTTTCTAGTCATATTTTTCATACCCTTAAAAATTAGTAGGAAAAAGCATTTTGGGGATATTTTTTAAAGAGATAATTTCAAGACAATAAACTAATATAGTAAACATAGGAATTTGATCAATCAAAACATGCTAGAAGGATAAATCTTAGATCATAAACTTGGTAGAATAGAAGCTTCACTCTTTTAGAGTGGGTTTTGAGAAAATGAATTTATTTCTCTAAAATGTACAAAGGAAAGTATAAACATTTATTCACAAACTAGAAGTCTCCGGAGAATTGTATTGCATTTTTGAATCACAAAGGTGGAAAATGGATGATGATAGTGGAAAAATCTCATCAAAGTTTTAACAAATTTATCTTATTTTTGCACGTGTTATATTTTTGCAAAAGACCATAGTTATTTTTGATCCGTTCAAGTAGGAGACACTGTGGCTGCGAATCCCATGTTCCTAATACTTAGATCAAGAATACTTTTGGATATTACTTCCGTTTGGCAAGGAAGCATCGTCGCAGCGAACGCCGTGCCCCGAGTTACTTAGGAAGTAATAGGTTTTTTTTTGCTTTGAAGATTTGGTGACTAAGTCACTCTTTTCATAATAAGATAAAATGTCTAACCTTGATTTGATTAGTGGAAATGGAAAGATGGAATTTTATTGAAGGGGTGTGATTCAAAGGATGCAAAACAAAGGGTGCTTCTAATAAGGGAATAAACATTTAATAAAAATAAAAAATGTACAATCTTAAAGAAATATTTTCAATATATTTTTCATAAAAATGACCAAGTAAAGATTGAAAAAGATTCCTTCTAATCAAATGTATTTTTCTTGATAAAACCCTATATTTTGCTATACTAACTCATGAGGCTTTCAATTATTTCCAAAAAAAAATGTCCCTATATTTTTCTTCTTATAAATTTCTAAGTTTATAGAAAATATGAGAGGAAAAATAAAGGCGATAATCTAAGGCATATAGCAAGCATAGAGAATAATAATATGGTTATTCATCATGGGGATTTTTTTTTTTGGCTAAATACTAGACATGCATACATAAAAAGAAAATAAAAATGCAACTAAGTTATAAAAGAAAAAACTAAAAATGAAAGACTAAAATAAAACGCAAGTTCCTCCCCCACACTTAATTTAAGCATTGTCCTCAATGATTCAAGGACTCTAGATTGATAGGGAAAGAATAAAAAGGAAAGACTTACATTGGGGGCGGTGGTGGTGGTGGGTGCCTTACTCCATAATCGTAGATGTAATCAACTCTTCCTTGAATATGCTGCACACGCCCTTCAATATTCTCTTGGAATTGATTGAAGTTTTGATTGAAGTGGTTGAGTTGTTGAAGTATTTGAGTCTGATGGATGGCCATTTGGTTGAATTGTTGGTAAAAATTGGGTGGCATTAGATTTTGGTTAAGGTTGGCCTGCCCTTCTTCTTCTTCTTGCCCCATGTTCACATCTTCATTTCCCACTTCAGCTTGCCCCAACAAAAGAGGGAAGGACCAAGTATCCGATTGGTTTACTAATATCACCGAAATATTGGCATTGGGCAAGATGGCATGTGGTGTCTTGTTAGCACCACCTCCCACAAACCAAGTATACCTCCCATGCCCTTCTTCGGAGATCATGTTCATCATTTTTAGGGCTGCTACATCAAGCACCCTAGATCCTCTAACTGGCACCCAAGCATTTTCGCCTTCCTCCGGTAGTTCAAGACCAACATATTTTGCTATGAGGGTTATAATCCCTCCAATATGAATATCATCGGGAAAAGTTGGGGAGATGTGATCCCAAAGCCTATCAAACAACCACTTTCCCAAATTTATCCCTTCATACCCTGTCACAAATGCCCATAAAAGAAACAACTCCGTCCTATTGATCGTCCCTTTATCTTCTCTTGCAAAAACAGTGCAAGCATACATCCTATGTATGTAACGGAGGACGGGGTTGATTATTAGAGAGGTTTTGGATGTTTTGGGTAGGAAAGGAGTATGACCCGTAATTTGCAACCAAAACAAATCTGCATTAAACTGAGGAGGGGGAATGTTTGTGGCATTTCTGGGGGAAGGCCAACCAAGTATTTCATTGGCCTCTTCAAGGTCAAGGGTGTAAGGGGTGTTTAGGAGCCGAAATTTCAACTGAACATCCACAAATTCTTCACCCGTATTATCATCAATCAAATCCCTATTTCTCTTAGTTAAAGAGCTTAGGAACTCCAAGGTGATACCTTCGCAGGTCATTTCGCTTAAACGCATAAAACCTTCACAATTCAAACCTTGGTGCAAGGCCCGGATATTGCCCCTAATTCCCATAATTCTTAATGTCTCTAAGTCGTGAAATTGCATGGGCTTGATGTTCTTTCCATTTAATTTGGCAAACCTAGTTGCCTCATCTTCGGTTTGAAAATCAATTCCCATAGTGTTCAAAGTAGGGATGGGCTTAGAACTAGAAGCATCATCATTCCGGGACCTCTTTGTGGTCCTAAATGATTTTCTTCCTCTTCCCCTACCTCTTTCCATGGAAAAAATAGCTTAAATTCAAAAACCCAACTAAAAGCAAAAAATTTAAGAGAGAGAATTTTTGATACCCGACAATGGAGGAAGAGAATCGCCTTGAAAACTTGTTCTCTTGCTTGGTTGCTGCTTGAATTCTCCAAAGAAATCGACTTGCTCCACCAATTTTATTAATTTCGAAAATTTGGGATTTTTGGATAAGAACTTAGGGTTTTTCGAATTTGAAGGATTTGGGTGGAATTTAGGTTGTGTATGGTTTGGGTAGTGTTTAGGAGTTGAAATTTGAGTTGAGGAAGGTTGTATGGCCGAATTTAATGGAGGATTTGGTTGCTTGATGGTGGGAAGGGGCGGAGGATTTGATGGGTTTAGAGAGAGAGTGAAGGGGTTTAGGGAGATGAAATGAGGAGGCACCAGTCAAAGGCCCCATTTTGACCAACATAATTCTGAAAATTCAAACTGCTCGGCCGAGCATAGGCCTTGCCTCGGTCGAGCATCAGCTTCCAGTTCAACAATGTTTCTGTCCCTCCTTGCTCGGCTGAGTCAAGGTACTGCTCGGCCGAGCACTTTTGCTGCAATTTTTTTTTTTGAACAACGTATCCATTCATGAAGAAATGCTTGATCGAATCAAGAGTGTGCGGCCGCTCCACTTGGTTGATTCAGTTTAGTTCATCCGCTCCTGAATGCACGGCCGCTCCAATAATTGGTGCACGGCCGCTCCAACATTGTTCATTAAATATTTTTTATATTCCTACAAAACAGATTTAGAAAACGATACAATAATAATATATATAAAATATAAACATAAAAACAAATGATAAAGACAAATATCAAAAAGTAAACCGTTGTCCCCGGCAACGGCGCCAAAAACTTGTTAGGTCGAAATCTAACGGTTTATTTAATATCCGCAAGCGCACGGGCTATTGTAATATAGCGGGTGCAAGTACGAGTCGATCCCACAGAGACAGGGTTTACTTTGGGATGATATTTGTCTTTATATAAATATAGATAAAATGATTGGGGGGAGATAAGAATTTGTTTAGAAAATACTAGAAAGATACATAAACTACTCTAACATATAATGATATAATTCTCGGGATTGAAAAAAAATAAATATGCTTAAGATAAAGGTTTTTATAAAAATAACAAGGATGGTACGTTCGGCTTACACTACTTCTCACGGTCAAGCAAGCAGCGTTGTATCCTTCACTAATTATGTCCTAACTGTTTGAGATTTCCGTTTATGGTGCTCCCGTCCTGTCACAAACGGGCATTCCGGCTTAACTCTAGCTGACCACAATTAGTAAGAATCCATTAAGATCGAAAGTCAACGTTTTTCCATTCAAAGAACATCCCTAGGCCGTTGTACGACTTCTCGTGACCAATGGACACGTTTCTTTAGGTCTTTATGTTTGCAGGCAATTTAAGAATAATATAAAGAAATTGTTTTAAGATAAAAGTGCCAAGTTCAAGGATGATACGCTAAGTTGTGCTAACTACTCATGGGTCAAGGCCTAGCACATGTATTTTAAGACCAACACGGCCTTTCTCTTGAGGGTCCGTTTATAGGTATTCTCGTCTGTCACCCGAGTAACCCGGTTCACCTCTCGAGGGTACCGTATTAATCAAAATCTATTAAGTCTATCAATCTCACGTATTTTCCACTAAAGGATCATCCCTAGGTCTTTAAATCACTTTGTGTAATTTATCGACCTAGTTCAATTCTTAGAGTTCTGCTAATCAATGTTTTTTACTTGATCAACTGAGGTTAAACAACTAAAGACGTCTCCCTAATTGCAAGCATTTAAGATTTATAAGAAGAGAATTGAAATGACGTGTAGAAGAAGCAAGGAATATAAATAAATGAGTTTCCAACTCCGAGAAATGGAGGATTACTCAAACCATTGAGATAATAAAAGAAGCAAGTAAGAAATAAAGATAAGAGAAGAAATACTTATAATAATAAGAGAGACAATTGCTGGAAATAATCTTCATTCACAATCTTCAAGAGTACACAAGACTTGTCACGAATCATTGATACACCTTGAACATCGTGTATAAATTGCTAGAGTAATTTTGCTATACATTTTAAGTATGATATGATCCTTTCTAAATGTATTTATGACCATTTTCGGATTTTCTGGATATCTAAAACTGAGTACAAATAGCCTTTATATAGGCATTCTATGCTAGGGACACATCTCTTGCGAAAAGGCACCTTTTGGCTGATATTGGATGTGCTCGGCCGAGTCAAGGGATCTGCTCGGCCGAGCAGAGCTTTTCTGACGATCACAACTGTTGTTAAAAGGCACCTTTTGGTTTGAACAGAGGGTGCTCGGCCGAGTCAATGAATCTGCTCGGCCGAGCAGAGCCTTTTTGACCGGTCTTCAGCAAATTTCCATTTTTGGTCCCTCTATTTCCAAGGCTTTATGCTCTGAACCCATTATACTTCGGAAAATGACCTAAAAAACCTGTAAAAATCACACAATATACCAACCAAGCATAAAATCGAAGGAAATGATAAAAGAAGCTAAATTACACTTATTTTAAGGCTAAAATTGGAATAAAAACTAAGTAAATACTAAGATAAAATGCTATAAATTACTATATAATAACTACTTATCAAGACCCTTGCCCTCTACCCCTACCCTTGCTACCCTTCTTGCTTGTAAGGTTTTTAAGAATATTCATAATTGATAGGACAGATTTATACTATCTAATTCCTATGTTTTCCGTCCTTATTATTCTTTATTTCTATGTATTTAGTAGAGGTTTGATGTATTTTGAGTGAATTATGTATTGTGATGATTATAAGAGAGAGAAACCATGTAATTCGAGAGAAATTTAGAGAGTTTATTGTGTAATCGTTTTTGGTTCTCAAAGAAGCTCAAGAACATCATTTCTGCATCAATGGAAGTCAATAAAGTCAACCAAAGAAGACCCGAAGCGAGCCAAAGAGTCAAGAGAAAAATGAAGATTTATGAGATTTTAGGCTTGGGGACGAGTCGTCCCCAATATGCCTAACTATTCCCCTACAAAGGGACGACTGATACAGAGAGCAAGATTTCAGGGACGAGTCGTCCTGTATGTCACGATTCGTGACTATGTGTTGAAGGAGAAGGAACGACTCGTGCCTGGGAGGACGAGTCGTGCTACAAGCGGCCTGGCAGCAGAGCGACGGGATTTTTTGTAAATTTGATCTTTTTAATTTATTTTCTTTTCCCTTTTAAACTAGGTTTTTAGGTAGTGAGTATAAATACTACCTCTTGTCATTATTTTAGGGTTATCATCTTTTTCATGAGTTTTCCTAGAAACAAGATTGAAGCTTTGATTTTAATGGAGGGCTAAATTCCCATTGCTTTGGTTTGTAAAGCTTGAACCGATTTAGATATCAATTGAGGTTTGAAACTTTCTTTTTATTTTCCCTAATTGCAATTTTACTTGTTCTTAATTCAAATCTATTCCTAGGGTTTTGAGAAATTGATCAATCTCTTAATCCTTTTTATTGATTATTGCTAGATCTCCCTTTTATCGTGTCGGACTAGGGTTTTCATTGTAGCACCTTCGCAATTCTTGTATGTGTCATATTGAATTGTGATTAAAGTAAAATTGTCTTTAATTCTATTTGAAATAGTAATAGATTAATTTCTTGATCTTAATATCTTAAAGCTTTCATCAATTAATTCTTTGAATCTTGACCGTGTCGGATAGGTTTTAGTATTGATTAGGATTATTAGTTGAGCGTGTCGCCGCTAGTAATTAATAACAAAGAAGAGATAGAGATTTTATATCTCATGATCAAGTAATTAGGGGAAAGAAAGAAAGAGTCATTCCTGTGATATTGATTGATAGACGGGGATAATTTTGCATATCCAAAGTGCTTTTACATTATTGTTTATAACTTAGATTTTAATTCCCGTCTTAGAATTTTAATTCATCAACAAACAAACCCCCTATTTGTGTGTGACTAGTTCGTTTGCAATACCGTTCTTCAGCGGTTCGACCCTGGACTTACCTTTGTTACATTCTTGTGGCCGAGTCCCGGTTTAATTTAGTAGGTGTGCGAAATTGCCTACCAAATTTTGGCACCGTTGCCGAGGAACGGTGTAATTGTTTACGTTCTTATTCTTTTCTTAATCTATTTCTTTTCCTTTTTATTTATTTTTATTTTAGTATTTTTGTTATCTGCTAAGTGTATTACCCTGCTATCTTGTGGTGTGTAACCGTGCATGGTTCACACCCGTTCTACTAACAATTTACTTGTGCCTCTTGATACAGAAATTGAACGTTCTTTCAGGAAAGGACCCAAGGTAAACAGGAGAGTAAACGAAAATTGTTGGGAAGAAGAGATGGGTGATAGAGTAGCCCAAACACTCAGGGAGAAAACCGCTCCGAACTGGATGGAGCAACCGCAGACAGTTACTTTTCCCGCTTTGCCTACGGGAGTCACGTTCAAGTTGAAATCGGGACTACTAAATCAATTGCCTAGCTTCAGTGGGCTACCCGGTAAAACCCCGAATCAGCACGTATCCCAGTTCGTGCAAGTTTGCAGCAGTATGAAGCCTTCAGATCTACCAATTGAGCAGCTGCTGCTCCGAGCTTTCTCTTTCACCTTGAAGGACAGGGCAAATGTGTGGTATTATCACCTGGCTCCGAACAGTATTACCACCTGGCAGATGTTGAAGGAGGCATTCTTGGATGAATTTTTCCCGATGAACCATATCAATGTTATGAAATGGGACATCAGTAATATGGAACAGAAGGGGGATGAGTCATTCTATGATTACTATAATAGATTTCACACACTCACCCGGAGTTGTCCCTATCACGGGTATGATGCGGATCAGCTGATAATGTACTTCCATGGAGGACTTACTGATGAGGATAAGAGGATGGTTGACTCTTCGTGTGGGGGTAGCATACTGAACAAAACTACTGCGGAGGCTCAGAAATTATTGGAGGAGCTAGCAAAGAGTACCCGGACACATGGTAGAAGGTCAAGTGTCAGACAGGTCAATGCAGATGGGTCCAGCAGTGGGTCGACTGATCAACTTAAAAATGATGTAGAGGACATCAAAAGTATGATGAAGGAAATGATATTGGGACAGCCGCCGAAATAGTGTGGTATTTGTTACGAGGTGACTCATCCTACAGATTCGTGTCCAACATTACAAACGGGTGAGTATGAAGATGTGAATGCAGTCGGATTCAAAGGCCAGAGACAGAACACTTACAACCCGAACTGGAAGAATCACCCAGGGTTCAGTTGGTCTAATCCGAATGGGGTACAAACAAGCCTAGCCTGCACCGCCCGGTATACATCGGGGTTTTCGGCCGGTTCAAGCCCATCTGATTTAGGGCACCCTATGCAGCCCACAACAGTCGCGGCCGCAGCACTCGCAACAAAGAATCATAGTAGGGACAGTCTACAGATGATATGGTCCATTCACTGGCTTAGAGTATGACCACCTTATCTAGCGATTTTCAGCAGTATCAGTAGAGGACTGATACTAGTATCAGTGGTCTTGAGAGACATATGGGTCAGATTGCAGATGCTGTGGAGAGGTTGGAGGCTATGAATTTGGGGAAGTTGCCATCAAGAACGGAATCGAATCCTAACCAGAAAAATGTGAGTGCTATAATATTGAGGAGTGGTAAGGAGTTGATGGATACAGTGATCAATGAGGAACCTGAATTGGAGGTTGAAAAGACAGAACCGACAGAAAAAGTTTTGGAAGAAAAGGGTAGTGCATCTGAGTCAATGCCACCAGTAGTCGAGCCGGAGGTGCCGTTCCCTCATGCCTTGAGTGAGTCGAGGAAGCCTGAGCCTGACAAGGCCATTTTTTTATACTTTCAAGAGGCTAGAGGTGAACATCCCATTCCTGGACCTTCTTCAGACCGTTTCGAGATATGCTAAGTTTCTGACAAGAAGTGCAGTGACCCGGGGATGTTTGTGATCCCTATTTCTCTAGGGGATTCTTCGGAGCATAAGGAAATGCTCGATTTGGGGGCTTCAATCAATATTATTCCATATACATTGTTGAGAACCTAAAATTGGGGCCATTGCAAGACACTCGGGTAGTGATACAGTTGGCTGACCGGTCTAATGCTTATTCGAAGGGGTTAGTGGAGGATGTTCTTGTACGTTTTGGTAAAATGATATTTCCAACTGATTTTTATGTATTGGCTATGGACTCGGATCAGAAGGCTCCCATTCTGCTTGGAAGGCCTTTCATGTCTACAACAAGAACCAAGTTGGATGTGGCCAATGGTTCTTTATCTATGGAATTCGATGGGCAAGTCATGGAGTTCAACATCTTTGACTCCATGAAATACCCAAAGGATGTCCATTCCCTATGTTTCATGGATGTGATTGAGCCGGTGTTGGAGGATGTGTTCGAGGTGAGTGGTACAAACGATGATATAAAGTCAGTTTTAGAGAATGCTTTGGGGTTTGCTGAGATGGACTTTGAAATTTCCGAAAGTCTGAAAGAAGCGATGATGAGTCTTTCGGGTGATGCTCCGGGTTATGTTAAGGTGCATTTGGAGATTCCACCAGGGAAGCCCATGCCGTCTATTGAGAAGGAACCTGAGCTCGAATTGAAGACCCTACCGAAGGGTTTAAAGTATGTTTATTTGGGAGAAAATGATACGTTACCGGTAGGGATGACCAAACCGGACCGGAACCGGACCGGAAAAGCCCGGAACCGCCATGAACCGTCACGAAAACTGGAACCGGTTTGGAGCCGGGCTTGTTAAGGGTCACCAAAATGGTGAACCAGACCGGAAAAAGCCCGAAACCGGACGAAAATTCATTGTTTTTCAATAGAACCGGACCGAAAAAAGCCCGAAACCGGACAAACCGGGGAGAAAACCGGAACCGGAACCGTGAGCAATCCGGGAAGGTTAAGGGTCATACATTTTCCGAACCGGAACCGGCCGTTTCGAACTGGAACCGGGCCCGGAACCGGTTTTGGTCATCCCTAGTTACCGGTAGTGATCTCGAGCAAGTTGAATGAAGCTCAAGAGGAGAAATTGGTAGAGGTGGTTCAGGCTAGGAAGGAGGCTATTGGGTGGACTATTGCCGATCTTAAGGGCATAAGTCCATCTTTGTTTACACATAAGATAGTTCTGGAGGATGATACGAAGCCGGTCAAGCAACCACAAAGGAGGATGAACCCACCGATGATGGAGGTGGTGAAGAAGGAGGTGTTGAAGCTGATGCAGATGGGGATTATCTACCCCATATCCGACAGCATGCAGATGGGGATTATCTACCCCATATCCGACAGCAAGTGGGTTAGTCCCACTCAGTGTGTTCCAAAGCGAGGCGGGATCACCGTCTAAATAAATCATAAGGGAGTGTTGGTGCCAATTCGGGAGCAAACAGGTTGGCGAGTTTGCATTGATCTTCGGTGTCTTAATGAGGTAACACGTAAAGATCACTTCCCCCTCCCCTTCATTGATCAAATGCTAGAAAGGTTAGCCGGAAGGGCGTATTACTGTTTTCTCGATGGTTATTCCGGGTATTTTCAAATACCTATTACCCCGGAAAACCAAGAGAAAACTAATTTTACTTGCCCCTTTGGCACCTTTGCTTATCGGAGGATGTCGTTTGGTTTAGTAATGCACCTGTGACTTTTCAAAGGTGCATGATGAGCATCTTCTCTGACTTTGTTGAGAATTTCATGGAAGTCTTCATGGACGATTTCACTGTTAATGGAGACTCATTTGACCATTGCCTTGCTCACTTAGCTCTTGTTTTAGACCGTTGCATTGAAACGAATTTGGTCGTGAATTATGAAAAGTGTCATTTTATGGTCGAGCAAGGCATTGTTTTGGGTCATGTTGTATCCAAGAAAGGTATAGAGGTTGATAGGGCAAAAATTGATGTTATTTCTTCCCTCCCCTATCCCATAAATATTCGTGAGGTCCGGTCATTCCTCGGTCATGCGGGATTTTACCGGCGCTTCATAAAAGATTTTTCCAAAATCGCCTCTCCCCTATGCACTTTGTTACAAAAAGAGGTGGATTTTAATTTTGATGAGAGGTGTAAGGGGGCCTTTGATGAGTTGAAGTCTAGGTTGACCACCACCCCCATAATCCAAGCACCCGATTGGTCTCGTCCCTTCGAAATCATGTGTGATGCTAGTGATTATGCGGTAGGGGCTGTTTTTGGGTCAAAAGGTGGATAGGGCGTCCCATGCCATTTACTATGCTTCTATGACCCTTAATGATGCCCAAAGGAATTATACCACAACCGAGAAGGAGATGTTGGCGGTTGTGTTTGCTCTTGAGAAGTTTAGGTCTTATCTATTAGGCACCAAAGTCATTGTTTACACCGACCATGCTGCTCTTAAGTATCTAATGACCAAGAAAGAGGCAAAACCTAGACTTATTAGGTGGATCCTTTTATTGAGTGAATTTGACATTGAGGTAAAGGATAAGAAAGGGGCCGAGAATCTTGTGGCCGACCATTTGAGTCGCCTTGTGCTTAAAGAGGATGAACCCTCTAGTCACTTTTCTATTCGGGGTGAGTTTCCCGATGAGTCTCTTTGGGTGGTTCAGTCATCCGCACCGTGGTATGCAGTTTTGGTCAATTTTCTTGTGTTTCAAAATTTCCCTCTGGGACTTACTAAGTCTAAGAAGGATAAAATCTGGAGTGAGGCCAAATATTATGTGTGGGATGAGCCCTATTTATGGAGGCATTGTGCGGACCAAATGATCCGTAAGTGTGTAGCCGATAGTGAGATTCATTCCATCCTTCGATTCTGTCATGAGCATGCATGCGGTGGTCATTTCGGTGCTAGAAACACGGTGAGGAAAGTGCTTGAGAGTGGTTTTTATTGGCCTACTTTATTCTGTGATGCCTATAATTTTTGCAAATCTTGTGATAGGTGTCAAAGGGTTGGTAACATTGATCGACGTGATGAGATGCCACAAAATTTTGTCTTAAATTGTGAGATTTTTGACATATGGGGAATTGACTTTATGGGTCCTTTTCCAAATTCATTTGGCTTTTTGTACATCTTGTTAGCGGTCGACTATGTTTCCAAGTGGGTTGAAGCAATCCCCACGCGCACCGATGATTCGCGGGTAGTGGTCAATTTCCTTAGGACTAACATCGTGTGTAGGTTTGGTATGCCTAGGGCCATCATTAGTGATAGGGGGACACATTTTTGTAATAGGACGGTCGAAGCTTTGGTTAAGAAATATCATATTACTCATAAGATTTCGATTGCCTATCATCCCCAAACTAATGGCCAAGCGGAGGTGTCCAACCAGGAGATCAAATCCATTCTTCAGAAAACTGTGAATCCATCTAGGAAGGATTGGAGTATTAGGCTTGATGATGCATTGTGGGCCTACCGGACGGCTTACAAGACACCTATCGTTATGTCCCCATACCGGTTAGTGTTTGGAAAGCCATGTCATTTACCGGTGGAGTTGGAACATAGAGCATTTTGGTCCATTAAGAAATTTAATATGAACATAGATGGGTTCGGTGAGGAGAGAAAGTTGCAATTAAATGAGTTGGATGAGATAAGGAGAGAAGCTTACGAGAACAAACAACTCTATAAGGAGCGGGCAAAGGCCTGGCATGATAAAATGATCAGTAGGAAGGACTTTAAGGTTGGTCAAAAAGTCCTTCTATTTGATTCCCGTCTCCGGTTGTTTCCCAGAAAGCTAAGGTCTCGGTGGACCAGACCTTTTGTTGTGAGGGAGGTATATCTGCATGGTGCGGTTGAGATTGGTAGTCTCTACGGAGACAAAGTTTTTAAGGTAAATGGTCAACGCCTAAAATTGTATCATGATGGCGCGGTAATGAATGAGGATGTGGAGGTGCATTATCTCCAAAATCCTAATTATGATTAGACCTTCTTTCTGAGTATTGTCAAAGACTTTAAAACTTGATGCTATTCCGGGGGCTTACCCGACATTTAGTCTAGCTAAAGACAGTAAAGAAGGGCGGCTAATCGGGATGCCGGGATTTAATCATTAATTCTTAGTTTTTTTTTTTATTTCATTTAGCTTTAATTTGTTGTATTTTATTTTTTTATTATCATTGTGATGAATCGGTGCTACTAAGGGTATGGTTTTTTGTGTTGGTGTTGTGCAGGAAATATTTAAAGCAAAGGAGGAGCACAAGACAAACTTCCTGGGTCCTGTTTCTTATTTGAAAAAAAAAAAAAAAAAAGCTGGAAATGGGCCAAGGGATGACTCGTCCCCATCAAAGCCAACTATTCCCTAAAGGGGGGACGAGTGTAGCAGAGAGGTGCCAATTGGGGACGACTCATGTCCCTTGGGGCCTGAGAAGTCCAGAAGAAAATGAAAAAAAAAGAACAAAACAATAAAAGGGGTTTTTAACCCTTCCCCTTCGTTGCCTCTCCCTATCCTTCTCTTTCACATTTTCTTTCTTTTTTCTCTATCTACAAGCACCCATCCAAATCCTCCATTATTGCCACCCAAATCCACCATACTCCGACTCCCACAACAAAATCTCCATTCTCTTAACCTTCCCTCACCAAAATCGACCCTATATCCTCTATTTCTTCATCTTTAACCCTTTAATCACCATTAAAATCCAAGCTTTCTCTCTCTACCCAAATCCTATTTTCTACCCAATTTCTCTCAATTTTCTTTGAAGTAAACCCACAAAACACTCTCTTTCCCTAATTTCGACCCACATTACTAAATTTTAGCCTTCAATCCTTCCAAAATTCGAAAAATTTCAAAACCCTTGAAAGTCAAAGTGGAAGTTTTTGGTCAAAATTCGGGGAAGGCTAACTTTGGATGTTACAAGGAGTATTGTGACTATATTGGGAGCTATAGCAAGGTAAAACTTCATCACCCTCTCTCTTGCACTTTCAAATAGTTGGGTTGTGATGAAATTGTAGTGTGGTGGTTCGGTTGGGAATTGGAAGGAGAATTCGAGTGTGGTGGTGTGTTTATTGTTGCACTTACTTTGTGAATTTTGTGTGGAGGATTTGTATTAGTTACTTTGGTGATAATTATGCCTCCTAAGGAGAGAGACGCTAGAGGGGGTGGAAGTAGCAACAAGAGGGTTAGACAAAACCCACAACCCGTAGTCTCAAATGATCCCGCTCCCCCTAATGCATCGTTGTCTTATATGGGTTTAACCCAATTGACTGCCGCCCAAAAGAAAAAATGGAGGAATTTGGAGGGCAGAAAGTTTCAAGTTACAACCTTCCTCCATATGCAGGTTTTACGGGATTTGGGTTTAGACGCATTGGTAACGGATTTGATGACGCAGTCTGGGTTAGGAAACTTCCTTGGGAAGAGGGCCGATACATATTTGAGATATTCCCTAGAGTTCTTATCAACCATGGAGGTGTTTAAGGGGTCACAAGGAAATTCAATTCGGTTTAATTTGGATGTTGAAACATATAGAGTGACCTTTGCTGAGTTGAGGGAAGTCTTTGGTGTTGATCAGCCTAGGGGAAATTGGTTGGAAGTTGATGGGGCTGGGTGTTTCTTCTTTTCGAAGCTTACGGGATTACCTTGTAATGAGAAACACCTTAGGGCTTCCTCTCTTTCTCACCCTGCTTGGAAGTTATTCTATAGAGGGCTATCGATGTCATGGTTGGCAAATGGAGAGCCAGCTCAGATGAATGTGGCTATGGTAAATCTCTTGAGAACGGCTTGAGGAGTGTTCAGGTGATCCCGGATTGGGTTGATATTTTTGTTAGTAGATGTGAGGCATTTGCTTTGAGCAAAAAGGGAAACATCTCAGTAGGGGGGATGGTCACTTTGCTAGCGGAAGCGTGTATGGAGAAACTAAAACCCGAGGCAATGAAATTGACAGGGGGCACAGGTATTTAATCTAGGGACTGGCTAGTGCAATATGATAAGTTTGTGAGGGATCCGATGACGGGGGACAATAGGGCTTTATTGTTTGAATATGGTATTCCCAAGAGAACGATCTCTGCACGGTAAGGGCCACTTTTCCGAGTGGGGCGCAGGCCAGGCATTGGTATATGTCAGGTGTAGAGGATGAAATGGAGCCGGTTGATGAGGAGGAAGATGAAGAGCAAGATCAGGAGAGGCAGGGTGGTCAAAGTGGAGAGCGTAACTGTAACCGGCAGGTTCGATGGATCAGTGGGCTATGATGAAGGCATATTAGGATGAGCAGGAAAGATCAAGGATAGCTCGGGAGCAGAGCCGACATGCTTTAGAGGATTTTAGATGGGAGGAGGTTCGGGATCGTTTTGAGGGGTTGGAGGATGAAGCTGCCATTTCGGGAGCCCGGTCTAGGCAGTTGGAGGCATGGGCGATGCAGACAGAGCCCCGAAGTTACGAGCCAGTTTCAGAGACATATTTGGCTATGGTGCATTCGAGAGCCACTGCTCGTGCTCAGAGGCATTCTTCCCATCAGACCTATTATCTGGGAGAAGGCTCCGGCTCTCATCGGTGATGGTATCTCCTTGTCCCTTCCTTTATCGTTTTTATCGCCCTTACTCTTGTATATCATCAGAGTTGGAGTCATAAGGGAGGATACAGAGTTTCAGGTAGGATTTTACCTTGGAGTAGGAGGATCGGTTTAGAGGAGATAGGATAGAAACCCTCATTCGTTCTGGAGAAATAAGGGGCGTAGGAGTTTTCCATGAGGTAGTTGTGAGGGATTACCACCCGAACAAACATTTTATTTGAGGGATGATGTAGTGTGAGCCAAGCGTGGGGGAAACATAGGACATATTTAGTTTCCCTTGGATTTTGTGTGTGGATCTTAGCTTGGATACCGTTGTGATGGAAAAAATTCCACTGTGTAATAAAACCTTGCAATTATACAAGTACCGAAGTAGTAGTGTATAAGAGTAAGGGTCGAACCACAGAGACTTGTGTGAATAGCAAGTGAATTTAATTAATGTAAAAGTAACCAGGGGGTTTTGTTTTTTTGATTGATTAAAATAAACTAAATTGAAATTGCAAATAAATTAAACTAATAAAAATAAAACAGATATTGAAATCAAGAATGACAAAGATTCACGGATTGGGTTTCACAACTATTTCCTTACTATGCTAATTTATAAAAACATTTACTAATCTTGTTCAATAAATCGTTCACTTTTGAAAAGAGTTGGGACGGTGATGGCCGGGTTGCAACCCTATTATTACTTCGATGTGATGTTTTCCGCAAGGTCTACATACATCCAAGTAATACATTTAAAACAAAGGAACAAATGATTTTAGACCCTTTTGATTTCCGCAAGGTCTTCAATCGGATCTATTCAATGGAATCTAGGCCAATGTAAATACTACCCACGCAAGTGTAGTAATTTAAATCCTAGTAATTTAAAGACCAACAATATCAATCAATAATGTTGAAATCTAAAAACAAATTAAGCAAATTCCATTGAACAAGAACAAGAAAAATGTGGAAGAATTAAAACATTATTAGCATAAGAATTCGAAAATTGTTACATCCAATCCGCGAATAAATAAAATTAGTTACTCATAATAAAAATTGAAATTACCAAAATAAAATAAGAAAACATAAACCTCAATCGTATTTTTTACCATGAAATTATGTTCTTTCTCTATTCTGGGAACAATGCCTTCAGAATGAATAATAATCTCCTCCAGAATCAATTGCTCAATTGATATATATACCTAGGTTGCAATTGCCAAACCGTGTGACTGGCCGGCTAAATCAGGCCCAAATCCAAGCCCAATTTGCCTTGAATCTGGCCCAGTTCGTCTCCTGATCCGCCACTTGGGCGGTCGCCCAAACAGCCTAAGCGAGCGCCCAATGAACAGTAGCTTCATGGCCTTATTTCCATGTTTTCAGCGGCTGCCCAAACAGCTCCCAGCGACCGCCCACAGACAAACAACCAAGGACCACGGCCAGCCTTTTTCCTCGGCCAAACAGCTTCTTCGGCCTAGCATGTCTTGGCCATTCCATGCCCATTGCCCGGCCACTGCCTGTGCCTTAGCCTCATTTTGGACTCCCTTGGATTCGTCTCGCGCTAATTGCACATCGCACTTTGGTCATTATAATTTTCTTTTTTGCACCTTTGTCCTTGAATTATATTTTTACTTTAGCCCCTGACTTTCATAATATCAAATTAATCCTTGATTTTCCAAATTTGCAATTAGGTCCCTGTAGTTTCAAAATAGGCTTATATCCTCCGTTTTCAGCTTAATTGCTCATCAGCCCCTATACTTATAAAATACTACAAAACGCATTAAACTTCCAAGGTTTCGAGCAGAAAATAAGCTTAAGAACATATCTTTTGGATAGGTAAAACCACATCCATCAAATACCCCCAAACTTACCTTTTACTCGTCCTCGCGTAAAACAAAAGAACTAAACAAAAACAAAACTACCCTAACAAATAAAAACAATAAACATAATTTTTTTTATATTCTCAATATATACAAGGTTTCCGGCCAAACAAGTCTCAGATTCTCACAAAATATGCTAAACAAGTGCCAATAAGAATATGCAATTACAATTACATTAATGCATCTAACCCACAATTTTCCACCTCGGCCTGAACGATGAATGAAATATGGGAGATCATGATCAAGAAGATAAGATTGTTTATGGGTTCACTAAGACATGCCCTACATCACAAATAACAATACAATTTACAAGGATACTCATATGCACGATTACGCACTTGTCAACCCGATTACTCAATATTGAACACGAATTATGGCTTTAGGGTTAAATCCACAACAATTGTGGGGCTAGGTTCACGGGTACAAACGAAGGAATGGACATACAAGCACAAGAATGTGAAACTAAAAGTCTTCCATTGCATGTTACTCCTTCCTGAAATTTAGCTTTTCGCTCAACTTTGTTTCCCCACTGCTTCAACCCCCAAACTTGTCTTTGTCATACTTTATACATATGGGGTTGAAAGCATTCCCTCTCTCAATATATGTCACTTATCAATCATACTTCACAACATTAGGGGGCGAAATTTGTTTCTTTTCTTTTCTATCTCTCTCTCTCGCTCTCTTTTTTTTAAATTTTGAACTTGAACTTTTTTTTTCTTCTTGCCCCCTTTTATACAATATACATCATACTCCCAACTTTTGACCTTCATAACTCATTCCCTTAAATTCCCAATGTAACCCTGTAAGTACCCCAATCTGGATCACCCTCTTCCGAGCTCCCGGGAAACACCGCAGACTCACTCAAACACAGTCTCGAACACCCGGAACCCTCAAAAACCCTCCAAACCCTTCAAAAAACCTCAAAGGTCCAAAAAACCACCAATCAAACCAAGGGGGAGCCTTTCTGGGACAAACAAACACAGAAGGACCTTGTGGGAATTATGCAGAAATTGGGAAAAGCATGGAGGTCCGTACGGACCTCTTTGCATGCCATAAAGGTCCGTATGGACCTTCTTGCTACCAAATCCCATAATTACAGAATCCCTTAAAGTCCCCAAGATTCCCCTAAATCAGGGAAAACTAAAACTTTAGTTTTGCACCTAGGTCCGTACGGACCTTATTGCACGAAATTTTTTATTATAAATAGAGGGCTCTCCCTCCCTCATTTCACACACATCCTCTTCTAATATCTCCCTAGGCCTTCTGGATCCCCCTCTAAGTCCTTTCGAGGCACTCCCGGCCCCTTTCGGTTCCTTCCGAGGCCTTTCGAGCCCCCTTGTGGTGCTCCGAAGCCTTTTCGAGCGCTCCCGAGATGCTCCCGCGCTGCCCCGAGGCACTCTCGAGGTACTCTGAGGCACCTCGTGGTACTCCGAGGCCTTTCCTGGTCTTTCCCAAGGCATCCCGGCTCTTTCCGAGTCAAACCGGCAACTCGGACGCACGCCGGAACTCTGCCCGAACGCAACCGACGATCCCGACGCGCGCCGGAACTCTGCCCGAACGCAACCGACGATCCCGACGCACGCCGGAACTCTGCCCGAATGCAACCGACGATCCCAACGCACGCCGAAACTCTGCCCGAGTGCACACCCGACAATTTCGAGGCACACCGAAGCTCTGTCCGCAGACAACCGGCACATCCCGAAGCAATCCCGGTCCGTCCCGGAACACTATTCCATCCTCAAACACTATTCCCCAGCGGAAGACAGACACGAACCAACATTAGTAAGGCTTCCTTCCTACACTATTTCAATACATTTCAATAAAGCAGTGTACAATGTAGACATCCGACACAGCATGCATTTTTAAAAGCACACACACACAACATTTAAAGAAAGAAGGGGTGTCGAAAGACTCGTTTTTATGAGGCTACTCGGGTGAGCTCTAATATTCTAATATTCTCTTCCCGAGGAGTAACCTGACCTCCGAACTCAAAAATCTCATCACACAAAAACAGTTTATTTTTAAACTGGTGCCTTTTCTCAATGTTTTGGGCTTAATTAAAACGGTGTGGCGACTCTACAAAGCGAAAACACAGCGAGGCAACACCCTCCAACTTCGCAATTCGAAAATGCCAGATGCCGGGGCGCGACCGCGCTGCCTCTCGGATCTGGGTAATTTCAGTTGGCGACTCTGCTGGGGAGAATTTTGTTTTAAAAACTTTTAAACAAAACAAAAGATTTTTAAAAAGATGATGAGGGTCAAACTTTCATTTTACCCCTTTCTTTAACTGTTGTGTGTATGTGCATGTGCTTTACTTTTTTATTTACAAAAAAAAATATACAAAAAATGCATCAATATACATCTGTGTACATACATTTAAAATTCTTCAAAAAAAAAACTTTTGTTTTACTCAGAAAAAGAATTTTAGAGACCGCACACTACTCGCACTTCTGCCTCGGATACACCACACGCTACTCGCACTGCTGCCTCGGATACACCGCACGCTACACGCACTGCTGCCTCGGATACACTGCACACTACAACCCTCAACCCGGGGTGGTCTTAGTTGCAGTTCGTTTGGCCTTCCTACGCCTCTCGGACGCGCACGAGATCATTCCAAACATCCCATCCTAGCCAAGCGTCAACCCTGCACGTTTGAGTCTTGAGTCACACTCTGTCCAAAATCGGTTGGTTTTTACCCAGTCCGTGTCATACAAGCCTGGATACATATCCCATGCCGGCCATTTTCTGAGTCGAAGCTCGGAACTGAAGATCCCTTGCGCAAGCAAAGCGATGAAAGGTCATGCTAAAATCTTGACCCGATCTTGATTTTTCGAAGCTACACCCAGACGATGTTCCGTCCCGGATATACATCCATGCCCACATGACACCATGTCATCAAGCCTTTAATACGTCAGCCATGACGATATGACCCAGCCAACGCCTAACGTCACAGATCCCTTGCGCAAGCAAGGTAAAGAGAGGTCATGCCGAACTCTTGACCCGATCTTGACTCAGGTGCCAGCTTGGCTCACTATTCACATGGCTAAAGCATTAAAACGAACATGACATGCTCGGTCCTTAGGTTCGATTTTTCTTTTAGGCCGGTGTAAACTGCTTGCCCTATAGAACCCTCGCCCGGGGCTGTCCACCCCGGGATGTCGAAATACAGGTGCAAAACGAGGGGCTTATAGCCGCACAGATGGTCTCCACTGACCCAGGATCTAGCATAGTTGCGAAAAAGAAGAGCAATCCTTTCCAACCTACCTAGGATTGTGAGAAAACACTGTTTTAAGTAAATTAAAACAACAAAAAAAATATAAAAGCGGAAACCGCATGTCACGTGAGCTTTCCCCCTTTTCTATCCCGAAAGGCCTTCCCATGTCTAAACCTTACCCGTCACCCCCTCCAGCGAACCGAGAGTGGTTAAGAATACCCGGGAGCCGCCTTTTCAGTATCGAGGTCACAAGGTCCGACAGCCCTTCCGGTTCAACTGTCCGAACAGTCCGCTACTCCCCCATGGCGGGATCAACAGACAACAGTGAAGGGAACGGAACCCCGCCACTAAGAAACCTTCAGACAATGGAGGAGGTGTTGCGAGCCTTCGAAACTCTCAAGAAGCGCCAAGAGGAGCAGCAAGCCTGGATCGTAGACACCCTGCGCCTTCGTGGAACCGTTGCTGTTCCCCAAACTGATGGGACCTTCGTACTCATAGAAGACGAAGAAATACCAGCTCCCCTGGGTCTTCAAAGCTATCAGCAGGTCCCACCTCTGCCAAGCTACGAGATCCCAGCAACACAAAGCAGCTCTCGCTCAAAGCTCTACTCAGGCATCAGCCAAGCAGCTCCGACATGCCTGCCTCAGCACAGTCAATTTCCCGGCCCTGCGCCCCAAGCTCAGTATCAACAGCACACTTACGTGCCTACCCCACCAGATCCCAATGCATCTCGGTATCCCCCAGGATTCAATCCTCTGCCTCTATACGAGCCTCATGGCCATAACCAAAAATCCCCATGCTTAACCGGGATAGGCATCCCAAGCGGATATCCCGACATCTCAAATCTACCCCCCGCTAGTCTGCCAATTGGGGCTAATGAAACATTTCCCCAATTCCCAAACGCAACCCTTGGCGGCCCGGGCAACCACGCCCTTAACTTCAACACTCCAAGGTATGGGTTGTTATACACTCTACCTCCCTAAGACTCCCGAATGGCGATCTCATCAACCAATCCACCTCCATCTTCGGTATCCATCTCCGAAAACGGCAACCCGCCTCAACCTGCCGATCCCCACATGGCTTGGCTGATCGAGCAAATGAAGGACATGCAAGGCAAGCTAGCCAGTTCTCGGAAGGACTCCCTCATGCCCACTGATCCAAACAAGGTGGTCCCGCTTCCTCTAAAATTCAGAATGCCAGAAATGGAAAAGTTTGACGAGACAGAATGCCCAAAAACCCACATCGACACATATGTCTTGGGTATGAGAGCCAAAGGGGAAGCCCCTCAACAAATGGCGGATCACTTCCAGCATTCTCTCAAATCCACAACGCTAAGGTGGTTCCTCAACGTAAAGGCAGAAAACCGCTTCACGTGGGACCAAATAAGCGAGATCTTCCTGGAGAAGTACCGTGCCAACCTTGAGTGGGAGACAAACCACCACGATCTACAAGCCACCGAGCAAAAGGACGACGAGCCTGTAGGCGAGTTCTACAAAAGATGGAACTGGAAGCTAAGCGAGATAATGGATCCGCTTTCCAAGAAAGAGCAAATGGACATCTTCCATTCCAGCCTCAAACCTTCTCTAAGGACCTTGATCAGCCATCACTTCTATCCAGATCTACGTGCCATGGTCAACGCCAGAACCAAGTTCGAAAAGACCCTGAGCCTTCAGAAGACAACAACAACCCCTGCTTCGTCTTATCGCTATCGAACAAACCTGTCAACTCCAGCACCTGTCCCGAACAAAGGAAAAGAAGCAGCCGGAACGGTAAACTACATCCAAAACGGAGCAAGTAAACCATGATCAGGCACCCCCGAGGAATAACAATCCCCCTCGCATCCCACAGTTCCAGCATTTCGACAACCTCGAAATGCCTCTAGGCCAAGTATTCGAAGCATTGGTGAAGCAAAATCTCCTCAAACCTCTCGAGAATTTCCAACCAAAGACTCTCAAGCCCAACATGGATATGAGCAAGCACTACGCCTTCCACAACTACCCCGGTCACACCACCGACAATTGCTTCATCCTAAAGCAAGTGGTCCAGGGGCTAATCGAAGAGGGAAAGTTGGAACGCCCCTGTGGCCCCAACACCATTGGAAATCCATTCCCCCGAAATGACAGGGTGAACACGATAGCCTTCGACGAAATTCCAAGCGAGAGTAAGCCTCCTGTAGTCTCCGAAACCGTCAACATGCTATCTCGCTATGATTGGGAATGCGAAACCAGAGTCAAACGATCCCGTGACCGGGAATCTAGACAAGAATGCCCAAGGGAAAGTGTCTCCCTACAATCTCTGCCATGATCAAGGCACACCAACGGCTGGATCGAACGCTCCCCGGAGGAGACTGAATCAAACAGCAGCATCGGAAGCGGTTTAGCCTTCACAGACGAAGACTTGCTGAAGTGTGAAAATAGACACAATGAGGCTCTCCTCATCCTCATAAAGATAGAGATCTTCTACCTCCCGAACGTCTTGATCGATAACGGCTCCGCAGTCAACATCATTGCCATGAGCACACTGAAACGCCTTCGCGTCGACCGCTCCCTGATGAGACCCTTGCCCCGAATAATCCGAGCTTACGACTCCACTCCATGCCCTATTGTAGGAGTCATCAATCTGAGGATCCAATTCGATGCACAATTAGAGTCGGTGGAATTCCAAGTGGTGGACATCAAGCCAACCTTCTCTGCCCTGCTGGGATGACCTTGGATACATCAGATGAAAGCGGTATCATCTACTCTTCACCAATACGTGAAATTCATCAATGCCAAGGGAATCCTCGAGGTAATCCGCGGAAGCAGCACAATGGCAAGCGCTTGGCCAGCAAGCTATGACCCGAAAGAGGGTCCCGACATGAGCGAATACTCCTCTGCAGGCGAGACTCCAGCCCTGTCCCGCTACGAAGCGGATCCCTACATCTACGCTCTAATCCGTGATGAGCTAGAGATCGAAGAGCTCATAGGTCAAGACGACAACTCCGACCTATGCGACTGCGAAGAATGCTTGAAAGAGGATCAAGAAATGGACGCCCAGATGGAGATTGACCGAGGAGTAGACCCATACTTCGCCGAAAAACCTCTTGAAAATTGGCTCATCACTGACCCACTGGTGCAAGACAACCCTCTTACCGACACTCTCAGATCTCACGGGGATAGCCATCACAACATAGTCTAATTCAACATCCCGGTGTCTGACCTAGATAAACAATGGCGCAACCTCCTCCAAAGCCTAATCAGAGAAGGAGATATAGCCTGCCCCTTCGATTCGGACATCGTAAATGTCATCCAAGCAAAGATCTCAGATAAGGAAGCAGATTCTATGAAAATGATCAACATCAGCAAGAATCAACTACGAATCAGCGAATGCTTTGCCCTATTGGAAGTGGCTCTCAGCGACTTCTATCATCAAGGTCCCCCAAGGTCTAGCAGCAACACTAATGGAGGGACATCATCAGGGGAGCAACCAAAAACCTCCGCGATCTGGTTTGAAGTCGAACCACAGACAAGCTATCCTCCGGGATCCGTCTCAACTGAAGAATGGCCACCAAAGCCATTACCACCCTCTCTTGGCCTGCAGCCCACAAAGAGTAATGAAGCCTGGTCCAATCCCTCGTCGCCTAGAGTCTAGCTTCGAGTCATGTTGTCTAGGAATTCACATCTTTTGAGTCATCTGACGGCTTTACGCCCAAAGATTGTGAGTCCATGATCAACAATGTATCTTCTCTATGCTTTCAATAAAAGGTCCGACCTTTCTAAAATATCCTTTCATTGCATCATTAACGAATGATGAGTTAACTAATCAAAAAAGTTAATAACAATTCATCTAACAAATAAGCAGGCACATTAATTGAACAAGTGCATTAAACAAGCATTTAAGCATGTTGTCAAACGAGAGAAAAGCCGGGCCCAAGCTGCCAAGGAGGTTTTAACTAAAGTGAATTTGAGAACTACTGAAGAGCCAAAGAGACGCAAGTCGGAGGCCTCCTCATCATTGCATAACAACCAGATCTTTCAGTACCTCAAGAACGGGGAAACCGCCTTCATGAACGAAGAAGGTCAACACAGGGAAGAAGTCAAAGCCAAGAGCATCATGGCCCTAAAATGCCTTGCCTCTCACTTTGTCATCCTTGGGGACATGCTATACAAGAAACGCTACCAAGGACCACTCCTACGCTGCATCAGCCGGGAAGAAGCAAACGAGCTCATGAACGAAGTCCACAATGGGGCTTGCGGCCCCCACATGAACGCCAGAGCCCTGATGCAAATCATTCTTCGGATGGGCTACTACTGGATCTCCATGGAGGCAGACTGCATCATATATGTTGCTTATTTCATGATCCATCCATGCCTTGAACACTGATTTGATAATTTTCAGTTTCTATACTTCGAAACCCATTTATGTGTTCTTGATGATTCTGTATGAAAGTTGTTATTTTAATGATATATTGTTATTCTGCAACTTGTTAGGATCATTTTGATATGTATTTTGTTCATTTTGGTTAAGATTTGATAATCTCTGTTCTTGGTGTTCATGACTGTTCTTCATGAAGTTCATACGTTTTTCATGAAATTTCTTATGTTTTGGATACCTTGATTCTGAATAATGTTTTTCCATACTTAGAAAAATATTGGATTTTTTCATACATTTTGGATTTCCTTGGTTTTGAAACCGCTTGGCATAAACCGCTTCACATTTCAAGTTTCAAAACCGCATGCTTAGTTGTTTGAAACCGCACATTTTTAAAAACCGCTTGTTTGTTACAAACCGCATGCCTCCCTTGTAAGGCTGAACCGCATGTTAGAACCGCCTTCTCAAAATCCTTTGAAACCACATGCTGTTTAAAATTCCTTCCTTAATTTTTGAGATTTTACTAAGTATATAGGCTAGACACCATAACCTTCCCCTACAAAACACTGCTTGCATGTGTGGGATAAATTTGGATTACAATGCCACGTACTAAGTAATTTTGTTCTCAAATCTTCATTTTCTTTTAGTATTCATAGTTTACTTGTGGTTTGAAATGCTTCACTTTCAAAACCGCACCACTGCTAAACTGCTTGGTGCTCAAACCGCTTGTGAACTGTGAATACAAAAATGGATCTAACACTTAATGTTTTCCTTTGTAGGATCCAACTACCTTCCTACCTGGATGGGAAGTTAATGAGGCTGAGCTAAAGACTGATGCTCTAGGAAGGGAACTGCTAAGGAAGCTGAAAGCCTCAGGAATTCTGCCCTCTTCACCAAACAGCAGTATTTTATTGTGCCTTCCTTTGTTGACCAATTTTATGCAACTGCCAAGTGTGGAAAGAGGGCGCTTGAAGAGGGTCAAAGATTTTCTTGCCTAACTGTTGTTATTGAAGGCCTCTCTCTCTTTCCATTGACTACATTGACATGAGAAGGCTTTTTAAATTCAAAGTTGGTGGATCTCCTGAAGATGTGGATCAAGTGATTCAAGATAATGCTGCCTTTCAAACCGCCAAGGAGAAAACTATGGTTGGCAAATTTAAGAAAATCCTAAGGAAAGGATTTGGTGAGCTGATGAGCCACCTGGGTTATCTTGTTGGGAAGTCAGTTTGTGGCAAGATTGGGAACCACAACAACTTTACATCCTAACAATGGATGTATTGTTCAGCAATTTTTATGGAGATCAAGCTGCACTGGCCAAAAATCCTTTATAGAGAGATATGTGACAGTGTGGATACTTACCAGTCCAAGAGAAAGGGAGAAGAGCAAAGATGGAGACCCTTTTGTATAATTCTGACTGCTCTCCTTCTGGACTTTGACCATCTTGAAGAAATCAGGAAGAAGAATCCAGAGTTGATGATTGATTGTGCTGAAGAATCCCTGGGATTGCTCACCTGCCACTCCTTCAGATATGCTAATGGGGATGCTCTCTACAATTCCCTTTATGATGCAGATACATTTCCCAAGAAGGAACCTTATGAGCTTAGAGATCCCACAACCACTCCACAAGCGGTTAAGAAAGGAGCTAAGCGGTCAAGGAAACCTCCAGCTAGAGCTGAACCGCTCCCCAAGAAGTCCAAGACCGCTCCTGCCCCCAAACCGCCTGCAACTGATGGAGCTGGTCTCAGCAAGGCAAAGAATCCAGGGAAATCAATGAACCTGGTTGATGAAGAAGATGAGGAAGAAGAAGAAGAAGACCCAAGTATTCCTAACTTGGTTTCTAGAGCAAAGAAGGCCAAGGATGATATGGCTGGGATGACTGTGGAAGAGCAAATAAAGTTCCTCCAAGACAAGATTGATAGATTGGCTAAGGAATAAGAAGAGAATAGGACTGCCAAGGGAAAATCTACTGATGATGGAACCGCCTCACAACCTCAACCGCAACCTGAGAACCAACCGCCTCCATCTTCAAACACCACCCCTATCCAATCCCCAATCCAATCTCCTGTCCAAACTCCAATTCAATCCCCTGTTCACTCACCCATCCACTCTCCTTCTAAATCCAAATCCAAAACTCCTCCACCCCAAACTGATGCACCTATTCAGGGGGAGAAACCCATGAAAAGGAGGAAAATGCGAGCCAAGAAAAATACCAGGAAGGGTAAACCAGTTCAACCCTCACCCTCACCCTCTCCCTCTCCCTCACCTCCTAGAAATTCCCCTTCACCTCTCACAAACTCTCCTTCACCAAGAAAATCCCTTTCACCCTTATCCTCTCAATCCACATATCATTCACCCCAACATTCCCAATCCATAAATTCTCAACACTCAAACCAAACATCTCCTCACTCACATGCTTTTCAACCCTGGCAATCCAAACCCTCTGCTGGCCATGCCACTTCCAAATCCATTAGGGAAAATCCAACTCCTACCAATTCCCTTAACCTAAACTGCTCCAGATCTCAATCCCCTGCCAAATCCCTAACTCCACAAAACTTACCCCTTAGATAAACATACCCTCCTCCTAATAATCCTCCTCAAACCTAAACCGCCCCAGAAAATATCCAATTCCAACCGCCTCCAACTTTCCAAACCGCTTCAACCTCAAATGCTCCTCCATCTGAATAATCCCAAATCCTTCAAACCCTCAATCTTATCCAAAGACAACTCCTCATAAACCAAGGTCATGTCTTAAATCTAACCGCTTCGAATGACCTCCTTCAAGCTTCTCATGCCTCCCTCCAAGCCTCTAACACCATCCTTTCTGAATCCAACTGCTCCCTTCTTGCCAAGGTGGATTCTCAAACCCTTGAGATGGCAAACTTAAAATCCTATTTGCTTGATGCCATTAAGGGGGAGAGATCTACATCATTTCCATCCTCCTCAACTGCTTCTGATGATCAAACCGCCTCAGTCATCAAAACTGCAGCTGAAAATTGCTTCAATGCATTACAGAAATCTCTTGAAGATGGAATGATCAAAGCCTTGGGAGATAAAGCATCAGTTGCTGAGCTGGACAAAATTTTGAATGATCTTGGAGATAAGATCTGCACTTCCTTAGATAAGGATCTTGGAGAGTTAAGCTCTAAATTTCTTACCTTCCTGAACTCCAGACCGCAACAGTCTCAGATAATCCAGACTGCTCTGGACTCCCTTCGTGAAGAAATTTTGGAACAGATTGATTTGTTCAAGGTAGATTCAAAAGTGAATCTGGAAACTGTGTCAGATGCTGTGAAGGCCAAGCTCAATGAGATTCAGGATGAGCTCACAGACCGCCTGGACAATTTGAAGACTGGATTTAATTCCAAGATTGAAACTGAAATCCACAACCTCAAATCCTCTTTGAAGGTCACCATTAACCTTGAGCCAATGGAGCAAGCAATTCAGACTCAAACCGCTGATGTTCAGGAGGAAGTACATACAATTTTTAATTCCCTATATTCCTCCCTCCATGTTCAGCTGGATGAAATTAAAGAAAATTTGGTGGAAAATACCAAAGCGGTTGGTGCCACAAATTCTACTTCAGCCCATTCTATCAATGCTTTGAAGAAGATGGAATCTACCCTCACCAGGACTGCAGAAGAAGTTAGAATAATGAGGAAAGCTTTTGCGCCTGACCAATCCGTTACTGGACCGCGTGGAGCTGAAGACGAAGTCAACAAACCGCGTTAGCAGTAACCGCTCCTCCCTTGTAATTTTTGAACCTCTTTTGTAAGTTGGACCGCTCTCTTTGTATTTCCTTTGTCCAACTTATTTTGTTTTGTTTTTGCAACCACGTAATTTCTTTTCATACCTTGTAACTGTAACTGCTTGAGGTATTAATGAAAATTGCATCATGATTTCAAAACCTTGTTCATATCAAACTGCTTGTTTGTAGAACAATGAAACCACTTATGGTCTTAAACCTCATTCAAATATTTTTCAACTTAAAATCACTCTTTTGAAATGAAGTTTAAACATTCAGTTTAAACTGCACTTTATACTCAAACTCATATTTTTCAAAGTGCACTGAATGCATTTCTATACTTTTCATATTGTAAGTTTTCAATCTTTCAATAGTATAGAAATCTATAGCTTAAGCTAGTGTGTGCATTGACTTGGGACATGACTTACCATGTTTATTCCTATGGACATGTTTTTACCAAGTACAATGTTTGCTTTTGCTATAGTAGGTAATGGCATCAATCAAATAGGGGGAGATTGTTAGGTATGCATATTTTAACCCTCCTATTTTTAGATTAGATTTGATTGATACCATAACCTCCTGTATATTTTAAGGACTTTAGGACCATATGTAATGAAGCTTATACTTCAATTTTTTAGCTAAGTCCATTTTATAGAATAGGTTAAAATTAGGCTTGAAGACTGGCACAAGACTCATTGGATTTGAGGATTGTAGTTCAAAGTTTCAAACCGCACTAAAGCAACCGCTCGTGCTGAACCGCCTTGTGGAATTCCTTTGTTGAAACTATTCCTTTGAACAACTACAGTGAAACCGCACATGTGAACCGCATCTGTGCAGTTCCAATATCTCGACCACACTCTGCAACCTCACTGGTGTAACCAACCGCACTTGTCAAAATTGCATGTACACCAGAACCGCTCCATTGATTGAACCTTGAAGTGAATCACATTTGACTGTTGGAATCCACGTCAGCAATATCAAAAGTCAACCACCATATCTTGTCACGTGACTACTTTTCAGACAAGATCTGCAAGGATCTTGAAAAGGTGACAGATGTCCTAACCACCTTAATTGCAGCTGAGGTCTGATCAGCTTTACCTGCAACTGCTGTACTAAAGGACAAAAGTGGATATTGTGGACCAATGGAAAAGCACCAGTGCAGTACTTGATACAGCTATTGCCAACGGCTATATCTTGGATGCTTGGGTATAAATAACCCTAATCTTCACCATTTGAAGATTGCTTGAGAAAATTGAAAGTGTTGTGTTCATAGAAGCTGAAGCTCTACCCAGAAATTCTTAGTCCTTTGAATCTTCATCTTCTACTTCAAGAAAAAATATATCCCAACCCAGAAGCCTTATACACATCAAGAATCATTGTGCTCTCCATCTCAAAGATTTAAAGAGCCTTGATCTTGTAAACATACACACACCTCACTTGTTTAATCACATAGATTATTCATTTAAGATACACTGGTTATAGTCTAGGATTTGTTCTTCATAGAAAAGATTTTAGATCTGAGTATTACTCATTGTACTTTGTAATCTCTCATATACTCAATATAAAATCTCTCTTAGAAATCCAAGACTAACTATCTTGGTAGTGGACGTAGATCGTTTATCGATTGAACCACTCCAAATATTGTGTTTTTATATTTCTGCATTTATTATTTACTGTGCTTACTGATTATCTATCTTTATCTCTGTTTGATCTTTATTGTAGTTATCCATTATTGTGAAATTGTGTTTGGAGTTAACATTGTCAAAACCTCACTTTGTTTGTAAACTGCACTCACCAAAACCGCCTTCCAAAACCGCTTTACAAACCGCCCATCCAAAACCGCTTTGTATCTTCAAATATTCCGCTGTGCATTTTACATCTCTACTTGCAGTATATTATCAACTGCAAGCGGTTTTGTAAGCTTAGAGGTTTAATTTTAAAAGAGGGCGAGAAATTTGTAACAGCTATTCACCCCCCCCCCTCTAGCTGTTTTTCACCCTTGTTGCCACCTTTGGGACCAACAAGTGGCAAGAATAAAATTTCCAAGCAGGTAGCGATGAAGAAAGTATGGTATTTTCCCTTAAAGCCAAGCTTGCAAAGATTGTATTGGTCATCTAAGACCGCGAGACTCATGAGATGGTATGCCGAGAAAAGAATAGACGATGGTGTGCTGAGACATCCTGCAGACTCTCGTGCGTGGAAGGGATTTGATGAACGTTATCCATTATTTTCAAGTAAAATTCGGAATGTTAGATTGGGATTAGCATCTGACGGATTTAATTCTTTCAGAACAATGACTATATCTTACAGTACTTGGCCGATTGTGCTTATGCCCTACAATCTTCCACCTTGGTTACGCATGAAACAACCACATTTCTTTTTGTCGGTGCTTACTCAAGGCCTAAAAGGGCTAGGCAACAAGATAGATGTGTATCTCCAACCGTTAATTGATAAAGGAATTGTGGGAAGATGGTATATCAACTTATGATGCATCAAGGAATGAGTTGTTCACTTTACGAACTTCACTATTATGGACAATAAATGACTTTTCTTCATATGCAATGTTGTCTGGATGGAGCACTAAAGGTGAATATGCTTGCCCTTGTTGCAATGTGAGACCTCAGGCACAATGGTTGGAACATGGTGGCAAGTATTGTTATATTGGTCATCGACGCTTCTTGCCTAGGAGTCATGCTTTTTGTAAGGATAAAAGCTATTTTGATGGTACTCATGAAGTGAGAGATAAGCCCAAGTTATTGTTTGGAACAAAATTTCTTAAACAAGTTGAAAATAAGGAAACAGATTATAAAATAGAAGATGTTTTTAAAAAGAGGAAAAAAGAAGAGGGTGAGAAGCAACAAACCAAGTTGGAGAAGATAAAGGTTCTTAAGTTGTGTCACAATTGGAAAAAGAGGAGTATCTTCTTTGAATTGCCATATTGGGCAAATAATCATGTTCATCATAATCTTGATGTTATGCACATTGAAAAAAATGTGTGTGATAATGTGCTACATACTCTATTAGGTACTGCAGGGAAATCAAAAGATAATGAGAAATCAAGAAGAGACCTGAAAGAAATGAACATTCGGAAGCGATTGCATCCACAACTACTTCCATCTCGCAAAGAAATTTTGCCTCCGGCTCAGTTCACAATGAGTAAGAAACATAAAGACACATTCTTGAATGTTCTAAAGGGAGTCAAAGTCCCCGATAGCTACTCGTCAAACATATCTCGTTGTGTACATCTAGAGGAAAAAAACTATTTGGGGTCTTAAGAGCCATGATAGTCATATTTTGCTCCAACAACTACTCCCTTTAGCTGTTCAAAAAGCATTGTTTACTTCTGTTGTAAAAGCCATCATTGAGTTGGCAAATTTCTTTAGGCAATTATCCTCAAAGGTGAATACACTTGCTGATCTCGAAAAGATACAAGATCGGGTGGCTGTCACACTATGCGCTCTCGAGAAAATATTCCCACGAGCTTTCTTTGATGTTATGGAGCACTTGCCGGTGCATTTAGCCGATGAGGCCTTGTTAGCAAGCCCAATACAATTTCGTTGGATGTATCCGGTAGAGAGGTACATCCATATTAAATTTATTTCGAAAAAAGTTAAATTCCTTTATATATCTGGTTTAGCATAAGTAAATATTTTTGTAGGTTTCTACTTACATTAAAATTATATGTTCGAAATCGAGCCCACCCCGAGGCCTCCATAGCTAAGGCAATTGTGGCTGAAGAATGCATGACTTTTTGTACACAATATTTAGATGATATTGAGACAAAATCTAATCGTCCTAGAAGAAATGATGATGAAGGTGACGAGTTAGGCCGCTTTGTAGGAAAAGAAGAGGAAATTACTCTTGATTACATCACACGAGTATAAGCACATAGATATGTGCTTTTCAATACTGAAGATGTCGAACAATACCTAGAGTAAGTGATTCCTTACTAGAGGCTTACATTCCTTATATCTTTTATATTTTAAATGAATACTTAATTCATATTTCCAATATGCTCAGAATGCATCGTGCACAAGGTATATTTCAAACCTGATGAGTGTGTTATTTCGGATCAATGGGTTGAACTTGTTCGTATGTGGAGTTCGAAAAAGTCCAATGTATATTTCAAATTAATCTCAATCTATTATCTTGAATGCTTTATATGTTTCAAATTAATACTAATACTATCTTTTTTTTTTCCAGGAAGTATCTCAAATAAACCAATTTAATCGATCCAAGCATTTGTGTCTTAATAGGACTAGAAAAAAGTCGCATAGTCAAATCAGAAAAGAGGTTTGTCATCGTTCAATTTAGTTCTCAGTTGTCATTAATGCTTCTTTAGTATCGTATATAAATTAAGTTTTTTTTTTGTCAATGATTCTGTTATAAATGGTAGAGAGAAGACGAGGTAAAACCTACGGATCGAGTAAGCATGTTTATAGCTACGCGCACCGACAAAGATGGTCAGCCTGCAGACCAAACCACCTCTCGTATGATCGTAAGTTAAAGTTTCAACCTTTTCTGTTTCAGATTTATTTTTACCTAGTATTGTTCTTGTATAGAATACTTTTTCCATTTCTAACTTCATTTTCATAATATTAATTGAAGTTAAAACAATTATATTGAACATGTTGTTTTTTGTTACAGTTAACGCTCATTGATGCAATTGAAGAACTACCAGAGGAAGATCAAAGCTCTCCAGTAAGCGAGAAAAAATATTCACAGATATTATAGGAAAGGATGGTCATGGGAGAGTGCGTTGTATGGGACAAGGTCTTACCAAATCTATGGTGTTTGGTAAAGCCTCAACAACTCAAAGTATTTCTGCAGTCCATGCTGAATTTGAGGAGAAGATCTTATCCATCGAAGCTGAATTTTCAGGGCGTCAAGAGGCCCAACAAGCTGAATTTTCAAAGCAATTAAATGATCAAAAAAATTGTAAGAAGCTTTGCAACGTAATGTTATGCAACTATAAGGGAATGGCAGTACTGTGTCTCAGCAAATGGATGAACTTTACAATTGGCAGTTTATACTCCCTCCGTCCCGCAACATACTCCCTAAATGTCATTAAAGAGTTTCGTAGATTTGTGTCTTTTTTATACTTTCCTTGTAAAATAGATGGAGATGATCAGTCCGCTAACAGTGCCATAGTTTATGTTTCTTTATTAGCTTCTACTTGCATTTTGACTGTATATTTAACATATTCAGAAGGAGCATCCAAAGATGAAGGCACTCATTCTTGTTGGAGGTTTTGGAACTCGTTTGAGGCCACTAACTCTCAGTTTCCCAAAGCCACTTGTTGCCTTTGCCAACAAACCTATGATCCTGCACCAGGTATATTTTTATTCTAAGCATTCCTGCAGTTATGAAATTGATGTCTCTGTTAGACTGTAGTTGCAGATTGTCCCATTTGTTGATAAATATGATATTTTATTATAAAAGCTAGTTTAGGAAGTGTATTGCTTCTCCCGTTGGAAGTCCTTTAATCATTTTGTTTTCTCAATCCTGAATGCATGGGGGGTTGTATCTCAATCTATATTTTTCTTATGGTATATCATAGTCCATGTTTTATGGATATTTCACGCACACAAACATGAACTAGTTTTGGTGCAAAGCTGATGTATATTTGCAAAGGGTCTTATTCCATTATGTTGCATCAAAATTGTTAGGACCCCTTTGTAGCATCTAAAAAAAGAGATGAACAGAAGCTCGCTTTGAAGGGTAGAGTTATTTGTCCACCAGATTTTATCAGTAGAAATGATAAAAGGAGTCCATACTATTGGAATTGGTTTCGTGGATTCCTTAGATATATTTAGTTATCGACATGGTTACTCCGTCCCAAAATGAATGTTTAAAAAAATTAAAATTTTCTCTTGATCAACACAAATTTGATTTTATTTTTTTTTTGGTTATTCATTTTTGGGACGGAGGGAGCATTTTTTTTTGTGTGTTCAATAACATAGGTGTGGAGTAAGGAGCTTAGTCAAAACAACTGACATCATTCTCTCATCTCTGACTGATCTTAAATCTTTTTTTTTGGGACAGTCGGAGTACACTGCTCCTCAATCTGAAACTAGGAGTTGCTCCTAGCCTTTTCTATTCAACCATTCATTTGTAATTTGTGTTATTCTTTTACACTACCACATGACCTTGCAAGCAATGCCTTTTTTATATTATATTGTGTCATATAGTTCATCTTTGGAAGTATCTCTTTATGGACTAATGTTTTCTTTCACCTTCTCAATTTCAGGTGCTTTTCTAACTGCAGGGGTCCTGACTGCTGGTTTAGTTAGTTTCAAGCGGGGAAACTCAAATTTGATGTTTGTGATAGATTGTAGTTGCAGATTGTTCCAATTGATGATATATATAATATATTTTTGTGACAAAGGGTCATAAAGTTGTTTTTGGGAGGTTTTTGTGACAAAGGGTCATTGTTTTGAGATCGATCATGTGCAAAATTGCTGCTTTAATTGATGTAGTGAAGTGCAAATTTGTGTCTTGTATTTGCGGGTATATTTTCATGATTATTTACGTTTACGAAATGCTTTGATTGTCGTAAATTGCATATTGATTTACAGATTTTACAGATTTGGTATGATATTTATATCTGGCCTATGGCTGATTCAGGAAGTGCTCGGCCGAGCGAAGCGTTAGGATTTTTGGGAAGCTACTGCATAAGCATGCACGACCGAGTCATTTAGGGTGCTCGGCCTACACATTTATGGCGGCCTCTATATCCGCCCAATTGTATTCAAGTGCTCGACCGAGCAGGGCTTAAGACTCGGCCGAGCGAAGCATTTGGATTTTTGGGAAGCTACTGCATAAGCATGCTTGGCTGAGTCATTTAGGGTGCTCGGCCTAATCATAAACGGCGGCCTCTATACCCACCGTAATTGTATTTCATCGTATACGGCGATCCTATATCCGCTGTAATTGTATTTCATCATATAAAGCGGCCTCTATAACCGCCGTAATTGTATTTACGGCGGTAATATTCGCCGTATATATTAATACGGCGCTGCCACACCAGGCGCCAAATAAACCGTCGAGCAGCTGCCATATATAGTTTTTACGGCGGTCTCTCCTACTATATACGACGGCTGCAAGCTGCCATAAATAGTGTACTTTCTTGTAGTGGGTATTGCCCGACATGTCGTTTCAGTACGGTCGAACTAGAACATACTCGATATCGCGAAAAGAGCTCGGAATAAAGCTCCCATTACCCACGTTTCAGGTTATGTAAGAGCAGTCTCAACTGTCCTCTACCCCTTGTTTCTCGAAGCATAACTACTTGATAACTGTTTGATCAGTACATACTATAAATAGGGATCTTTGTGGAAGTCTTATACACTTAATTTCTGTCTATTTAAGACAACTACTTACCAATCAGTGGAAAAGGAAAGCAGAATTAAGCAGGAAAAATATCAGATGAAATTGATCATTTACTAATTTGGAGTCAAAACAGTAAATTTGCTTCCAGAGTAATCATCTAGCAAAAAGAACCTGGTGAGTCGGGCGTACTACTTCTCAACAGTTCGTATTTGGAAAGCTGCAATTTCTTAACTGCCGCAGTTTCTACTCCTACTAATAAAAAATAAAAGAAACCGGCCTTACCTCAATAAGGCTCCAATAAGAAACTACAATGATTACTATAAATTAAATAAATAAATAAATACAATGAATGAAAATAAATGATGAAGAAGTGCTCATTGCAAGGATCCTCTTGTAACGTAGCATTGGGCGTCTCAAAGGAGTGATTCAGTGGTTAAAGTCAAAATTAATGTATGTTAGATTTATGGCTCGATTCCTCTCCTTACTTCCTGATTAGAACATTGTTAAAAAAATAAAAAATCATGATTAGAACATTGTTAAAATAAAACAAAAAGAAAAACAATGTGAAAACGTTGAAGACGGCACTGTACAAGTGGGCGACCGCCCAACTGAAGTGGGCGACCACCCAGCTCCTTTTCTCAGCAACGTCAAAACCTCTGTACAAGTGGGCGACCGCCCAGGTTCAATGGGCGACCACCCAGGATCAAAACCCAACGATGCTGAAAGCTCTGTACAAGTGGGCGACCGCCCAGGTCCCAGTGGGCGACCGGCCAGGATCAAAGTCTGACGTGATTTAGTCCCTTTTTCCGTCTGTTTCCTTTTATTTTTTCCTTTGAGTTGATTTTTCCTTTTCAGATGAGGACTCTTTTTGTATCTGATATATGATGGACAAAAATCCACTTGTAATAAAATACCTAGCAAGTGTACTAGCTACCGTTGTAGTAGTATGCACAAGCAAGTGTCGAATCCACAGAGATTTGAGTGTTGAACAAATTGATTTAATTAGTGTAAAACAAAACAAAGGAAAAGGGGTTTTTGATTTTTGATTGAATTATTAAACTAAGAAAGCAAATTAAATAAATTAAAGATAATAAGAGACAAGGGATTCATGGATTGGGGATCATAACAATTATCACTTTATGCTTTTTATTTCATGTAAAAAGGTTTCAATCTCATTCTTGGGTTCGTTCACAAAAACCTAGGGTTAAGATGTTAATATCACAGTTACGTCGATAAAAACATTAAAATCCTAATATCTCTATCTTGTTTATATATTCAGTTACGTCAATATAAACTCTCAAGAGATTCAATTTAAATCATAAGAACATAAGAACCTAGATTCATTGATTTCAGTTACGTCCTCAATTAAATCTATTCTCTCAACAATGGTCAATGTATAAATGTCCAAGTTACTGAAACAATTTATACCCAAATAGATTCATAGGCCAAAAGTATCTTAACATACAATTGAAGCCTATGAATGATCTTGAAGAATGTTGAGAGAACAAGAACGAAAGAGAGATAGAAAGAATTAAAAACTTAGCATAAAGATCAAATTGTTACTCACCTCAATCCATGAATAAAATAAATTAGCCTTGAATGGCCATTAAAATAAATAAAGCAAAACCTTGTTCTTTAATCTTCATAAATAAATAAAACATAAACTAAAAATATAGAGAGAATGATGAAAATCAAAAGATCAAAAGATTCCAAAATAAAAGATAAAAGATGATCAAAAACTAGTCTAGGGTTGTATTTATAGGAGGAGGGAGGTGGAAATCCTTTTTGGAAACAAATTAGGGTCAAAATCCTAGTCAAAATAGAAGATCTCCCGAAATCCGTCACTGATTCTGTTGAAAATTCGTTTTAATTATTTGTGATGGACATAAAACCGTCGTAAAAGCCTTGGTGGGCGGTCGCCCAACGATTGCCCACCGGCTGCCCAAGAGTACAGAAACTTCACGGCCATTGAAATCCTTATGTGCGGCCACTCAGGATGCCATGCGCAGCGCCCAGTTTGCCCAAGCCCAACAAATGCCTTGGCCCAATTCTCCTAGCTCCTTGGCCTAGCATTGGCCCCAACTTCCTTCAACCTTGGCCCCAACCAAGCAGCACAGTAAGCCTCGGCCAACCTTGGTGTTGGTGTGATTTTGGCCTCAATGTATATTCGTTTCGTCTCGCAATTTTGCGGTCGTACTTTAGCCACTATAAAAAATTCTTTTGTACTTCGCTCTTTGAGATTTTATTTTTCATTTTATCCCATGAATTTTTATAAATCAAATTCGTCCAAAAATTCCATATTTCCAATTTAGTCCCTGAATTTCCAATATTTACGGTTTAGCCCTTGAACTTCATAATTTCCGTTTTGTCCCAAATTTTCCAAAATTGCAATTTGATCCAAAAGCTTTCAAAGTCCGCTCCAATCCTCCGTTTTCAACATTGTTGCGCTTCAACCCCTGTACTTTCAAAACACTAGAAAATACATTAAATTCTCAAGGTTTCGAGCATCAAATAAGCTAGGAAATATATCTTTTGGATAGGTAAAACCACATCCATCAAATACCCCCAAACTTATCTTTTGCTCGTCCTCGAGTAAAACAAAAGAAATAAATAAAAACAAAATTACCCTAACAAATAAAAACAATCAACAGAAAATATTTTTGATATGTTCTCACTACATACAAGGATGTCGGTCAAAGAAGTCTCAGATTCTCACTTACATATGCTAAATAAGTGCCAAAAAGAATATGCAATTACAATTACATTAATGCATCTAACCCACAATTTTCCACCTCGGCCTGAATGATGAATGAAATATGGGAGATCATTGTCACCAAAGTAAGATATTTTATAGGATCACTAACCACATGCTCTAAATCAATGATACTAAGATGAAATTTCTGCACAAGGGACACTCATATGCATATTTAAACAAAACTGTCAACCCGACTACTCATTAGGGATCAAATATGACTTTTACGGTTTGTAATGTATCGCGATAAACGCGGGCTAGGTTCACGGTTACAAATGAAGATAAGGACATACGAAGTCAAGCAAGTGAAACTAGAAAGTCTTCATCATACATCCTCTCATTGAAATTATCACTCCGCTTCAAGCCAACCCATTGATTTAACCCCCAAACTTATAATTTTGTACACTTTCAAACTTGTACTCGATCACCTTTCTTTCTTTTTGATCACTTTCCACTTCAACATTAGAGAGGGCAAGGCAATTTTTTTTTTCGTTTTTTTTTATAATTCATTTTTTTTATTTTTTATTTTTTATTTTTTTTTACTTTTTTTTTTCTTTGCACAAATATATCACGGAGAATGTACATTCCATACTTTTTGCTCAAGCCCCTCTTTTCATTACATAACAATTCATAACCCTTTTCTTTCTTTTCATGACCTCTTTTCACTCAACCCTTTGATTTTCAAAACATCTCCCAAAATATCCCCATTCTTTCCCTAGTTTCACTTTCTTGAAAAGGTGAGAAAATAGTGTATAAGTTAAAAGGGTAGGACAATGAGGGTACAAATGAAGGCGAATGGTGGTCTAAAATAACCTCCCACTTTTGTGAGAGATTCCATTCTTTTTCAAGCTCAAAAGGGGATTCTAGCGGAAAATTTTTATATAAGTGACGAGAAAGTTAAAGGCTCACAAATAGGGTTCAAAAAAAAAATAGCCACATATCACTTCCCGAATAGCCTAATTGATGTGTTATTGACAGTCATGCAAACATGTTCTAGGGACCCCGAGAATGTCAAAGTGATCCTATAAAGGTCTCCTAAATTGGTAACAATGATCAAGAAAAATGATGGAAGTGAATGGTGGTGCAATTGTGTTTTACATGTATTAATGCAATTCTAATTAACATATTCAAATTGGCACAAACTAGCAAAACTCAATCAAAAACTCTCTCAAATTATCACGGACGTTGGCCAACTTCCAAACATATAATGAGAACAAAATTTTTAAATTTTTCTATTTTTTTGGAGGGTGACACTATATACACTCCCCTATAAATCCACAAACTAGGAGAGATATCTACCCCCAAACTCAAAATATGCTATGTCCTCATAGCAAAGAGAACAAAAACATGCCTTGGGTTCAAAGGACGATATGACACAACAAAGCAAATGAATAAAGCAAATAAAACGTACCTACTTGGGTTGCCTCCCAATTAGCGCATTTGGTTAAGGTCGTTAGCCCGACCGTTGCTCGCGTTTGGACTTCACTTTCCGTCCTTTGGCCCACTTCATCGTTTCGCGGGTCCTTGTTTTCAGTTCATGCCCCATGTAAAATCCTTGAGCTTTGATATTGTTTGGTGCCCAATGGAATTTTTGACGTTTAAGCTTCTTGGGCTTCTTCTCTTTCAAACTCTCGCCACTTTCTTCACCATCAAAAACGGGGGGAGGTACAAGAATGATGGAGGAAAAATCTTTCACACTTTCAATGTGATGGAGAAGGTCTTCGTTGAGACATTGTTCGTCAATTTGGTCGGGCCCAACCTCATCAACATTAACGCCCTCATCATATTTTAGTTTCTCGTCCACCCCATCTTCTTCACAATCAACATCTTCATCAACAACCACAACATCACTAGCAGAAGACGAAGAGAGAATCGGTAGTTTGTCACTAATGGAAGCGTCCTCCCATTCATAACGTTCAAGTTGGATAGGACTAGTATCTCGCTTATAACCCCTCAAGGCCTCTACTAGTGTAGTGACTTGTGCTTCCAACCTACTTATGGCTGCACCAAATTGTTGTTTTTGTTGACGATTTTCCTGCCTCAAACTTGTCAGGGCCTCTTCCCATGATCGCTTTTTAGGTTGCGGTGGATCGTAATAATGTGGCTCATAATTGTTCCATGCCCGGCTTGAGTGGTTTCCCCACCATTGTGTATAACAATTGGGGGAATAATCATATTGTGGTTGCCATGGGTGGAACGAACTCCTTTCTTGCATCTGTGGGGAACACTCATGAAAATATGTCCTAGACGGACAATCATTAGTAGCATGAGAGTATAATCCACAACAAGAATATGCATCTTGTATTATATTGGCACTAGGCGAAGCACTTTTCGCATTGAACAAAGCAATTAATTGTTTTACTTGCCCGGCCAACTTCTCACGAGACTTAGATTCATGCATGACCTTTATTTTATTATTTTTTTAAACAAAAAGAAAGAAAATTATTTACACTAAAAAGAAACTAATAAAAGAAAATATTTACAATACACTAACAAAATTAACTTGTTCAAATCACAACAAATCCCCGGCAACGGCGCCAAAAACTTGATGGACAAAAATCCACTTGTAATAAAATACCTAGCAAGTGTACTAGCTACCGTTGTAGTAGTATGCACAAGCAAGGGTCGAATCCACAGAGATTTGAGTGTTGAACAAATTGATTTAATTAGTGTAAAACAAAACAAAGGAAAAGGGGTTTTTGATTTTTGATTGAATTATTAAACTAAGAAAGCAAATTAAATAAATTAAAGATAATAAGAGACAAGGGATTCATGGATTGGGGATCATAACAATTATCACTTTATGCTTTTTATTTCATGTAAAAAGGTTTCAATCTCATTCTTGGGTTCGTTCACAAAAACCTAGGGTTAAGATGTTAATATCACAGTTACGTCGATAAAAACATTAAAACCCTAATATCTCTATCTTGTTTATATATTCAGTTACGTCAATATAAACTTTCAAGAGATTCAATTTAAATCATAAGAACATAAGAACCTAGATTCATTGATTTCAGTTACGTCCTCAATTAAATCTATTCTCTCAACAATGGTCAATGTATAAATGTCCAAGTTACTGAAACAATTTATACCCAAATAGATTCATAGGCCAAAAGTATCTTAACATACAATTGAAGCCTATGAATGATCTTGAAGAATGTTGAGAGAACAAGAACGAAAGAGAGATAGAAAGAATTAAAAACTTAGCATAAAGATCAAATTGTTACTCACCTCAATCCATGAATAAAATAAATTAGCCTTGAATGGCCATTAAAATAAATAAAGCAAAACCTTGTTCTTTAATCTTCATAAATAAATAAAACCTAAACTAAAAATATAGAGAGAATGATGAAAATCAAAAGATTCAAAGATCCCAAAATAAAAGATAAAAGATGATCAAAAACTAGTCTAGGGTTGTATTTATAGGAGGAGGGAGGTGGAAATCCTTTTTGGAAACAAATTAGGGTCAAAATCCTAGTCAAAATAGAAGATCTCCCGAAATCCGTCACTGATTCTCTGCTGATTCTGTTGAAAATTCGTTTTTATTATTTGTGACGGACAGAAAACCGTCGTAAAAGCCTTGGTGGGCGGTCGCCCAACGATTGCCCACCGGCTGCCCAAGAGTACAGAAACTTCACGGCCATTGAAATCCACATGTGCGGCCACTCAGGATGCCATGGCAGCGCCCAGTTTGCCCAAGCCCAACAAATGCCTTGGCCCAATTCTCCTAGCTCCTTGGCCTAGCATTGGCCCCAACTTCCTTCAACCTTGGCCCCAAGCAGCACAGTAAGCCTCGGCCAACCTTGGTGTGATTTTGGCCTCAATGTATATTCGTTTCGTCTCGCAATTTTGCGGTCGCACTTTAGCCACTATAAAAAATTCTTTTGCACTTCGCTCTTTGAAATTTTATTTTTCATTTTATCCCATGAATTTTTATAAATCAAATTCGTCCAAAAATTTCATATTTTCAATTTAGTCCCTGAATTTCCAATATTTACGGTTTAACCCTTGAACTTCATAATTTCCGTTTTGTCCCAAATTTTCCAAAATTGCAATTTGATCCAAAAGCTTTCAAAGTCCGCTCCAATCCCCCGTTTTCAACATTGTTGCGCTTCAATCCCTGTACTTTCAAAACACTAGAAAATACATTAAATTCTCAAGATTTCAAGCATAAAATAAGCTAGGAAATATATCTTTTGGATGGGTAAAACCACATCCATCAATATATATTCAGAGATTCATCAATAATAAACACAAGTTTTGGGAAAATCATAAATTGTTTTCCTACATGCTATATATCAGATACAAAAATAGTCCTAATCTAAAAATGAAAAACCAACTCAAAGGAAAAATAAAAGGAAATAGACGGAAAAGGGGAACTAAATCACGTCAGATTTTGATCCTGGGTGGTCGCCCACCGAGACCTGGGCGGTCGCCTACTTGCACAGAGGTTTCAACATCGTTGGGTTTTGATCCTGGGCGGTCGCCCACTTGTACAGAGGTTTTGACGTTGCTGAGAAAAGGAGCTGGGCGGTCGCCCACTTCAGCTGGGCGGTCGCCCACTTGTACAGTACCAGCAAATTATTTTATAAAAATATTCGGTTGTCAGAAGAAAGAACAATCTCCCCTGGCGCCCTAGAACTTGGAGTTTATTGTCAAATTGCCCGAATAATAACTGGGGATAGTCAATATCATATACTCTCTCCGACCCACGATAATATGTAAAAAGACCCCTTTTGGACGTTTCACAATAATTTGCACTTTCCTAAAATGGAAATGGGACCCACTTCTCTCTACTCACAACTATTACCCACTTACTCCACTTTCTCTCTCCTACCCAACCATCTACATTCATAACACATCACCTTTTTCACTTTTTACCTTAATTCCCGCGCCACCACAAAAGTGCGTATATTTCTGGGACGGAGGGAGTACGTTCTTTCAAAATATGAAATGTCACCTGCGTATTTTACTTTTGATTTAAATTTGACAACTTTTACTAACACCCGTTAAAAAGCTAACGACCTCGTGATAAAATTGTGTGCAAGTGGTACGTCATATAAAAATTATTCCATATCGCACCCTGAATTATAAGAATGTTAAAAATTTAACAAAACGGTCATGCGTATGTCACGTGATGGATATTTTAGTCATTCTCAATTTATTTTTAATTTTTCTTTAAAAAAATTTTGAAAAAAAATTAGAACACTAATTATTGTTAAAAAAAAATATTAAAACAAATAAAAAATGATAATTAAACAAATAAAAAAATCATAAACCAAAAAACGGTTACTATATTGTTACTATGTAGTATAATGTTAATGTTGGACTTTAATGTTATTTTTTTATCCCAAAAGGGTTTTAAAAAATATAAATAATTAATGAACACAATGAACCACTTTAATTAATTTTGAACCACCGCAAGAAACAATAAACCACTTCAATTTATTTTCAAAAATAAAATAAAATGAACCACTTCATTTTTGAACTGTGGTCTGGATATCGACGAGATAAAGATCGAGATCCTGCAGGCTGCAGCAATAGAGGGAATATAGATGGCGGCGAAAATTGATGCACTCACTCGCACACCAATATTTCAGTCGTTGGCTACTCCCACCCATTGGCAAAATCCACCACCATCCTCTATTCAGTTCTTAAATTAAAAAAATTATTCTCCTATTATCAATGTCTCTCTTCAATCAATCAAAGAAAAGTCATTAAATATTATTGGTTCTTTTTCTTTTCTCTTAAATCATTTTATTTCTTAATCAAAGTTTTTTTTTCTTTCGGCGAAAAAAAGCAAATTAGGCAATTTTATTGTTTCATAATCTTCTCTTCTTCTTAGCTACTTCAAATTAGACGATATTATTGGGTCATCTCATTTCCTTCTTTGCCCACTCAAATTGGCAATGCTATTATGTCATCTCTTACCTTTTACTTTGGCCACTTCAAATTGACAATTCTATTGTGTCATCTTCTACCCTTCTCTTTGGCACTTCAAATTGGCGATTCTATTGTGTTATCTTCATACTCTCTCTTTCTCTCTCTACTATTTTCTCTTTCGTTTTCTTTTTAATATTAATTCAAAAAATTACTTTTTTTCTTTTCTTCTCTCTCCCTCTACATATTTTCTTTTCTCATTAAAAAAAACAAAAAAACAAAACCCACACTCCTTGTAGGGACCTGTCAAAATAATTTTGGCTCACCATACTTCAATGAAAAACCCAAAACCCCAGCATTCTCGTAGAAAACTGCCAAAATCTTCTTGGCTCACCATAACTTCAATGAAGAATCCAAACCCCCAGCTCCTCATAGAAAACTGTCAAAATTGTCTTGACTCACTATACTTCAAAAAAAAAAAAAACTCAAAACCCCACCCTCCTCGTAGGGAACTGTCAAAACTGTTTCATACTTTGCTCACCATATTTCAAGGAAAAATCTCAAACCCACACGTACGGAATGAAACCCCTACTTGTATAAGGTGACTCCACGTCCTTGACTCACACACAAGGGGCGAAACCCCTACTTGTAGAATGTGACTCGACGTGCTCGACCCTCACCTTCTCTTTCCAGGCTCACACTTTGGAATTATGAAAGGACCATATATCCGAAAATCATACGTACTCCTAGAGCTGACGCTCCTTGAGAGCAAGCGCTCCTCCTAGTCGCTCCTTGAGAGCTCTGCTCCTTAGAAGTAGGAGGGCGCTCCTTGGTGTTGGAATTTCAAGATTAAATTAAAGGAAACTTTAATTTCACTTTTATCAATATTTGAAATATAGTGAATGCAAAATGTTTTCTTAAAACATCTTGATCTTGAAATAAATAAAATCCTTCATAAATGAAAAGAAGAAGACTTGAAAGTGAACAAGGACATTTGGGTTCTAAGGGGAATTCAAATTGTGTGAAGGATAGTTTATATCAAAAGTTTTAATAAGTTTTGTAAACATATTTTTACTTTTGAATCATAAAACTTAATTCCTTTTATTTTCCGTTACAGTTACGTTAGAAAGATAACGAAAAATATGTCTTTTTGTTGTTTTTAACCAAAAGACATGACATTCCGTTAGAAATTTAACGGAACAGCCACTATCCGTTAAAAAGATAACAGTAACTGTCGTTTCCTATTAGTAAACAGATTCGCTATTTTCTGTTAGATATTTAACTGGACTGACAGCTTTTTAACAGGCTTTCAGTTTTAGTCTTAACGGATGCGACTTTTCAAGTCTTGTTTCAATGGGTGTGTTCCTTTAGAAGGGACACTACGATGCCTATAAATTGAGGATGAATTTGGCCAATTCATCAACTTAATTTTTCAAGCTATAATCCTAGTCTTCTCTTCTTGTTCTCTCTATTTAAATATTCTACTTATTTCAAGTTCGCTGAGAAATTTCTAGTTAGTGCAAATTAATTAAGAGATTCAAGACCGTTGTATCTTGGGAGACTTTTGATCCATCATTGTGTGCACCAAAGCAAAGATCAAAAATATTGTCTTAAGGAAATGCCAAAATCTAGGGAGAAACGCGTTTCTCCATAAGTTATGGAGAAACGGGTTACGGGTATCCAGAACCTTTTGAAAGGATATTCAGAAATTTTGTATTGGCCATGACCTTGGCCCATGGTTACTTCTGGATATCAGTCTCAAAGGTTCTGGATATCCAGAACCCTTTGTTCATGATATCCAGAACCTTTTGAAAGGATATCCAGAAATTTTGTATTGGCCATGACCTTGGCCCATGGTTACTTCTGGATATCAGTCTCAAAGGTTCTGGATATCCAGAACCCTTTGTTCATGATATCCAGAACCTTTTGAAAGGATATCCAGAAGTTATGTTAGAATGAGATCAACACATACCCCAAATCTATATCTAGAAACCAACGAAAAGTATATCCAGAAAATAGTTAAAAATATATCCAGAAACAAGTGAAGGCCATGACCAGAAAGTTGGTATGTGTTGGTCCCATTCTAACATAACTTCTGGATATCATGATCAAAGGGTTCTGGATATCCAGAACCTTTGAGACTGATATCCAGAAGTTATGGAAAAATGCGTTTCTCTATAACTTATGGAGAAACGCGTTTCTCAGGAGACCTACTCTAAGGAAATTGCTATTGCAAGCCTCAATTTTTTTTCCAAAATATTGCTTTTTAAAAAATTTAAATACCAAATTAACATTGATGAAAAAGTATATACCAAACTAGCACTTTCAACTTGGATTCCGGAATTGATAATTCCGAAATAACGTAATCCGGAATTACCAATTCCGAAATCCTTTTTTTTTTTCAAAACCGAATTAACAAAATAATATTTTCGAAAAAATTCAATTCCGGAATTGGTAATTCCGGATTTTTTTTTTTTACAAAACTGAAAAATCTTGGATTTTGCAAAATTGAATTCCGGAAATGCAAATTCCAGAATTCATTTTTATAAAAAAACTAAAAAAACATTAGGCTTGTACTATAAATTAATTACTCCATTAATGGATTTAAAGGTCAAAGTCTCCTAGGCTTTAATGTTGAAGATTGGGTAAATAAATTGGCTTCCCAATGCTAATATGGCTGCTAAGAAATTTAATTAGTAATTGTGAAAAATACCTAAGTATAAGTATGTCCTTATTTATTATTGTAAAATAGTCACTATAAAAATATTTAATTACTTTGAAATTATAGTTTTTAATATGATTACAAAAATAAGAATAAAATAAATGAAATAATAAAACATCAAATATTTTGAAATAAATTTTACTCCAACTTTTAAATGGCAAGTAATTTGAAAATAAATGGCAAGTAATTTTATAGATATATTATTGTATAATTTCTAGCTTACAACACATTACATATAAAATTTTGTACCAAATTAATATGTATATAACATTATGCATCTTTATAAACACACATATAAGTAATATTTTAACAATTAATAAAAGGGCAATAAAAGGGCGGGATTTTGCCTTTTTTATTAGCCTGGCATGCGAGTATAGATAGATAATAGTGCTGCAGTATGCAGTAGTGGATACTTGAAGCTCATCTTCATCCCCTCTCCTTTCTCCGGTGACCCGTCTGCTGTCAGAAAGAAAAATGAATAAATCTAAGCTTCAAGAGTTCTGCCACCAACAATCATGGCCGTTGCCGGCGTACGAGACCGTTCGAGAAGGTCCGGACCACGATCCACGATTCACCGCCACCGTCACCGTCAATGGGGTCGCGTTCCAGACCCCCGCGTTCGTATGCCGCTCCTCGAAAGAAGCGCAGAACCAAGCGGCTAAGCTCGCTTACGATCACTTCACCGCTCCTAAAACCATTCTCCAACGCCCCAATCCCGCCCTGCCCGAGCCTTCTACTGGTACGTGTGTGTGTGTGTGTTTTCCTGCTGAGTGTTTATTTGATTTGGATCATTTGTTTGTGCTTTATGTTTGTGATTCGATTTCATTGCATTTGCAACTATCATGGAATGTAATTTTTACTTAATTAGCATGGAATGGAATGACCTTGCACTGGAATTTATCTTGATTACTCCATCTATACCCGAAAAATCTGTATTTACTCCAGAAAGAATTACTCCCTCCTTCCCAAAATCAAAATGAGTGTCCATTTAAAAAAATAAAGAATTTTGGGAAAATGATTGTCGAATTTTTTCAAATTCCCTTTTGACAAGTACTCCGTATCATATTCCAATACATACTTACAAAGTTGCAATACAAAGAGTGACCTTATTTATGTGTATTTGCCACAAAAATTGTTTAAAAGTCAATTTTTTTTTAATGTACCTGAAAGTGAAGAATAGAAACTCATTTGTGGGAAGGTGGGGTGACTGTTTTTGAAGTTAAAACCATACATTTCTAGTCCCTCTGCTCCAAATTGAAAGAGTCCTTTTTTTTCTTGAAAAACATTAAGGAAGCTGATTTAAGATGTTTTTGCACATTTACATAAATTATGTTTGGTGTCCACTCCATAAGATTACAAGTAATATTTGCAGATGTTAGTTGACAAAGAGACAAGCTACTTTAGTCGAAAATAGATTTAAGACAATTTTTTCAAAAAGGGTCTCTTATTTTGGGGCAGGGTGGTATAATATTTCCAATTCTTGTTACGAGTTATTATTTCTCTTAGGCCTGGTACAAAGGATACCAAAAAGAGTTCCATGCATGTTTCCCTTTGACTTCTTTTGTCATTTTGGTTAAATTTTGAATAAAAGTTAATTAGCATCAGAAGATTATAAAAGTCGGAACTCTTCATATTTTTAATATAGTATAGTATTACATATGGAATTTTATCACCTAAAATTAAACAAATGTGCGTTAAATATAGATTTGATATCTACATTTATCAAATTTCAAATATGCTTTTATAGGCATGACTCTTTAAGAGGAACATGATCTATGATCTACGTTCTGTGTAATGCGAAAGAAGTATATAAAAGGAAAAATATGATATTAAAAAGTTGACTTTTCAAAAGTGATTTTTTTCTTCATTTTTTGGGGAAGTGGCACTTTATTGCCGTAAATTTACGCCATCCCAAACCACTGCATTAGGGTGTTCTGTCTTGTTTTATAAAGTTTTTGAGTTTTGATTGTGGGAAAAACTAAATAAATGATACTTATTTTGGCTTACTGAGCAATTGTGATTGTTTTGGCACTTATATCTTTCATTTAACATTAATCAATGACGGATATACCATATAGATAAGTTATGTGTGCTGAATTACATCAACATCTTCCCTCCCCATCCAAGCATGCTCGTCCCAAAAACTAAACGCAGCAGTGAGACAATTATTTCAGGCTGAAAGAGTTGTAAATTTGTGTTGAAGAAACTAATGCACATTCATCTTAGATAACAGCGCGACATCTACATAACCACCATAATAGCTCATTATCAAATTTGGAAGTATAGACTTAAACCAACCTAATATTGAGGGAAAATTTTCAATGCATCTAGCAATATTCAATAAAGTAAATCGAGGAAATACATTGAAATCCTAGGTTGAAGCTCGGGGATCATGATATCAGGATAGAATCATAAGAGATGAGTGAAGAGACATTTTGTAAAAGAACTGTGCTTTCTCTGATTTTTACTGGATATACTTTTGATAAGTGGCTTTGATAGTACGGTAGATGTAATGGTCTGTGGTATTACTCTAAACTGGGTTTTGTCTGATATGTCAGTTAGGAGTCCGACACTCTTCAACGCTTGACACGTAGTCTTCCAGAGAGTGTCTATTCTTACACCTAGTTGCAAATTTCAATAGCATTTTAGAGAAAATGAATTGCCCATCTCAACTCGACTAGTCCTTTTTGTGAAAAAAAGGGATCCATTTGGAAACTCTTAAAATCTATACAGTTGACCACATTTTTCAGTTTGCAATTTTGTGTCATATAGTGGAATGTACACGATGTCTTCTGAATATCATTTTCTACAAAACAAGCCCCTTTTTGAAAGAATGTCTTTTATGTATTTTCTTTTCTATCGGGCCTTTTTGAAAGAAGAGTATGCACTCCTGGGAGGGTTCCCAACGAGGTCTTATTCAAACGCTCAACTGTAAACTAAATAGGCATCGTATACGTTGGGATAGAGTGGTGAGAAGCTTTATCTACTACCATACTGCTCCAGTGATTCCATAAGTCATGCTTTATGAGTGTCCTAAAATGTTAAAGCACATGGTAGGGAGGTGTAAGTTCCAGGCCAAGCATCCATTTGATTAGAGTTATATATTTTAATAAAGATAATTGGGATTTGATAGAACTGTGAGGGGTTATATTTGGAAAGATTTTGACTTGTAAAATCTTACGCTTGCATTCATCTGTTGCATACCACTCTTTTCTTTTGGGAAAAATGTGGTAATATAAATAATCAAGCATAAAAACTTGATACCTAAGAAAGAAGGAAATGAGAAAAGGAAAATATACAATACGTTGACCATGTGAGGAAGCATTGATCAGCTAGGTTAGTCTAAATCACATCGAAGCATAAAAAATCATTTGTTGGCTGGCTGGTCGTCACCCTCTCCTGCTCTCTCTCTCTCTCTCTCTCTCTCTGTAATGTCTTTGTGTGTTGTGTGTGTATGTGTGTCTGTCTTCACACAAATGCACTCATACATTGAGGAACCGTGTCACCTTCACACTTCTGACTGTTTGTGCTGATTTATTTTCCCTTTACATCATTTGTTACTCAAATTGTACGAGTATTTAAATTTCAAATTATCCATATCTCTATAGATTTACTCCTTGCTATTACTATATGGCCTGCTCACTTATCCTTGTCATGAGCTTCAATGCATCTCAATTGAGAATGCGATTCCGAAATCCCTTGGCCTGAGGGACACATCAAGACACTTGATTTCTCATGTAAGAAATTTCAATTTAGATTTCTATATTAGCTTTATAGAGAACTGAGCCTCAAATTGCATAATTATTTTAAAATCCTAATCATCTTAGATCCAGTGGTCAAGATTTCTGTAGAACTACTCCATTCTGTTACGATCTGCCCTTCTCCATTTTGATTTCATTAATCCTTTTGATGAGTTTGAAGATATCTCAATCGAGGATATGTAGAAAGCACGTCTGCGATGCTGCCAAGTCTCAAAGCTGCTCACATGTTAAGCCCTTTATCCATAATCTTTCACTTTAGTGATTTTCTAGGATCTCTTGCCTCAAAATGCCTTCCAAGATAGATTCTGCTATCTATTTATGAATCACTAACTCTCTTTGATCCTTGATTGCATGTGTACAACATAGTATCATCTATAACATATACCTACGTAGTGACAAAGTGTTCCAAACTAAGCTCTTTGAGAATAACGTCTTTAAACTTTTCAATTTAGTTCCAGCTTGATAGAATCCTCGGAGTCTGGATCAGAATGCCTGACTATGTCATGTTTAGCGCAGTAGTTTTTTGGAGTTAACTTTGTACCTATAATTGTTGTATTAACGTTTTTCCAATTAATTTCATAGTTGTTGGCAATACGTTCTGAAAATTATTTCCCAATTCCTTTTCAAATTGATAATATACTTTCTTTTCTTTGAAAAAAAGAAAGAAAAATTACTTCCACTTTTGCATATGATTCTTGCACCATGCTAGAGTCTAGGAGAGTCAAGATGGAGTCTCCTTTATAAAATGCAAGGCTGGCTATGCATGAAAGGGAGTCCTGAGACACAAAATACATCTTAGATAAGATACAATATAAGGATCCTATAGTGACTTTGTCTTGGGCTCTAGAATTTAAAATGGTATCAAAGCCTAGGCTAGAACATATTTGAATGAGCCATGCCTAAACGGTCCACATTCAATGACATCCTATAAACGGTCCACACTCAATGACATGTCTGGTTGTTGTCCCCATACTACAACCTGATATGAGAGGGAAGCTTGTTGGGTATTCTCACATTGGTTGTGGATCAGTAGGATGCCTAGTTATGATGTGATGGGAACCTTACCCTTGACCTATGATGCTCAGACTCGGGTACGAGCGTCTGACATGGGTACGGATCCGAGTGTCGAAACCTCCAAAATTGTAAGATTTTACACCAAATTTAGTGTAAAATACCCACACCCACACCCATGTCCTATCCATTGGACACGGGTACTTTGGTAAAATTGAAGGGTCCGAGCATCAGAGCCCTTGAGCTAGCTTTTAGTGTTGAGAAGGCCTAATATCCCTTGGTAACTCAACATGGTATTGGATTTCTTGTTTGGTTCATGTGATCCCTCTTGCATTTTGTTCCAGCATCTTTGCAAGTGCATGGACACCCTATTTGATATGTGTTGCCCTAGTGAAGTATCTTTGGTTAAATCTCCACTTGTAGATGGCTAGCTCTCGTGTGGGGGAGTGTTAAGACCGCTATACATTGTTGATATCTTAAGTTTTTACACATGGCAACAAAAGACTTTTCATTCCCTTTCCTCTTCCTCTTTCTGATGGGTTCCTAATTCTTAGTTCCTTAGCTTTTTTCTGGGTTTCTCTTTCTTTCTCAAATTGCATTAAATATGACATAAGCTTTTATAAATTGCTATGATGTACGCATAGGTTTCTTAATTTAGTGTTCTTGTACCTTTCTTATTATATATTAAACGCCTTGGTTCCCTGTCATTGCCCCACGGTCATTACTATGCTTTTGAAAATCGCTTTGAAAAATATTATCAAAAAAGAAAAAGAAAAATGAAAGTTGCTTTGAGAAACCATAGCCTACAGTTGCCTTGGACACACACTTTCTAGTTCCCTTAGATTCATATATGGATACAAGTGTATTGGTATATGTTAGTATCACAATACATTTAAGCGATATGTTAGTATATCTATATGTATCAGAACTTTAATTAACTTGTATTAAGCAACTAAGTATTGAACCAGGAATTGATGAACCCTAATTACTTCTCCATCTACTTTTGCTTTTGTTATTATTCCTTTTACCTCTTTCAGTCAGCTTAGATGGTGTAGCACATCAATGTACACTGCAGCTTAGATGGTGTAGCACATCAGTGTACATTGTATTGATAGCATTGGAGATGGTTATCGTTGAGTTGAATTCGAGGTCACTATCGATATTGTAACGCTTGTTGTAGGTCTTGGGGTCAACCCTATAGGGGTGTCGGCAACTCTTGCATACATTCCTAGTTCTGTAGTGTACGTGGTTTGTGCAACTATAGACCAGATCTTACGAAAATAATCACATAACTTGAGCTCTCAGAACTTGTCTTTATGATCAATTCACAAGTTTCAATGCCGCTATGGCAATCTAGAGACTAAACATACTAAAAATCAGTGATGAGATTCAATGGGACTTGAGCTCTCAGAACTTGTCATTATGATTAACTACTTCTCTATACTTTCTTGAGCAGTATAAAATTCAACAGCAATGGAGTTGTTCTCTTGATGAATAATTATTATATCTCATAACTTTTTAAATGCAACTAACGTTGACTAAGTTTCTCTCCCAACTGCTTTGATAACCCATCTCATAGATTGACATATTGCTATCTGAATATTTTATATGTAGTGCTCTTTCCTATTGATCCCGTCAATTGCTTGTTAGGAAATAAGTGGATTCACAAAAAAAAAAAAAAAAACTATGGTTCATCTTCATCATATAGGGCATTTTGATTTGTTATTGTTCTTATAATTCAAAATGAATTATGTAAACGTAACATGTTTGTGCCTTTTATTCTACATGATTATATCAATTGATTACTAGTTTGCTTGTAGTAAATTCGTACAAGAATCGGCTGCAAAATTATGCTCAGAAGAGAAATCTTACTCTTCTAATGTATTCCTGTGAGATCGATGGACCTCCTCATTCCCGTCGCTTCAAAGCGAGGGTTACCATTGATGGAAATCCTTATGAGTCCCCTGCTTTTTTCTCCACACTAAAGGATGCTGAAAAAGCTGCTGAAAAAGCTGCTTTCGAAGCGTTGCCGCCTGATGACGTGCAAGAGGCTAGTATCTCTTATTATCGTTGTTTCTTGGCAATATTTAATATTCTTCATTATTTTTAATTAATTTCAGAGGAAAATAATTTGTTTTCAATCAGGATGAGGGCTTGTTCAAGAATCTTTTGCAAGAGTTAGCTATGAAAATGGGTTTTCGTGTGCCGGTATATGAAACTTTAAAGACTGGTCCACCTCACATATCAGAGTTTCTGTCGAGTGTGGAAGTAGGAAATCACAATTTCAAGGGACAAAAATCTTTGACCAAGAAGCAGGCGGAAATGAGTGCTGCGAAGGTCGCTTATACTGGTCTTACTAAAGGTAAACTCTAAACATATTTATCCGTCTAAATTTCTTCGTTTGTTCCTGTATCTCACGTCAAATAGAAGCTAGGAAGTCAATTTCATTTTCTTAGTTTGGTCTTCAAGTTAATCTTCATGCTATTACAAGTTCATAACATTGTGAGAGATTCTGAAGATAGAGGCGTGTATTGTTATCACATGAGATTGAACCTAATAATTATGACTGTTTTATTATATGTGATTTATCCACCCTAACATATACCCCAAGATACAACTACTTTAGCAGTAGGCTTCACTGTTTGGTTGTACAATGCATCATGCAAACCAAGTTTGAACATTGGCACACTTTTTTCTATTACACATTAAGGGCTGCAATTACTTGGTTCTGTGGTTAACAGGGTAATAGAAAATGTCTCATAAGATAGATTGCCTCCATAGTCTATTTTCCGAGCACAAATCCAAATTGGTTATTCGAAATATTCATAATTCTCCTTAGAGATGTAAGGGTAAAAGTGGACTTTAGATGTTATTAACCCAAAAGACATCTATTTTGGACAAAAAAAAAAATTGGTCAACAAGCGACTTTGCAGGGGAGGGAGTACTTAACAAATCTAGCTGGAAATTTACCAGCTATCATGCATGCATACTTGATGAACTCCTGGTTGAATGATTAAATTTGCAAAAAGTTTCATGGACTTGACTAGGAGATCTAAATATACTTCAACCATTTGTTTCCCAGGATAGCAACTTATTAATCCTTAAGCTTCTGGTACTTCTAATGGCTTTCCTTTTCATTGTACGGAGATCAATTTGCAGCTGATAAACTACATATAAAACTTGAAACTTTACTTTGAGCTACCAATTGACATTTGTATTATGTACATACATTTCTCTGATAGAAACAAAGACAGTTGAAAATATACATCACCCAATTCCTAACTGTCATGGTATTTAATTTCATTGTCGGATATTGCAAAAAGACAAAAAAGGCCTTTGCCATATGGTCACTTGCGGTCAACCTTCGAAATCCTCTACCGGCAAACCAGGTCACAAAAGATCGTTCGAGCCAAACGGGACGTATTCTGATGGTCCTGTCGTACATAGTGATCAGAAATGGGTAGCAGTGAGAGTGAGCATGGATCAAGATCAGCAGTAAGTTATCCATATGGCCATCTTTTGTTGTTTAGGTATGTAAGGGATGAAAACTATAAACTCTTGTTTATGAGACGGGAGCTTCCCCTGATGATTTATTAATGTTATGTACTGGGGAGTTGTGAAAATTAAGACATAGATGTTAGTTTGGAAGCTAGTTGATGTGGTTTTTTATGTCGTGCAACTTTTTATAAGTTTTTGAGCCTCCTGATCTATTTCATCCTAGTTAAGGGAGCACTTAAATTCAAGCCTCCAGAAATAGAATTCAACCAATACTAGCTTCAACATTGACTCATTTTTAAGTGAATCCCGAGCTTGGATTCTAGGTACCAGGATACTTGAGTATACAAGAATTCATAGGTTTCTTTCGGCCACCGTCCTGCTGGGATCTCTGCTGTTTTGGCTTCCTGCATTTTTTTTAAATCATTTATGGGTAGAATGCAGCGAGAAATCCACACAAATCCTAGATGAAGAGGATAAATGGAAGGCTGGTTCAAATCGGGTCAAGGCTAGAGAAGCCAAGCAGGCAAGCTGGCCCTGGTTCGACCTCAGCCCACACTTGTCATAGTCATTGGCATCGTTATAAGACATAAACAAAACGAACATATTTATTTAAGAAAAGTGAGAAGTATTTGAACAAAATGTGGTCATTCTTGTTGGGCAAAAACCATATTTTCATCACTGATTACAGCATTTTTAAAATGTTCTCACTGAACTATTTTTTTTTTCAATATGCGCTCACTCCGTTAACAAATTCACTTAAAATTTAACAAAATTTAGCCGCATGACCTCACATTGTTAGTTTTGCTAAATGCGAGTTTTTTGGGGAAATTAATTTTTAATATCTCTTATAAACTATGTGTTATTGACATTTTACATTAAGTCACGTGACTATTTTTTTTTTAGCTAATATATTAACGAAGTGGGCAGATTTTAATCAAATTATAGCAAATGTAAGGACCATATTTAGCTTCAGAGGAATATGATGGAATAAAGCAAAATAAGGCTCCGTTGTTTGTTTGGGGGAAAATATTATTCGGAAAATGTTTTTCAAATCAAAAAATTAAGAAAGTGGAGGGATGAGATTTGCAAATCAATACGTACTAGGTACAAGTAATATGTTACTTGCATGGTTGTTGTTATATGTTGCGATTATTGTTGTTGTTGTTGTTATCTACTTTACTGCATGATTAATTATGGTGCTAAAAATTTTGTTATTTAATTTCTTCTTGGTTAATAAAGAAGATTTTGGTGGCATCTCTGAAACTTCTGATGCCGAATTTTGGAAATGATGCAGTTAGTTGTTGGTTGTGATCGTGATCGTGATCGTCCCCCTCTCCAAAGTTGTGTGATTGACGTAAAAAGTTTGTGGTTAAGTATTTACGCTGTATCTATAAAATTTTCTCCATCCAAATATCATAAAATTTTGATTTTTATTAAATTTTCACAGTTCATTATCATAAAATTTCGATCTAACCGCTATTGCGTAACAATAATCAAGCTGTTGCAATAATTCCTTGTATATGGAAGGAGACAATGACATCAAATGTGCCTTTAATGGTACATATATTTATCGTTACTTTTTGTTTTTGTTTTTGTTTTTCAATTTCTTCTTCTTTTAGGTTTTCTCTTTGGGCCCAATGGAAAAATGTTGCTGATTTGATGGGTCTACAAATCTAATTCCATTAGGGCATCTCCACTCATGACTTTAGCAAAATTCATGATCCTCCGTGGCACTCATTTACTCCCCAATCATGACAAACTTAAAAGTCATGAATGACTTTTAATAAAATGGAGCTGCCAGAAGCCGAGCTTCACGGCACAATGGAAAAAAAATGAAGCCTTTGATCGACACGTGTCATATTTTTGATTTTTTTTTTACAAAAATTGCAATTAACATATAAAAAATAATAAAAATACAAGAATATTGAAAAAACTACAATTTATTAATAAAAAGTAGGAGAGAGAAATTGATGACTTTTGTCATGAATGGAGATAAAATTGTTTGAAGTTGTATTTTTGATAACTGATGACGTGGAGCTGAGGTGGAGGAGAGAGGGATGGGGATGAAGTTTCATTGTTAATTATGCTCTTAGTGCAGTTGTACAACAACAACAACATTAAAATTTTATTTTTAGAACAATAAAATTTTATCTGATAAATCATTTTATTTTGAATAATTTTTGTTTTCTCTATTCTGATCGATCGATCGAAATTCACAACCATAGAATATAATTGAATACTATGTTGCAGTACATAATCTATTTTATAGGGATAGGTCATCCTTACTCCCGGTGATTGCAAGGCATAATGTGCATTTCGATACTTTATCTGTTTCAAAATACTTATAATTAATCTTAAATTCTGAGGTTCTTTAACACGCTCCCTTGCGTGCGTGTAAAGAACATGCTCTGATATCATCTTAAATTTTGAGGTTCCACCTTAAAATCAATTGATACTAAGGGGAGTGGCCCAGGATTTTTATATATTATAGGCAAAATTTTTCAATTCCTAATGTGAAATAATATCTCTAACAATTAAGAAAGATTTTTTTGTTTCAAAATACATGCAGCTTTATTTTTTTCCATAAAACACTGACACACTTGACCTAAACTACCTTTTTCTATGATTATGTAATAGTCAATGTAAAAACATTTAATTGCCGAGGTACTTGAAATATTTAAAGGGTAAATTAGTATATTTGATATGTACTCCCTCCGTCCCGATTCATGCTTCACCATTTTGGTGAAGCACGCAAATTAAGAAAGCAATATATATATTTAAAAATAATGAGAGTGGGAGAAGGGTTGTGAGAGGAAAGAAGTGAGTGGATATGACAAGTGGGACCCATAATTTAAATGTGTGTGAGAGAAAAGTTAGTGAGTATAATAGAATATTAATAAACCTTTTCCATTTTAGAAAATGTGAAGCTTCTACAGGAACACTCATTTGGGTAAAAAGTGAAGCTTCGAACGGGACGGAGGGAGTATTATTTTCTTTTGTTATTATATGTGAAATGTGTTAAAACCACGAGTATTTTGGGAGAAGTGAGTATTACAATAGTTAAGTGCATTCAATAATGATTGATGACGCAGGAAAACGTTCGGGCTCAGCTTTAGGTCCAGCAAATGATTTAGGCTGACTTCTGATCTGCACAACACAAGAAATGAACCGTGATCCCTTGGTGGGCCTGCTGGGCCCGTGGCTCGTAGGGAATGCCTTGGGCCTGGCCCATTGCGAAATATTCCGTTCAATGATCAAGATTTAATCATGTAAAATAGTTAAGACAATAATATCGTTAATGATGTGATAAACAAACTAAATTATAAAAAGTTAAAGACTTTTGAACAATCAAAATTTAAAGTCACGGATCAGCAAGCATACATTCATCAATGTTTGAAGTAGGAAGGCTCCCTTGGGGTCAGGAGTATAAGGGATGCTGCCACCCTGGCTGCATAGGGCACATCCCGCGATTTATCTCCGCCAGCATACTGAGGGGCCAGTACCTGGTGGTCCAGGATTGATCCGACGAAGCTGGGGAACCTGGGTAATCAAAAAAAAAAATCAATGTTTGAAGTATAAAGCTTCATGCATTTGGTCACTTTTAAAGTAAGTGGGAGTGTTAAAGTAGTCGGTGACAAAGTAAGCAATGAGATAGCCGCCAAACGCATCACAATATAGAGTCAAGATCACTTGTATCGGTTTTGTATATTACATACGTGATTCAATAGTTACGAGTGATTAGGGCTGATATTAGTATAATATCATCATTTATTCATAATTTTTTGATTATTTGTGGTGCACAATGTGATGAATAAAAATGCTACATGTGATATCGACTTCATGATTCACTTATTAATTAATTAATTACATGTCTTTTTCAAATGTATCTTTTTCCTCTTATCACATACTCCCTCCGTCCCACTCGAAGTGTCACTTTTTACCCAAAAGGGTGTCCCGTTTATAGTGTCACCTTTCCTAAAAAGGAAATATTTTATTAATATTCTATTATCCCATCCACTATTCCCTCCACTAATTCTCTCTCCTCTACACTCACAACACTTTTTAAATTCACTATTTCCTCGACTAATTCTCTCTCCTATTTTCAAATTACACTCACAACATTTTTTCTTCCCATACTTTTCCTTAATTTGCATTGTTGGAACTTGTGTATGGCTTCTCAAGAACTTAACAGAAAAAACTGACGAAGAATTTAACGGAGATTGGGAAAACTAGAAATCAAGTCGAGTCTTGTATTATATACAATCTCCGTAAGAGTTATTTGTCCCGCACAGGTGCTTACGGTTGAATAACAAAACTCTCGTAAGATAAAACGACTTTACTATTAGTTATAAGGAGCACTCCAATATAACTAATCTAACGAACAACACAATGTTTTGAACTTTGAACTTGAAAGGATTTGATGCAACAAGATGATATGATTTGGCTATGTTAATCTATCTCACTAGAGGGTAAAGAGGCTCAAATGACTGTATATATCAATTGAAATTCGGAGGGAAATATATATAAAGAGAGTTAAGGGGTTTGTGTCTTTTCCCTTGAAAAGGCACAACTTTCTGTTTGAATTGGCACCTGTTCAGGATCTGCTCGGCCGAGTCAAGGGACTCGCTCGGCCGAGCACCAAGCTGCACGGCCGAGTCAATAGACTCGCACGGCCGTGTAATTCATACTGCTCGGCCGAGCAGACATCTGCCTCGCCCGAGCAAACTTGTCCAGAGACTTTGGCCAATTTCTGTGCTCTGCTCGGCCGAGTCAAGGACTCTGCTCGGCCGAGCACTTCAAAACACCCTTTAACTAACTTTCGTTAAGTTACAAAACTTTGTCATTAATTTCTCATTCACCCGGAAATGGTTTTGAGACAATAAATGAGTTATATAATCTACAACAAATATAGATTACCATTTGTAACTAGTTTCGTTAACAAATAACGAACTTTCGTTAGAAACCTAGGTCAACGTTAAGTCAAACTTAACTTTCCGTTACCCATTTCCAGCAATCCCCCACATGAATGACAATTAATGCATGAATGCAATTTCGTCCAAAGTTCCGGCGAACTATTATTACATCGGGATAGATAGCTTGTGGCCTTGAATCTTCCCTAGTGAAATATTATCGGATATACTAGTCATTTGGTAGCGAGTCGCTTTGAACCAGTGACTGTCGGATGTATACCAAGACAATAATACTCACATAATAAAAGTTCTAACAATTGTTGTTCTCACGTTGTCCATTTTGGCCCTGGACCGTATCTCATTCATAAGCGTTCATTTAGAGGCGGCCTAATTACCTCTCGCTTAAATAGGTGATTCTCACTATAAGGAGTATCATGCACTACTCCACCCGTAGGTATAGAAATCATTAAAAGTTTTCTCAACTTATCCTTACCACAGCTGCACGTGCTTGTACTTGAATGTTACGGGAATGAGTATTCAACATCTCCAGGTTAATAAACCGAGTTGTTGTTTCCAAGTAACTCTACTAGAACTTATAACTTGGTTGTCTCATTGAACCAAGGGCCTGGGATCTCCATTTCTCAAGGTTGAGTGTCCGCTATAAGTCCTTTTGTTGTGGGTTTTAGACCCATTCCCCTTAACAATTTATACAGTTGATCTCGATTACTACCCTTAGGTAGACGGATCCGATTTTGACTTCACATGGCTAGTTGTGACAGTCGCATTTTGAGATCAATTGTACTATGGTAGTGTGTCTAAGACCATTGTGTCTTGACTTACCACTATGTTCTACACCTTTTCCTATTTTCCATTGTCGTCACAATGCCTTAGGTCATGCAGACATAAACTTATTCCACAAAGGAATATCTTTTCCAAGAATTTATTTGACCAATAAGCTTTTTCCTAAGCTTTGTCTAATTCTATCAACTCATATTATTTACAAGATTGAGTTAGCTATATTATCTTGGAAAGTGACACCTTTACTCCAACTAATGTGAGTGTATTCTAGTGTCGAATATTCAATCAGTATACTCTTTCCATACTATTGAATACCATAGGTATTGTAATCTTTAATCATAAGTATATCTTTAAGTACACCAAGTACTATGACTATACTATTCCGGTGATTGATTACAATTACATTTAGACTTTTAGTCTATCTAGAATGATCAGTCCCTTCGAGTGATCAAATTCTTCTATCGGTCAGGTTTCTTCAAGTGGTTATTATCTACGTACCGTTACGAATTCCCAAGTATTCAGTATCTCTAAGTGGTTTGACCTCCTTAGAGTCTACCTTTCAGGAATCTACTTTACAGAGATTACCTCTCAAGATTCTACCTTACTAGAGTACACCTCTCAAGAATCTATTTGAACTTTCGAAGTACTTTTTCAAGATAATGGGATTGTGATAGGATTATTCCTTCTGATGTTCTAGAAATCTTTATTTCTAATATGACATCGGCTAATCCCCTATCTTTCATGTCAAAGTTCTTCTTTAACATGTCTTTGGTATTCATGATCAATTCATGACTACCATTGTTATCCACGTAAGGACAGACTGTTAACAAATGATTCAGATGTTCCTTTAATGTAGACACATTTGTCACATTCATTAATCTTGAACCCATTTGATAACATAGTTTTATCGAACTTCTCATGCCACTGTTTAGTTGCTTGTTTTAGTCCATATAAATACACAAGTAGATCCAACACGGTTGTGCGACATAGAACGCTCTGTTGTGTCAATGGGATAATCTTGCATAAATCATCATGTCCTTTTGACAACTAGCCTGGCTTTATACTTTTCAACAGATCCATCGGCTTTGTACTTTCTGTTAAGAATCCATTTGCAACCTAATGGTTTGCAACTTGGAGGGAGATCTACCAATTCCCAAGTAAATAGCTTCTTTCCAGAACGAACTATTCGGACCAGATAACGCTTCCATAACAGTTGCTGGTTCGTTTTTCAACATAAATGATAGAAAATCAGGATCAAAAGACTTTTCCACTCTTGCCCTTTTACTACGTCTAAGTCCTATCATTTCAAGGAAGTATATTCTTAAAGAATATAACGTGTCTTGCTTAAGTATAACTACTTTAGCCGAATACCCCCACAGTTTAGGTATTTATAAAACAACTTACGAATACTTCAAATTCGTTAGGAGTTTTTATCATCAAATAACTTCCAAATATATGATGATCCATTCTTTTAACTGTTAACAGTTTAACAGTTTCTGTTAATACTCAAAGTTCATATCAATAGAACTTATGTATTTAGCTTGTACCCCCACACTTGAGGTGTACCTCCACATATCAAATATTTTATGAATATCCTAATTCATATTTAATATTTTTCTTTATGTGGAGTCATTTAATTGTAATAACCATGTTATCTACAATGTATTTCATCTCCTTGAGATGAACCGACGACATAGTCATAACTATGTTTAAGTGAGGTCTCTTCAACCATTTTTCTTGTAAGGAAACTTGTTTTCGAAGAATACCGCATTTTCATTTCAAATTTGTTCTTCACAAATCTATATGCACTACTGTTAGTTTGCATGTCCAATGGAAACGTAATCCATGGTTTTGGGTCCTATCTTAACCTCTTTAGGTTTAGATATTTCTACCTTTGCTAGGTATACCCACGTTTTTGTCGAGTAAGACGGAACTTTTCAACATCTCTTTATAAGTTCTATTCTTCCTCTCTAATGATTCAATTGATTTGGGTGTGTAAGAAGCATTCGTTTGATAAATAAGTGCCAGCGTCCCAACAATTATTTTTCCAAACGGTACTACATACTAACCACCTCTATCACTATGAAATTCTTAATTGTTAATTAAGATGAATCACAAACCTTATTGTTTACTTAAAACTTTAAGGTTTTACTTTTACTTTTCCAAAAGATGAATTTTGCATTATCAAATGCAATCATAAATAGAAGTAATGAACTATCTATTTACTATCTCTGGTTTGAACTGATTTCTACAAAAGAAATCACAATTGATTTACGAATCAAACTTCATCTTAGGTAGTAATTTTAAATTAACTCGTCGACTTAGTGAATTTAAATTTACACGACCTAATTGAACACGTCATAACAATTGGAACACTTCAAACCAAGTAAATAAAATTTGAAATTTTATTCTTCGCACTTAGGCGGATAAAACATTTACAATTCAAGTTAAGGAGTCCTTCAACAAGGTACCCTTTACTAACACAATAACCACATTTGGTCAGTTCAAAACTTATCCCGATAGACTAAGTTGCTCGAAGTTCAATGGAACATTTCTATCTTCATTCACATTGGCTTGAAGAGGGTTTCCACCTTGGTTGTTGATTCTAGGATGTCGACATTCCCTAGCCATATGCCCGGGTTTGCCGCAATTAAAACAACTACCTTTAACCTTCTTGGCGGTCCTCTTCACTTTCCCGGTGTTCTTTCTCTTGTTTCCGGTACTTCTTTATACCAAGTTCACTTGCGGTCTTTTAGTCACAATACACATAGTATTGTGCATCTCGAGAAAATCCCAAAGTTCTCTCGCGGTCTTTATGCCACGACACACCTTGTATTGTGCATAATCCAAGCCATTAAGAATATAGTTGCGACACAAGAAATCGCTGTGATTCCATGTATCCAAGTCATTTTTTGCTTTGTGTTAATGTTAGATCATGTGTTGTCATGAATGTCATCCCAAGTGTTGCAAACCAGTGTTGCCACTGGTGTTGCCAAAAGTGTTGCCATTTGGAATTGGCGACACTGAGTTAGTTACTGTCTTTTTCACAAATATTAATGGGTAAATTAATGTTTATATAACAAAGAGTTAGTCACCTTAAAATGAGCTTAAAATCAAGCAATGAAATGACCCGGGCGTTAATCACGAAGAAGAAGAAGAAGTTAACAAAAAAACATGTGTTTATTTGTTTAATTGATGACCAAGCCAGGAGATATTTTATTCAGCTATTATGGGGGAGAACAAGTCAGAGTACAAGGCAATCAAAGCTAAGAGGTACAAGCATGAGAAGCAAGAGAAGACTAGGTCTCCTACAATGAAGGCGAGAAGGCATAAAATGAGGAAACAAACCCAAGGCCGTTAGTCGATCATTTGAGTAGGCTCCAAGACTTTGTGGCCTATAAATAGTGCAGTGGATCTTCATTGAAGATCATCCAATTCGTAAAACGCAAATCTCGCACAAGAAAAGTAGAATTCTCGCTCTCAAGTGTTGCCATTCAAATGTCGGCAACACTTTGTCCAACACTTGAATATTTCATATAGATTTTTATATTTTTGTGAGGTTTTTGAGTGTTTATTTACAGAGAATTCGTGTATGTTGTTCCTTATATCGTGGTTCGTTTATCATTAAGGAACAACCTCGACCTTGTATTGAATTCATATTATTAATAGAAAGGTCTTGCCTTTTAGGCACCCATCAAGTTATATATTTATATAACTTGATAAAAATTATATTCTTGTGTATTGCTTTAATTCTTCCGCCGCAAATTATATTTATTTCTATTGATTTGTGCTTTTTCTAGAATTGGTGAATGTGTTGTTGTTAGTGTCATCAACACTAAGAACAACACCTGTGAGTTTTATCTCACCTTGTGAGTTTCGTCTCATAAGTTCTTAGCCATAGACAATTTCAATTGGTATCGAGCCTAGCACTTGATATACTAAGTGTTTAGATCCTTTTGTCATGGCTTATGATCCCGCAAACCCTAATCAAAAGAGATTACCGGTTTTAGACGGATCTAATTATGCTTATTGGAAGATTCGCCTACGCTCGCATATCAAATCAATTGATCTTCGGGCTTGGCGATCTATTTTAAATGGTTATTCTGTTCCAATGCTTCCTCCGGATGACGATGGTGACGTTCAAGTCAAACCCGAATTCGAGTGGACAATTGAAGAGAATAATCTTGCTAGTTTCAATGAAAAGGCACCGAATGCCATCTATGAATGGGTTGACATGCATATGTTCAAACTCATTCAAAATAGTCCCTCCGCAAAGATGCTTGGGATACTTTACAAAGATTTTTGTGAAGGAGATGGCAAAGTGTCCGAGAAACAAAGCTTAGAGGTCTCACTAGTAGATTTGAAAGATTAAGAATGGGTGAAAACGAAGACATCTCGTCTTATTTTGAAAAGTTGATTGATATTTCAAATGCTTGTCAAGTATTAGGGAGCCTTTACAAATAAACAACTTGTTTCAAAAGCTATTCGTACTCTTCCCGAACGTTTTAATATTAAAGTTTCACTTATTGAAGAGGCCCATAATCTTTCAACAATGGACATCAACTCCTTAATGAGTATTTTGAAAAACTTTGAGTTGAATCTCAATGAACAAACGGAGGCTTCTAAAGGCAAGAATATTGCCTTAAAAGTCGAATCTTCGAACACATGTGTGGACGATGAAGATGAAGTCTTCGAGGAGTTAGATGAAAATACTAGTGTAGCTTTACTTGCAAAGAGATATAATTCTATGGTTAGAAAATTTAACAAAGTGCAGGTAAAGGCTAAGGACCAAACGGCCAAAACCTCTAGTTTTGTGCCAAGGAGAAGTCCTCCTCCAAATCAAAAGGATATCCCACCAAGGCGTGCATCCTCGGAAAAGATCCGGTCCGATCCTAAGTACATTGAATCTATTCAATGTCATGCTTGTTCCGGTTGGGGTCACTATGCCAATGAATGTGCTAACACCTTGAGAAAGGCGGGCAAAAACTTGTGGGTATCTCTTAGTGATGGAGAGGAGGAAGGAACGGAGAAAGAAGAACAAACGGAGCAAGTAGTCATGATGGCCACGGTAGAGGAGCTACCTTCGACCGAGAGTGTTACTTCAGAGTGCCGTTACGCATTTGACAACACTTGACACAACATTGGTGACTTCTTCGTAAAGTGTTGCCCCAAGTGTCGTCCAGAATTGGCAACACTTGGCACAACACTCACAGGTATGATTCTTTAAATGATCTTAATTTGCATGGTTCAACCGATTTAAATTCAGAAGAGAGATTATAGAGGATGATCTTGATAAAGATGAACTTATTTGTGAATTTTAAAACCTCTATAAATCTCTCCTCGTGGAATGGAAAAAGGAGAATAAGATGGTGGTTTTCTTGAAAAAGGAAAATCGGGATCTTAAGAACTCCTTGACTCTGGCTAGAAGCTCAACTCAGTAGGGGAGAGAATTGGATCTTGATAAAATCAAGGCCAAACTCAACCTAGCCGAATCCACCTTCAAAAAACTCAACACGAGTTCATCCAAATTGGATGATATACTCAAATTGAGTAAGCCTCCGAAAGCCGGTCTGGGTTCCAAGAATCACTTGAAAGTATTACCTCTTCCTTGTTTGATGTTGAAACTAAAAATTGTTTTGTAAAAGAGCGTGTCAAGGAAAAGTAAAGGGTAGCACTTCTAGTGATTCCTTCGATCAATCCAATGAGTGTGGATACCGTCACAAACCCGGGACATTTAAAACCGGATTGCATTTTCCTACAAAAGAAAATGTCCATTTTCAAGTGTGGAGTCTCACCAGTGTCGCCGGTTTCAGTGGCAACACTTATGGCAACATATGGTGAACGAGAAATCCAGATTTTCAAAAAGGGTTGGTTACCCAAGGAAAACCGAAATGCTATGTTGTTTATACAAATTTTTAAGGACTAACATTGCAGAACTTGGTACTTTGATAGTGGTTGTTCACGTCATATGACCGGTACAAAATCATTCCTAGCAGTACCAACCTATTCAAGGAGGCTCGGTGACTTATGGTGGTGGGAGGCAAGAGTGAAATAGTTGGTAAAGGAACACTTTGGATATTGTTGGTTTTCCTCCTTTGAAAAATGTCTTCGCACGTAGATGGTTTACTTGCTAATTTTAATTAGCATTAGCCAACTATGTGATGACAATTTGGAGGTAAAATTCAATAAAAATACCTGTGAAGTGTTTGGATAACACTAACTTTTGTGTCATGACCGAATAAGATCAAGTGATAATTGCTATCTCGGTTGGTAATAAATCGGTGTGCAATTTGACAAAACTTGATGATATTAGGTTATGGCATCAAAAGTTAGGTCATTCTCATTATAGAAATCTTGAAAAGATTATCAAACATAATGCCGTCAAAGGTGTTCCTAAACTAGACCTCAAAAACACCGTGATGTGTGGTGACCGTCAAAAGGGTAAGCAAACTCGTGTTGCTCACGGTGTTGAGCAACACAATGAGCAACACTCGGGAACAACACATTGTTTTCGGCTTCTACATATGGACTTGATGGGTCCTATTGAGGTAGAAAGCTTGGGAGGTAAGAAGTATGTTTATGTAATAGTTGATGATTTTTCTAGGTTTACATGGGTGTATTTCTTAAGAGAAAAATGAAACTTTTGATAAATTTACTCACTTAGCCTCTAAAATCAAAACATGTTTTGTTCTCCTATTTTTCGAATAAGATCGGATCATGGTAGAGAATTTGAAAACATCTCCTTTTCTACTTTTTGTAGTAAAAAGGGGATACACCATGAGTTTTCGGCACCCAAAACACCACAACAAAATGGTGTTCTTTGAAAGGAAAAATAGGACTTTAATGGAAATGGCTCGTGTTATGCTAATTGCTAGAAATATTTCTAAAGGTTTTGGGCCGAAGCATTAAACACTGACTTGTCACACTACAAATAGAGTTTTCTTAAGACACAGTACAACTATGACACCCTATGAGATTTTAAATGGAAAGAAACCTACGGTTCACTATTTTCATGTGTTTGGGTGTTTGTGTTACATTTTAAATGACCGGGAATACTTAGGAAAACTTGATTCTAAGAGTGACAAAGCCATCTTTCTTGGCTACTCTCAAAACAGTCATGCTTATCGTGTCTATAATTTGAGGCTAAAAGTGATTCAAGAATCGGTAAATATTGAATTTAACGATTACTTGAGTGCCACTGGGGAGAACCAAAGTGATGATATACCTCGACCTTACTAGAAGAAGTCGAACAAAGAGTACAGACGGAATGCGGTCAGCCCATTGCGGCTCCTACGGAATTCAAGTGTTGCTCCAAGTGTCGCCCTGAAATGGCAACACACGAGACAACACCGAGAACGTAACAGTGGTTGGAAATTACGAGCGGTGACTCGGAAGGAGAAGATGGATTGGTGTACCATCAAGGCGGGAGAGATCCCCGGCTCGAATTAGAAATTATCATCCCATTACTCAAGTAATTGGTGATGTTAATGAAGGGTTAGAACAAGGAACAAGGAGCCGGTTGATTACGAGAGATATGGTTAGGTATGTGTGTATGTCCTCCACATACTCTCGGGTAAAACACTCTGTTTCGTTTCCTCTGTTGAACCAAAAAATGTGATTGAGGCCTTAAATGATAAATTACGGATTCAAGCTATGCAAGAAGAGCTTGAACAATTTACCCGTAACGAGGTTTGGTGTTTAGTTCCACGTCCTTTAAATTCTAACATTATTGGAACTAAATGGATTTACAAAAACAAATCGATGAATTGGGTAATATTGTTCGTAATAAAGCTCGTCTTGTGGCTCAAGGCTATACACAAGTGGAAGGAATCGACTTTGACGAGACCTTTGCACTGTGGCTAGAATTGAGTCAATAAGACTTCTTCTTGCTATAGCTGTTATCTCAAAATCACATTGCACCAAATGGATGTCAAAGCGGCTTTCTTGAATGGGTATTTAGATAAAGAGATCTATGTTGAGCAACCCAAAGGGTTTGAAGACCCATTCCACCCGGACCATGTATACGAGACTTGATAAGGCCTTATATGGCTTAAAACAAGCTCCTCGTGCATGGTATGGGCGTCTAACAAGCTTCCTTCTTGAATATGGATTTGTTAGAGGAGAAGCCGATAGGACATTATTTATTCTTAGGGAAAATAAAGAGCTTGTCATTGCTCAAATCTATGTTGATGACATAGTTTATGGTTCCACATCTAAAATATGTTTACAAAATTTTGTGGAAGCTATGACATCTACATTTGAGATGAGCATGATAGGAGAACTTAATTATTTCCTAGGATTGCAGGTGAAACAATCGAATGATGGAATCTTCATCACTCGAGCAAGTATGCTAAGAGTCCGGTGAAAAGATTTGGATTGGAGAGTGCCAAGAGCTCTAAAATACCTATGGGATCATCTCTTAAGGTAAACAAAGATCGGGCGGGGAGGATGTTGACCCAACTGTATAGATCCATGATAGGTAGTCTTCTTTATCTTCTTGCCCGGTCGTCCCGATATAATGTTCGGCGTAGGTGTTTGTGCTAGATATCAATCTGCTCCTAAAATTTCTCACCTAAATGCTTTGTCAAGAAAATCATCAAGTATGTGTATGCAGGACAAGTGAATTGGGAATACGGTTCACCAAAGACACTAATACCAACTTAGTTGGTTTTAGTGACTACGATTGGGCGGGGGATATAGATGACGAAAGAGTACTAGTGGGGGTTGTTTTTCTTGGGTAATAATCTAGTGTCGTGAGTACGGTCGCAAGCAAAGCTGTGTTTCTCTCTCGGCTGAATCGAATATGTGGCGGCGGGGAGTTGTTGTTCACAACTAATATGGTTAAAACACATGCTTGATGACTATGGTCTTGATAGTAATATCTTGACCATGTATTGTGACAATTTGAGTGCTATAAATATTTCCAAAAACCCATGTACAACACTCACGCACTAAGCACATTGATATCCGCCATCATTTTTTAAGAGATTTAGTAGAAAAGGAATTGATCCAAATAGAGCATATTGATACAAAACATCAACTTGCTGATATTTTGACCAAAGCCTTGGACCATGAGAGATTTTCAAGTTTGAAAAAATCTCTTGGTCTATGTTTTCTATAAATCTGTTAGTGTTGCCTTCAGTGTTACCAACAACATCGGCAACACTTTGTATGAAGTTGTATATTATCTTTAAAAAAAAAAAAATATATATATATATAGTTGTTTAATCCCAAATGAGGGGCATTTACTGACCTTTTTGTTCTAGTATGTGTACATTCTTAAGGTTAACATTTTCTTTATAAAATACCCCTTTGTGCTAAAAAGTGACAATTGTTGTTGATATTTAAAAAAAAAAAAAAAAATAAAAAAAAGGCAAAGCTTGTGAAAATTCCCAAAGGGAATATAATGTAATGTTTTATACTAAGTATTAGGGACATGGAGCTCGCATTACTACAGAATTAGTACCCTACTTGAAAGGTATAAAACTTACTAATTGTAGCTTTACACTTTAATAAAAAACTCGGGGCACGGAGCTCGCTACTACGATGCTTCCTTGTAAATAAATAAAGTGTAAAGTGTGCTTAAAAATTGCCTAAGAAAGTATAGTTATATATGTTAAAAAATATCAAAGGGGATTTTATTTAAAAATGTTGCCTTGTGTGTCACGCAACATTGCTAGTAACACATTAGTAGATGCTACATTAATTTTTTATTTTCTTATTTTTGTTTTTGTTAATTAAATTTTAAATCTCCAAAAGTCTATTTGCTTATATTTAGAGTTTGTGAAATTTAAAAGGTTTTTAGCAAAAATTTTTATTTTTGTCAATCTAAGTGTAATTTTGTAATATCTATTTTTTAAAATTCATCACTTTGAATTTTGAAAAACACAATTTTATGGATATTACTAAAATTATGTTTAGTTATTATTAAAAATTATAAAAATTATAAAAATTAAAAAAAAAAAAAAAAAAAAAAAAAAATTTAAAAATGGCGGATAACACTTGAGTTTGTTGGGATTTTTGAGAGATAAGTGGAGATTTAATTAATTTGACATTGTCAAATCAATTAAATCCTACCACTATTCACTCATTAAAACCTCTCTAAACCCTCACTCTCTCTCTTCTCGTTGCTCTCTCTCTCTCTAGGCGTTAAACCGAAACCCTTGCCCTGTTCTTCGTCTTCCTCGTTCTTCTTCAATCCTCCATGGCAAGCACCAAAAATTCACCCCAAATTTCATCACCCATGGAAATTTCGCCTCTAGCTCCCTCTAGTGTTGCCTCAAATGTCGCCGTTCCAATGGAGATATCCCCTGCGACACTTTCGGCCACACCCTCAACCTCACCCTCATTAGACATTGTTGTCTATGATCCTTCCAAAATTCCCATTCTTATTAATCTTCCAGAAGCTACCCCCTCCATAGAGCTCACCTTCGCCCCTAAAAAGAAGACCAAGAAGAGAAAGGCGGTTGATGCCTCTTCGTCTTTTAGGGGTGGAGTGCGTAGACAATCTGAGAGGATCAAAACCTTGTTCAGGTCCAAGATTCCTTCCAACACGGCTGATGATCCAGTAAATGTGGAGGATAGCTCGAGTTCTTCTCTCAACATTTCGTCAGGAAGGTTCGGACCCGGCTTTTAAAGAGACAAAGGAGCCCTCATCATCTTCGATGAGGATGAAGAAGCTTGGTTGGAAGATGAAGAAACCCTTCTTTGGCTTCCAGGTCAAGTTGAAGAAGAAACGAGAAAATTTACGGTGGTGTCGCCCCAAGTGTTGCCGATGAAATGGCAACACACGAAGCAACACTCCTTTGCCCAAGACAAAGCACAATCGAGTTCTCCTTCGTATTCTCCTATTTCCTGGCACGAGGTACACTCTCCTAATCCCTCTCGGGATACAAAGTCGATTATGAGTCCTTTGGATTTTATGAACGTCCTTTTCTTTCGGATGAATTTTATGGTGAAACAAATTTAGATAAGTTTGTTGAAGATTACGAGAAGAAAATTCTGAATGAAAAGAATATGTATGTGACTCAATTCAAGGAGTTAGGTGTGTATCGGTTTTTGGAGGATAGGATGTTTTTGCCTACGGTGACTAAAGTGTCATCGTACATTGAAAAGATAATGTGGTTAGGAATTTCTATGCTCATCTTAGGGATAATATTGATGATAGGAATACCCCTCATTATGGAAAGATTTTTGTTAGGGGCAATATCTATGATTTTAATCCCTTGATCATCAACAAGGCATTCGGCCTCCCTAATGTCGAAGATGAGAGTTTGGAATATGATCCTAATGCCTTAGCCACCTTTTTAAGCGGAGGGAGAATCACCATTTGGTCGATCACTTTAGGTCTACCCATCTCACTTCTTTGTTTAGCGTGCTCCACAAGATTTGTATAACAAATTGGCTTCCTACGGCAAACGAGAACACGGTCACTTTTGAGCAAGCTAATTTGTTGTACAAACTAGGCAAGAAACAAAGAGTTAACTTTGGGAGACTTGTATTTGCTCACCTTCTTTGCATGGGCTAAGAAGAAAAAGACCTCCTCCTTCATTTTTCCTTCCCTTATTTTCCAAGTCCTAATGTACCAAAACCTTAAGCCTTGGAATGGTGATAATATCTACTGAAAAGCCATGTTTATTACAGAATTACCAAACACTTTGCTTGAAGGTGATAGGCACAGAGGGATTTACCTTGGGTTTTGGTTACAAATGCTCCTCCAGGTTTCTGCCCCTGCTACCGGTGTCGCCCCAGTGTCGCCCACAGGCGGCAACACTTCTGGCAAGCACTTTGCTCTGTAATGGTTGATCTTTGCTATGGTACTTAATTTTTTCAATAGTCGGGTCAAGCACATTGACTCGATAATTCGGGGTGGTTGGACATGCGCACGACATGATGAAAATGGTGGATTTGATTTCTTCCAAAATAGGGGAGATAAGCCACCAAGGCGTGATGATGATGATGGAGGTGGAAATGGTCTTGGGCCAAGTGGGACGAGAGGGAGGTGAAGGAGTGGAAATGCGGTTTAAAGATGGTTGGTTTGAATGGTGGTTGATTTTGGTGGTTTGGAACAAAAACAATTTTATTTGTTTTATTTTGGTTTGTAATGCTTAAACAAATTTTATTTCGTTTATTTTTTTCTTTGTTTGAATTTGGAATTTTCTTCAAACTTGGATGGATGTTTTTGTTGAATGGTGGAATGGTTGGTTTAAGATTTTAATAATTATTTTGGTTAGTTATTAATTTCGTATTAAGGGGAGATTTTTGTAAAGATTTTGATACTTCATTTACTTAATGGTTGATGTTTTGGATTGAAAAATATTTCAAAACATTGCACGAAGGTTTATGTTGCCGCTATCAAAATCTCGTGGCATTTTTTGTGGTTTTAGTTAAGTTTGACTAAGCTGTTTTTGAAAAGATCTTCACATTGGTATTTTGTGAAGAAATCGGTAACTATGGGGGAGATTGTTAATGTTAGATCATGTGTTGTCATGAATGTCATCCCAAGTGTTGCAAACCGGTGTTGCCCTTGGTGTTGCCAAAAGTGTTGCCATTTGGAATTGGCGACCGAGTTAGTTCTTGTATTTTTCACAAATATTAATGGGTAAATTAATGTTTATATAACGGTAGTTAGTCACCTTAAAATGAGCTTAAAATCGGCAACGAAGCTTGGCCCGGGCGTTAATCACGAAGAAGAAGAAGAAGTTAACAAATAAACATGTGTTTATTTGTTTAATTGATGACCAAGCCGGGAGATATTTTATTCGGCTATTAGGGGAGAACAAGTCGAGTACAAGGCAATCAAAGCTAAGAGGTACAAGCATGAGAAGCAAGAGAAGACTAGGTCTCCTACAATGAAGGCGAGAAGGCATAAAATGAGGAAACAAACCCAAGGCATTGGCGATCATTTGAGTAGGCTCCAAGACTTTGTGGCCTATAAATAGTGCGGTGGATCTTCATTGAAGATCATCCAATTCAAACGCAAATCGCACAAGAAAAGTAGAATTACGCTCTCAAGTGTTGCCATTCAGTGTCGGCAACACTTTGTCCAACACTTGAATATTTCATATAGATTTTTATATTTTTGTGAGGTTTTTGAGTGTTTATTTACAGAGAGAATTCGTGTATGTTGTTCCTTATATCAGGGTTCGTTTATCATTAAGGAACAACCTCGACCTTGTATTGAATTCATATTATTAATAGAAAGGTCTTGCCTTTTAGGCACCCATCAAGTTATATATTTATATAACTTGATAAAAATTATATTCTTGTGTATTTCTTTAATTCTTCCGCTGCAAATTATATTTATTTCTATTGATTTGTGCTTTTTCTAGAATTGGTGAATGTGTTGTTGTTAGTGTCATCAACACTAAGAACAACACCTGTGAGTTTTATCTCACCTTGTGAGTTTCGTCTCATAAGTTCTTAGCCATAGACAATTTCACTTTGGATTCATCCTCGTCGGATATCAATGGTGGATATTCCCGAAGAAATCGCACCAATTTTAATGTTGTCAAATAGACCAACATTTTATGTTGCCACCTCTTAAAGTCCATTCCGGTAAGAATACCCGGTCTTTCCGCATGTACGAACACATGAGACGGAGGGAGAGCGTTATGAGGTGCAACCCTTGAGGTTGTACCTGAGTCACGTGAAGGAGGTTTCTTACCATGAACCGAGTGATGCGGTGTAGGAGCGGGTGCAACATTGTTGAACGTAGCGTCACCTTGAGTTGGAGGCGTTACATTCCCTTGACTGGATGAGGAGACATCTTTCTCATTTGCCATCTTGGAAGGTCTTGAAGAAGCGTGAAATAACTCTTACGATTGTTGGAACTTGTGTATGGCTTCTCAAGAACTTAACAGAAAAAACTGACGAAGAATTTAACGGAGATTGGGAAAACTAGAAATCAAGTCGAGTCTTGTATTATATACAATCTCCGTAAGAGTTATTTGTCCCGCACAGGTGCTTACGGTTGAATAACAAAACTCTCGTAAGATAAAACGACTTTACTATTAGTTATAAGGAGCACTCCAATATAACTAATCTAACGAACAACACAATGTTTTGAACTTTGGACTTGAAAGTATTTGATGCAACAAGATGATATGATTTGGCTATGTTAATCTATCTCACTAGAGGGTAAAGAGGCTCAAATGACTGTATATATCAATTGAAATTCGGAGGGAAATATATATAAAGAGAGTTAAGGGGTTTGTGTCTTTTTCCTTGAAAAGGCACAACTTTCTGTTTTAATTGGCACATGTTCAGGATCTGCTCGGCCGAGTCAAGGGACTCGCTCGGCCGAGCACCAAGATGCACGGCCGAGTCAATAGACTCGCACGGCCGTGTAATTCATACTGCTCGGCCGAGCAGACATCTGCCTCGCCCGAGCAAACTTGTCCAGAGACTTTGGCCAATTTCTGTGCTCTGCTCGGCCGAGTCAAGGACTCTGCTCGGCCGAGCACTTCAAAACACCCTTTAACTAACTTTCGTTAAGTTACAAAACTTTGTCATTAATTTCTCATTCACCCGGAAATGGTTTTGAGACAATAAATGAGTTATATAATCTACAACAAATGTAGATTACCATTTGTAACTAGTTTCGTTAACAAATAACGAACTTTCGTTAGAAACCTAGGTCAACGTTAAGTCAAACTTAACTTTTCGTTACCCATTTTCAACATGCGTGTCACCCCTAAAAGGGTGGGTGACACTCTTGGCGGGACGGAGGGAGTAAGGAAAAAGAAACAAAATGTACAGCTTTTATTAGGCAGAATTTTCAGACATTTATAAGGAAATAAAGCAAACAAACATACTTATTTACAAAAGTTGATAAACAGAAAAAAGAAGAAATTGAAATGAAATTACTTGAACATACTAGCTTGTCTAGAAAGTTATTCGCTCCATTTATAGAAGCAAAATCTACTATGTATCTGCATGTTTGTTTGGGGAAAAGGGCATACCATTAAATAAAATCTGAAATTTCACATAAAATCAATTGATACTAAAGAAATTAAAGAATGTGATCCAAAAATACGATTTAGAAATTCTATCAACTACCAAACATTGTCATCATATTATATACTCCCTCCGTCCCGGAGAAATGTGCACTTTTTGTGGTGGCGCAGAAATTAAGGTAAAAGGTGAAAAAGGTGATGTGTTGTGAGTGTAGATGGTTGGATAGGAAAGAAAAAGTGGAGTAAGTGGGTAATGGCTGTGAGTAGAGAGAAGTAAGTCCCATTTCCATTTTGGAAAAGTACAGATTATTGTGGGACGTTTAAAAGGAGTCTTTTTGCAGATTATCGTGAGACGGAGGGAGTATAGTATATATGATACTATGTCAGATATGTTATGACTGTTGGTAAAAATAAAATAAAAATTATGCCGGAAATAAAATAATTCTTTACTATTTTCTCCGTCCCAAAATAAATGAATATTTTATATTAAAATCATTTTTAATAAAAAAATAATTATTTTTGCTATTCACTTTCAAAATTTTAGTTTTACAAATATATAATAAACTGTGATTTTTTTTTTTTTTGGTAAAATATCATTTAGAGACAGTATTTTGAAGAAAACGTTTCAAAAGATTATTAATTTTGGAACAAAAAAGATCATTTATTTTAGAACTAAAGATTATTCAATTTAGGAGAGAGAGAGAGAGAGAGAGAGTGTTATTATTATCCCAAAATTTTAACCACTTTGTATTATACTATACTAGTTACACTTCACTTGATATCAAATTTTTTGACACAATAATTAAGAAAAAATATGAGAGAGAGTTAGTGAGAAAAAATGTTGTTAATTAGTATGAAAAAGTAAAATAGGTGAGAGAATGAAAGGGAGGAAGAGTATGTTGGTTGTAGGGGTGTAAGTGGTTCGGTACAAACCGCGGTTAGGAACCGAACTAAACCAAATCAAACCACGGAGTTTAGTTCAGTTTTCAAGCATTAGTAGTTTGTTTCGATTTCTAAAATTATCAAATCGTGTGATTCGGGGGTTAGACAATATTAATTAAAGTGAAACAACCCAAAATGAAAATAGTATCAAGTAAAAGTAAAGTCAGATGGAGGAAGTATATTTGATCACTTTGGCTTCGTTTGTTTAGCGTAAAACATTTTCCGGAAAATGATTTCCGGCAAAATATTTTCTGAAAAATGAAAATGTTTTTTGAAAAATAAGATAAAAATGAAGTTTACCCCATTTTCTGGTACGAAACAAACACCGAAAAATGTAAAAAATATTTTTCGAAAAACATTTTCCCCCAAACAAACGGAGCCTTTATTATAAATAGTTTTCCATTTGTATAGTAATATTTGGCCATGCTACAGTTGGAGACCCCTTTGGTAATTGGAGTTGTGTCAATTTTTTTTGCCTTAGAGTTTATCAAAATAGCATATAGCAAATAGACACTTTTAACACTTGTTAATAAATGTTAGCGTTAGTGTTCAAAAGTATTACCGCACGTTAATAATGTTTGCGTCTAAATGTGTCTTTGTTAGTGTATTTTTAAAAGTGTCGGTGTTAGTGTTTAGACGTGACAATATTTGTGTTTTAAAAATGTCAATGTTAGGGAGTGTTAATATGTATAAGCATATAGAAGTGTTTATGTGTTTTTAGAAAGTGTCGGTATTAATGGTTAGAAGATTTAGTATTAGTGATTAGAAATACAAGTATGTGCTAATAAGTGTTATGTAATAAGTTCAGTTTTCAAAAATACATTTTCTGAACATTTTTTTTAAAAGAAAATATTTTTCCCTAAAATTTTGGAATCATAATATAACCTAGTACTTCGTGTATGGGATGTATAATTTGCCAACCTAACAGTTGGATATCTATAGTAAACGAGTACATTTTATATAGTAAAATGCGATATGCACGTATAATAATTTGTGTAATATTTTATTGGTAAAGAATGAAAATAAAATATAGCATCCCCGTCCCGGTTTAAGGTTATTAGTTTGATTGGTACGGGTATTAAGAAAAAGTAAATATTGTGAGTATAAAAAGGAAAGTAAGAGAGAGAAAGTAGGTAAAGAGTTTTTGTTATGAGAATGACAAATGGTTCTCATTGTTCATTTTAGGTAATAAAGCAACTAAAAATCTTAAATTGGAACAGATCAAAAAGAAAAATAAGAACCTTTTAAAACCGAGATACAGGGAGTACTTTTTTATTCTACTCCCTCCGTCTCATTCAAGGGTCCTAGAATAGTATTTCACGCTTCTTAAGAAAATTTTTAAAAAACGAATAAAGAATTGCAAGTAGGTAGAAGATTAGAGGAGAGAGAATGTAAAAGTTAAAACATTTAGAGTAGGTCTGCTGAGAAACGCGTTTCTCCATAACTATGGAGAAACGCGTTTTTAATAGCCAGAAGCTATACGTTTGATAACCAGAAGAAAATTTCTGGATATCATTCTCAAAGGGTTCTGGATATCCAGAAGCTTTGGAACGGATATCCAGAAGCCTTTGGGCGGATATCCAGAAAAAATAGATTTGAAGCCAAATTCAAGGCCAAGACCAGAAATTGCTTATTGAAGGTTTCTGGATATCCAGAAACCTTCAAATGTATATCCAGAAACCATCAAATGAATATCCAGAAACATTTTGAAAGTTTCTGGATATTTATTTTGAAGATTTCTGGATATCCAGAAACCTTCAAATGTATATCCAGAAATCATCAAATGAATATCCAGAAACATTTTGAAAGTTTCTGGATATAATTTTGAAGGTTTCTGGATATCACTTTCATAAGCTTCTGGATATCCTTTCAAAGGGTTCTGGATATCCAGAACCTTTGAGACTGATATCCAGAAGTAACCATGGGACAAGGTCATGGCCAATACAAAAAGTTTCTGGATATCCTTACAAAAGGTTCTGGATACCCGTAACCCGTTTCTCCATAACTTATGGAGAAACGCGTTTCTCCCTAGATTTTACGAAACATTTAAGGGAATTTGCCCTATAAGTTCCTTTTGAAACAAATCACTTCCCACTAAGTTGCTCATTGTATTAAAATGTCCCATAAGTTCTCATGTTGTATTATGTATAATACAACATTTAGTTATGCAGTAGTTTAAAATCATTATACTGCATCCGCACCACTTTGAAGAATCTTATTCATGTCTATATAAAGACATTTGTAAATAGTCTTTAATAGATCTTAGAGCTTAGAAACGAGTTATATACCAGAATATACTTAGATACAAGATTTCTTTATCATCATTAGTTCCAAATCTCTTGAAGATTCAATTGTTCATCATTGTTCTTGAAGTACTTTGGAAGAAGCAATATAATTTCAGAAGTTATTTTCAGCCTTCGTCTCTTTACAATCATAAGTCTTTCTTCCCTTTATCTCTTATTATTACTTATGTTTGTTTGTTTCATAATGGGTTGTGAGTAATCCCCCATATTCTTGGGGTTGAAAACTCAAAATGTCTTTTATTCATCATCTTTTATAAAAGTCTTGTCATTTCTCTTCATCTAAACAGTTTCTGTATATTAATCTCAAAATGACTTACATTTTGGAGACGTCCAACTTGTATCATTCAGTTAATCGAGAGAAGTACCCATTGGAGAATTTCGATTAACGGAACCATATAAAGGAACTAGGTTTCGTTGATCACGAGAGTAGTTCAACGGCCTAGGGATGTTCCTTGAATGGAAAGTACGTTGATTTGCGAACTTTAATGGATCCTTGCTAATTATGGGCCATCGAGAGATAGGGCATAATTAGTGAAGAATACAAACGCTACTTGCTTGATCGTGAGAAGTAGTGTATGTTCTATTTTCTAAAAATATTTTCCTAAAAATATTTTCTGCATATGTTCTATTTTCTTCTTGAATCAACCTTAATTTTCCCAATCTCATCTATATTTCTTAAATAAAAACAAATTCATCCCAAAGTAAACCTTGTCCTCGTGAGATCGACCCGTACTTGCACTCGCTATATTTCAATAGCTCGTGCGCTTGCGGAATTAATATAAATCGTTAGGTTTCACACCGAACAGGTAGTAGCAATAGCTATATCAAGAGGGATCGTGAACCTCTGTTGTTTTGACTCAAGGGTAAGATGTTCTCATTGAACTTTCACAACTTTCAAAATCTGCCCACTTCGTTAATATATTAGCTAAAAAAAATTAGTCACGTGACTTAATGTAAAATGTCAATAGCACATAGTTTATAAGAGATATTACAAATTAATTTCCCCAAAAAACTCGCAGTTAGCAAAACTAACAATGTGAGGTCATGCGGCTAAATTTCGTTAAATTTAAGCGAATTTGTTAACGGAGTGAGCGCATATTGAAAAAAAAATAGTTCAGTGAGAACATTTTAAAAATGCTGTAATCAGTGATGAAAATATGGTTTTTGCCCAACAAGAATGACCACATTTTGTTCAAATACTTCTCACTTTTCTTAAATAAATATGTTCGTTTTGTTTATGTCTTATAACGATGCTAATGACTATGACAAGTGTGGGATGAGGTCGAACCAGGGCAAGCTTGCCTCCTCGGCTTCTCTAGCCTTGACCCGATTTGAACCAGCCTTCCATTTATCCTCTTCATCTAGGATTTGTGTTGATTTCTTGCTGCATTCTACCCATAAATGATTAAAAAAAATGCAGGAAGCCAAAACAGCAGAGATCCCAGCAGGACGGTGGCCGGAAGAAACCTATGAATTCTTGTATACTCAAGTATCCTGGTACCTAGAATCCAAGCTCGAGATTCACTTAAAAATGAGTCAATGTTGAAGCTAGTATTGGTTGAATTCTATTTATGGAGGCTTGAATTTAAGTGCTCCCTTAACTAGGATGAAACAGATCAGGAGGCTCAAAAACTTATAAAAAGTTGCACGACATAAAAAACCACATCAACTAGCTTCCAAACCAACATCTCTGTCTAAATTTTCACAACTCCAGCAGTACATAACATTAATAAATCATCAGGGGAAGCTCCCGTCTCATAAACAAGAGTTTATAGTTTTCATCCCTTACATACCTAAACAACAAAAGATGGCCATATGGATAACTTACTGCTGATCTTGATCCATGCTGACTCTCACTGCTACCCATTTATGATCACTATGTACGACAGGACCATCAGAATACGTCCCGTTTGGCTCGAACGATCTTTTGTGACCTGGTTTGCCGGTAGAGGATTCCGAAGGTTGACCGCAAGTGACCATATGGCAAAGGCCTTTTTTGTCTTTTTGCAATATCCGGCACTGAAATTAAATACCATGACAGTTAGGAATTGGGTGATGTATATTTTCAACTGTCTTTGCTTCCATCAGAGAAATGTTTGTACATAATACAAATGTCAATTGGTAGCTCAAAGTAAAGTTTCAAGTTTTATATGTAGTTTATCAGATGCAAATTGATCTCCGTACAATGAAAAGGAAAGCCATTAGAAGTACCAGAAGCTTAAGGATTAATCAGTTGCTATCCTGGGAAACAAATGGTTGAAGTATATTTAGATCTCCTAGTCAAGTCCATGAAACTTTTTGCAAATTTAATCATTCAACCAGGAGTTCATCAAGTATGCATGCATGATAGCTGGTAAATTTCCAGCTAGATTTGTTAAGTACTCCCTCCCCTACAAAGTCGTTTTTTGACCAATTTTTTTTTGTCCAAAATAGATGTCTTTTGGGTTAAAAACATCTAAAGTCCACTTTTACCCTTACATCTCTAAGGAGAATTATGAATATTTTGAATAACCAATTTGGATTTGTGCTCGAAAAATAGACTATGGAGGCAATCTATCTTATGAGACATTTTCTATTACCCTGTTAACCACAGAACCAAGTAATTGCAGCCCTTAATGTGTAATAGACAAAAGTGTGCCAATGTTCAAACTTGGTTTACAGGATGCATTGTACAACCAAACAGTGAAGCCTACTGCTAAGGTAGTTTTATCTTGGGGTATATGTTAGGGTGGATAAATCACATATGATAAAACAGTCATAATTATTAGGTTCAATCTCATGTGACAATAATACACGCCTCTATCTTCAGAATCTCTCATAATGTTATGAACTTGTAATAGCATGAAGATTAACTTGAAGACCAAACTAAGAAAATGAAATTGACTTCCTAGCTTCTATTTGACGTGAGATACAGGAACAAACGAAAAAATTTAGACGGATAAATATGTTCAGAGTTTACCTTTAGTAAGACCAGTATAAGCGACCTTCGCAGCACTCATTTTCGCCTGCTTCTTGGTCAAAGATTTCTGTCCCTTGAAATTGTGATTTCCTACTTCTACACTCGACAGAAACTCTGATATATGAGGTGGACCAGTCTTTAAAGTTTCATATACCGGCACACGGAAACCCATTTTCATAGCTAACTCTTGCAAAAGATTCTTGTACAAGCCCTCATCCTGATTGAAAACAAATTATTTTCCTCTGAAATTAATTAAAAATAATGAAGAATATTAAATATTGCCAAGAAACAACGGTAATAAGAGATACTAGCCTCTTGCACGTCATCAGGTGGCAACGCTTCGAAAGCAACTTTTGCAGCAGCTTTTTCAGCATCCTTTATTGTGGAGAAAAAAGCAGGGGACTCATAAGGATTTCCATCAATGGTAACCCTCGCTTTGAAGCGACGGAAATGAGGAGGTCCATCGATCTCACAGGAATACATTGGAAGAGTAAGATTTCTCTTCTGAGCATAATTTTGCAGCCGGTTCTTGTACGAATTTACTGCAAGCAAACTAGTAATCAGTTGATATAGTCATGTAGAATAAAAGGCACAAACATGTTACATTTACATCATTCATTTTGAATTATAAGAACAATAACAAATCAAAATGCCCTATATGATGAAGATGAACCATAGTTTTTTTTGTGTGAATCCACTTATTTCCTAACAAGCAATTGACGGGATCAATAGGAAAGAGCACTACATATAAAATATTCAGATAGCAATATGTCAATCTATGAGATGGGTTATCAAAGCAGTTGGGAGAGAAACTTAGTCAACGTTAGTTGCATTTAAAAAGTTATGAGATATAATAATTATTCATCAAGAGAACAACTCCATTGCTGTTGAATTTTATACTGCTCAAGAAAGTATAGAGAAGTAGTTAATCATAATGACAAGTTCTGAGAGCTCAAGTCCCATTGAATCTCATCACTGATTTTTAGTATGTTTAGTCTCTAGATTGCCATAGCGGCATTGATACTTGTGAATTGATCATAATGACAAGTTCTGAGAGCTCATGTTATGTGATTATTTTCGTAAGATCTGGTCTATAGTTGCACAAACCACGTACACTACCGAACTAGGAATGTATGCAAGAGGTTCTGACACCCCTAAAGGGTTGAACCCAAGACCTACAACAAGCGTTACAATATCGATAGTGACCTCGAATTCAACTCAACGGTAACCATCTCCAATGCTATCAATACAATGTACACTGATGTGCTACACCATCTAGCTACACCATCTAAGCTGCAGTGTACATTGATGTGCTACACCATCTAAGTTGACTGAAAGAGGTAAAAGGAATAATAACAAAAGCAAAAGTAGATGGAGAAGTAATTAGGGTTCATCAATTCCTGGTTCAATACTTAGTTGTTTAATACAAGTTAATTAAAGTTCTGATACATATAGATATACTAGCATATCCCTTAAATGTATTGTGATACTAACATATACCAATACACTTGTATCCATATATGAATCTAAGGGAACTAGAAAGTGTGTGTCCAAGGCAACTGTAGGCTATGGTTTCTCAAAGCAACTTTCATTTTTCTTTTTCTTTTTTGATAATATTTTTCAAAGCGATTTTCAAAAGCATAGTAATGACCGTGGGGCAATGACAGGGAACCAAGGCGTTTAATATCTAATAAGAAAGGTACAAGAACACTAAATTAAGAAACCTATGCGTACATTATAGCAATTTATAAAAGCTTATGTCATATTTAATGCAATTTGAGAAAGAAAGAGAAACCCAGAAAAAAGCTAAGGAACTAAGAATTAGGAACCCATCAGAAAGAGGAAGAGGAAGGGAAATGAAAAGTCTTTTGTTGCCATGTGTAAAAACTTAAGATATCAACAATGTATAGCGGTCTTAACACTCCCCCACACGAGAGCTAGCCATCTACAAGTGGAGATTTAACCAAAGATACTTCACTAGGGCAACACATATCAAATAAGGTGTCCATGCACTTGGGAAATAATTTTCAGAACGTATTGCCAACAACTATGAAATTAATTGGAAAAACGTTAATACAAAAATTATAGGTACAAAGTTAACTCCAAAAAAATACTGCGCTAAACATGACATGGTCAGGCATTCTGATCCAGACTCCGAGGATTCTATCAAGCTGGAACTAAACTGAAAAGTTTAAAGACGTTATTCTCAAAGAGCTTAGTTTGGAACACTTTGTCACTACGTAGGTATATGTTATAGATGATACTATGTTGTACACAAGTAATCAAGGATCAAAGAGAGTTAGTGATTCATAAATAGATAGCAGAATCTATCTTGGAAGTCATTTTGAGGCAAGAGATCCTAGAAAATCACTAAAGTGAAAGATTATGGATAAAGGGCTTAACATGTGAGCAGCTTTGAGACTTGGCAGCATCGCAGACGTGCTTTCTACATATCCTCGATTGAGATATCTTCAAACTCATCAAAAGGATTAATGAAATCAAAATGGAGAAGGGCAGATCGTAACAGAATGGAGTAGTTCTACAGAAATCTTGACCACTGGATCTAAGATGATTAGGATTTTAAAATAATTATGCAATTTGAGGCTCAGTTCTCTATAAAGCTAATATAGAATTCTAAATTGAAATTTCTTACATGAGAAATCAAGTGTCTTGATGTGTCCCTCAGGCCAAGGGGTTTCGGAATTGCATTCTCAATTGAGATGCATTGAAGCACATGACAAGGATAAGTGAGCAGGCCATATAGTAATAGCAAGGAGTAAATCTATAGAGATATGGATAATTTGAAATTTAAATACTCGTACAATTTGAGTAACAAATGATGTAAAGGGAAAATAAATCAGCACAAACAGTCAGAAGTGTGAAGGTGATAGGGTTCCTCAATGTATGAGTGCATTTGTGTGAAGACAGACACACACACACACACAACACACAAAGACATTGCAGAGAGAGAGAGAGAGAGAGAGAGAGAGAGAGAGAGAGAGAGAGAGAGAGAGAGAGCAGGAGAGGGTGACGACCAGCCAGCCAACAAATGATTTTTTATGCTTCGATGTGATTTAGACTAACCTAGCTGATCAATGCTTCCTCACATGGTCAACGTATTGTATATTTTCCTTTTCTCATTTCCTTCTTTCTTAGGTATCAAGTTTTTATGCCTTTGATTATTTATATTACCACATTTTGCCCAAAATGAAAAGATTGGTATGCAACAGATGAATGCAAGCGTAAGATTTTACAAGTCAAAATCTTTCCAAATATAACCCCTCACAGTTCTATCAAATCCCAATTATCTTTATTAAAATATATAACTCTAAGCAAATGGATGCTTAGCCTGGAACTTACACCTCCCTACCATGTGCTTTAACATTTTAGAACACTCATAAAGCATGACTTATGGAATCACTGGAGCAGTATGGTAGTAGACAAAGCTTCTCACAACTCTATCCCAACGTATACGATGCCTATTTGGTTAACAGTTGAGCGTTTGAATAAGACCTCGTTGGGAACCCTCCCAGGAGTGCATACTCTTCTTTCAAAAAGGCCCGATAGAAAAGAAAATACATAGAAGACATTCTTTCAAAAAGGGGCTTGTTTTGCAGAAAATGATATTCAGAAGACATCGTGTACATTCCACTATATGACACAAAATTGCAAACTGAAAAATGTGGTCAACTGTATAGATTTTAAGAGTTTCCAAATGGATCCCTTTTTATCACAAAAAGGACTAGTCGAGTTGAGATGGGCAAGTCATTTTCTCTAAAATGCTATTGAAATTTGCAACCAGGTGTAAGAATAGACACTCTCTGGAAGACTACGTGCCAAGCGTTGAAGAGTGTCGGACTCCTAACTGACATATCAGACAAAACCCAGTTTAGAGTAATACCACAGACCATTACATCTACCGTACTATCAAAGCCACTTATCAAAAGTATATCCAGTGAAAATCAGAGAAAGCACAGTTCTCTTACAAAATGTCTCTTCACTCATCTCTTATGATTCTATCTTGATATCATGATCCCCTAGCTTCAACCTAGGATTTCAATGTATTTCCTCGATTTACTTTATTGAATATTGCTAGATGCATTGAAAATTTTCCCTCAATATTAGGTTGGTTTAAGTCTATACTTCCAAACTTGATAATGAGCTATTATGGTGGTTTTGTAGATGTCGCGCTGTTATCTAAGATGAATGTGCATTAGTTTTTTCAACACAAATTTACAACTCTTTCAGCCTGAAATAATTGTCTCACTGCTGCGTTTAGTTTTTGGGACGAGCATGCTTGGATGGGGAGGGAAGATGTTGATGTAATTCAGCACACATAACTTATATATATGGTATATCCGTCATTGATTAATGTTAAATGTAAGATATAAGTGCTAAAACAATCACAATTGCTCAGTAAGCCAAAATAAGTATCATTTATTTAGTTTTTCCCACAATCAAAACTCAAAAAATTTATAAAACAAGACAGAACACCCTAATGCAGTGGTTTGGGATGGCGTAAATTTACGACAATAAAGTGCCACTTCCCCAAAAATGAAGAAAAAATCACTTTTGAAAAGTCAACTTTTTAATATCATATTTTTCCTTTTATATACTTCTTTCGCATTACACAGAACGTAGATCATAGATCATGTTCCTCTTAAAGAGTCATGTCTATAAAAGCATATCTGAAATTTGATAAATGTAGATATCGAATCTATATTTAACGCACATTTGTTTAATTTTAGGTGATAAAATTCCATATGTAAAACTATACTACATTAAAAATATGAAGAGTTCCGACTTTTATAATCTTCTGATGCTAATTAACTTTTATTCAAAATTTAACCAAAATGACAAAAGAAGTCAAAGGGAAACATGCATGGAACTCTTTTTGGTATCCTTTGTACCAGGCCTAAGAGAAATAATAACTCGTAACAAGAATTGGAAATATTATACCACCCTGCCCCAAAATAAGAGACCCTTTTTGAAAAAATTGTCTTAAATCTATTTTCGACTAAAGTAGCTTGTCTCTTTGTCAACTAACATCTGCAAATATTACTTGTAATCTTATGGAGTGGACACCAAACATAATTTATGTAAATGTGCAAAAACAGCTTAAATCAGCTTCCTTAATGTTTTTCAAGAAAAAAAAGGACTCTTTCAATTTGGAGCAGAGGGACTAGAAATGTACGATTTTAACTTCAAAAACAGTCACCCCACCTTCCCACAAATGAGTTTCTATTCTTCACGTTCAGGTACATTAAAAAAAATTGACTTTTAAACAATTTTTGTGGCAAATACACATAAATAAGGTCACTCTTTGTATTGCAACTTTGTAAGTATGTATTGGAATATGATACGGAGTACTTGTCAAAAGGGAATTTGAAAAAATTCGACAATCATTTTCCCAAAATTCTTTATTTTTTTAAATGGACACTCATTTTGATTTTGGGAAGGAGGGAGTAATTCTTTCTGGAGTAAATACAGATTTTTCGAGTATAGATGGAGTAATCAAGATAAATTCCAGTGCAAGGTCATTCCATTCCATGCTAATTAAGTAAAAATTACATTCCATGATAGTTGCAAATGCAATGAAATCGAATCACAAACATAAAGCACAAACAAATGATCCAAATCAAATAAACACTCAGCAGGAAAACACACACACACACACACACACACACACACACGTACCAGTAGAAGGCTCGGGCAGGGCGGGATTGGGGCGTTGGAGAATGGTTTTAGGAGCGGTGAAGTGATCGTAAGCGAGCTTAGCCGCTTGGTTCTGCGCTTCTTTCGAGGAGCGGCATACGAACGTGGGGGTCTGGAACGCGACCCCATTGACGGTGACGGTGGCGGTGAATCGTGGATCGTGGTCCAGACCTTCTCGAACGGTCTCGTACACCGGCAACGACCATGATTGTTGGTGGCAGAACTCTTGAAGCTTAGATTTATTCATTTTTCTTTCTGACAGCAGACGGGTCACCGGAGAAAGGAGAGGGGATGAAGATGAGCTTCAAGTATCCACTACTGCATACTGCAGCACTATTATCTATCTATACTCGCATGCCGGGCTAATAAAAAGGCAAAATCCCGCCCTTTTATTGCCCTTTTATTAATTGTTAAAATATTACTTATATGTGTGTTTATAAAGATGCATAATGTTATATACATATTAATTTGGTACAAAATTTTATATGTAATGTATTGTAAGCTAGAAATTATACAATAATATATCTATAAAATTACTTGCCATTTATTTTCAAATTACTTGCCATTTAAAATTTGGAGTAAAATTTATTTCAAAATATTTGATGTTTTATTATTTCATTTATTTTATTCTTATTTTTGTAATCATATTAAAAACTATAATTTCAAAGTAATTAAATATTTTTATAGTGACTATTTTACAATTATAAATAAGGGCATACTTATACTTAGGTATTTTTCACAATTACTAATTAAACTAGGGTGTTGCCCATGCTACGCACGGGGTACTTTGATGTTTTTGATAATCATAAGTAAGTTTGTCCATTAAAAAAATATGTACTTCAGTTTGAAATTAATTTATAATATAAAATATTATGAGGATGAATTATAAATATTATGGTCATGGGAAAAAATATGAGTGAGGTCACAAACTTGTAAAAGGCTAACCAAGAAATTCATTTGTTATGTCATGTGATGATGGGATAGATGGAGTCTTGAAAGATGTATTTAGAGTTAGGGTTATGTCACAATATTTTTCTCCATAATCTGTTAATATTTTTGTGGTTTGTTTTCTCATTATTCCCTCAAGACTTCTAGATCATTAATGTTTGTACAATATGAAAAAATAAATATATAAATCAATATAAAAGATAAAAGTAAGATTAACAAATATCATTGTAGTTAATTTTTGTAATCTTAGCAATTTGATAGAATTCATTCGTAAGTATGAATAAAATAGAAGAAAGAAAACGCAACAACAAATAAAAAAAATTCAAAACTTAATAAATAAAATAATAACAAAAAATGAATTCAATATCAAAACAGAAATATGAAAGTCAAATATTAATAAAGGAAAAACAATAAAAAATAAGAGTTCAAAGATATAATAAAAATAAAGAGTAGAAACATATAAATAATAAATTTGAATATTTTTAAAAATAATACAAAGTCAAAGTAGAATAAATATCAAAATAGAAAAAAAAAACAAAAAACAAAAGAAAGATGAAACAATTGAATGAAATATGGAAATCGAATCTTAATAAAAAATAATAAAAAGGAAGCATTCACGAACACAATCAAAATATATTAAAAAATAAAAAAACTATTTTAAAAAATTCATCAATGAAAATCAATATCAAACCTAAATATAAATAAATACACCAAAAATCAAACTTTAATCGAAATAAAAGAAATATTTTTTATCACAAACTGAAAAAAGGAAGATAATATTAAAAAACGAAAGTAAAGCAAATATGAAAAAAAAAAGAAATAAAACTAAAATCAACTTTACAAATAAGTAAAAGAAATCAAATCATAATCGAAAGAAAAAAAAAATTAAAAAATAATCAAAACAAAGTTCTTATTTAAAGCCAAGTTGTAAATTGTCTTACAAAAATAGCAAAAGCAAAATGTAAAAAACTTTAATAATTAAGAAAGAAAAAAATCTAATGCATAAAAGAAAATCAATATCAATATAAAAACATACGAAAAAATAAAATGCAAATAAAAAATGAAAATGAAAATTCTAATAATTAAAAAGTGAAAGAAACATTCACAAACATAAAAGAAATAGAAAAAAACCAAGAAATAAAATCAAAATAAAGACAAAAATTTTTAAAATAAAAGTTAAAATTAAAATTAAAAACAAAATCAAAATCAAATTCAAATTCAAAATAATAAACACAAACATAAATATAAAAATAAATCCTATTCAAAATAAGTCAAAAGAGATTATAAAGAAGTCACTCACAAATCCGAAAAAAATGAATTTTGTGAATACTTACAATAGCATTTTACAATAGCATTCCCTAGAACCTTGACACATTTTCTTTCTTCATGAATCAGTCTCTACAAAAGTGATGAAGAGCAAAAAACAAACATTTGTCAAAAGGAAATTAGTCTTTATATACTTGAATGAAGAAAATGGATGACTCTTCAACTATTGATCTTTTATGAATAGTCTAAAAGTTTTTTTAATTATTGTATTGGTTAGTATTACAACCTTTAAACTTCAACTTGTTTCATATTCCCGTTGATTATAACAAAATAAAATTATATTCTCCTATATGTTTAATAATAGATAGCAAAATTAAATTACGTTGGTGTGTCTTTTGAATTATCATATGCATGTTACTAATGAACATAATGTGAAACTAATGATTCTTCATGTTCTTAACGGTTGAAGTATACTAAATGATGAAGATATGAACAATCTTTCGTTCATGAATTTGTAAAGTCTCTCTTCATGATATGTATTCCGAAAATAAAATAATGCATTTTTGTATATAAAAAGTTGAATTAGGATAATCAATACATAAGAAGGGGAAAAGTTGATAATGTATAAATTTATTAGTGTTTTTAAATAAGAACATTAAACATCTTTTTGCCTTTTGGATTACTAAAATAAATTTCTTTAATTATTATCATATTTCCAAGCAAAATCATATGTATTTCGAAAATAAAATAATGCATTTTTATATATGAAAAGTTGAATTAGGATAATCAATACATAAGAAGCCGAAAAGTTGATAATGTATCAGTTTATTAGCGTTTTTAAATGCATAGCCTACTTAGTCTATACTTTTATTATATACTCTCTCTGTCCCGCTAGTAATCGCACTGTTACTGTTTGCGCGGGGATTAAGAAAAAAAATAATGATATAAATGTTGTGAGTGTAAAAGTAAAATAGGAGAGAGAATGAGTGGATGGAATAGTAAATTATAATGGTGTTGTGAGTATTAAAATAATGTAGGAGAGAGAATGAGTGGAGGGAATAGTAAAGATTCTTTGCCAAAAAAGGAAAGGTGAAGCTTCTAACGGGACGCCCTTTTGGGTAATTAGTGAAGCTTTTATTGGGACGGAGGGAGTATGTATTTCGAAAATAAAATAATGCATTTTTATATATGAAAAGTTGAATTAGGATAATCAATACATAAGAAGTCGAAAAGTTGATAATGTATCAGTTTATTAGTGTTTTTAAATGCATAGCCTACTTAGTCTATACTTTTATTATATATATAAGAGTATATGTCTATTACTACTTATACCTAGTTACATACCCTAGTCTATACTTCTATTATATACTCCTATATAATAGTACATAATACCATACCTAATATCTATACTTCTATTATATATACTTCTATTATATACTCCTATATAATAGTACATAATATCATACCTAATATCTATACTTATATTATATACTCCTATATAAGAGTACCTAATATCATACCTCATATTATTGTCTAATATACTCAACTAATAGCCGAATTTGAAAAGCCTTGGCACATCAATAGCTAGGATGATGTGGCTTCCTAGAATGAAAGATACTCCCATTTTTTGATGAGGTGTCACACCCATTTTCGTTTTCGCCTACTTTAATATACTACTCCCTCCGTCCCACCTCAAGGTTTAACCTTTCCTTTTTGGGCCGTCCCACCTCAAGGTTTAACTTCCTTAAATGGAAAGTTTTCCATATATTTATACCCTTATCATCTCCATATATTTACAAAAAAACCATTCTCTCTCCTATTCCCTACCACACATTCTTCCACTCATTCTCTCTCCTATTAAATATTTTTAACTTTTATATTCTCTCTCCTATTCCCTACCACACATTTAACTTTTACATTCTCTCTCTTCAAATTTTCTACCCACTTTAATTACATTTCTTAAAAAGCGTGTCCACCTCAAGGTTCAACCTTGAGGTGGGACGGAGGGAGTATAATATAGATTTCTTAGCAGCCGTATTAGCATTGGGAAGCCAATATATTTACCCAATCTTCAACATTAAAGCCTAGGAGACTTTGACCTTTAAATCCATTAATGGAGTAATTAATTTATAGTACAAGCCTAACGTTTTTTTATAAAATGAATTTCGGAATTTGCATTTTCGGAATTCAATTTTGCAAAATCCAAGATTTTTAGTTTTGTAAAAAAAAAAATTTCGAAATTACCAATTCCGGAATTGAATTTTCCGAAAATATTATTTTGTTAATTCAAAAATAAAAAAAGGGATTCCGAAATTGGTAATTCCGAATTACATTATTCCGGAATTATCAATTTCGAAATCCAAATTGAAAGTGCTAGTTTGGTATACTATACTTTTTCATCAATGTTAATTTGGTATTTAAATTTTTAAAAAGCAATATTTTGGAAAAAAAATCTGCAAGCATCGATCAATTTCTTCAAAAGTAAGTTTTTACTTTTTATTTTATTCTTTGACTATACTTACTAATAAAATTAGTAAGTATCTCTACTTCATCTCCTTCTGTTAGAAGATATATTTTGAGAAAATATATCTTAAGTCTTAGAAAAAATATTTCTAAGAAGTATTTTGCAAAAATACTTTAATAAATATATTCTTAGAAGTATTATACATCTATTTATATTTTGTTTTATAATATTTTGACTACATAGATTCTACTTCCTCCGTCTCAAAATGTTTGTCCCATTTGACTTTTTTTTTGAACTTTGACCACAAATATAAAATATATGACAATTTAATTATGTTCTTGAAATTCTAAAAATGTCTATTGATTCACCATTAATAATATTATCAACAACAACTTTTAGAATTTCATGAACATGATTAATTGTGGTCAAAGTTCAACAAAAAAGTCAAATGGGACAAACATTTTGGGGCGGAGGAAGTATTATTTTCAACACTTGGTTGGGAGCTAATATGCTCCTTGTGAGCTCTAATTTTTTTGAAATAGCAACAACATTGTGAGTACGTGAGAAAGAGACCTACATAGTAAACAAAACATAACAAATTTCATAATTCAATAAAATCCTAAATCACCCTCCCATAACCAATTAAAATCAAAGTCGGAAACCTAAAAAAAAGAGTGACAAACTAGTCCCCTATGTACTTGTCCTCTGACCAAGCAAGTGCAGGAGTGAAACATGAGCCATGACACATATAATCATCCAACAGAACCCTGAATATGAATTTGATAATGATTCTGATGAGTTGCGTGGGAACACACCACCTCCGCCGCCACGACCACCACGACCTCCACCACCATGGCCGCCTCCGCCACCATGGCCACCTCCACCACCACGGCCAACAGCAAAATCTAGGGTAACCATCACAATAACAAGTACTGCAACCACTATTAGTTTCCTCTTCATCATATTTAGCTCCGATCGACACAAACCCATAGTGTACGTGCGTCTATTACTACTTATAGATTCCTGGCCGTGAATTACTAGTAGACAAGGAAAAGGAAAAGTAATTATGTATTTATGTTGATTTAATTCTAAATATTTAGGTCATGGGAAGATATTTATGTTGATTTATGTTTCCATATCAGGTGTAAATTTACCAAATAATTATAATAAACAGATACAATTAATGAAAATAAATAAATAAATAAAGAAATGCTCATTGAAAGGAAGGTCTAATAAACTTATTACAAGAAGTAGCAGCAAAAGGAAACCTAAAGAACACATCTCTGTCTGTACTATACTGCAGTTCAACTGGACTCCAATTCCTTCCATCTAACCAGAGACTTGAGGAAATCTTTGACCTGATAAAAACAAAAGATGATATTAAATCCAATCCGAAAACGTTATAAAACTAATGCCGCTAGGCTAAGATATTCACCTCCAACGTGTCCCGAAGAGATAAGAAAGCTTTAGTTTCTTTCGGAACTGGAGATACAAGAATCCCATAGCCTCGGTTTCCCTCCCTCAAAACCTAGTAAAGCATTCACCAAACAAATTAACACCATGCAAAGCATGTCATGTGTACGTGTTTGAGTGTATAAATCTCTAACGTTTATTCTTGTTTTACCTTAAAAGCATCCTCGTCTGTCCTGTCATCTCCGATATAAATTGGGAGCACATCATCACTGTTACTTAGTCCTGTTTAATGTTTAAAGATTTATGGAAACAACGCGAAATTACAACACTGATAATGTAGTTGTGCAACCGGAACAGAAATAGAAGCCTGCTTACCCAGTGATTCAAGTAAAAACTCAACTGCTTTTCCTTTGTGCCAATCAATCATAGGACGAACTTCTAAAACCTAAGAAAGAAAAGTTCAGAGCTCATTGCAGAACACTATCTCTTTGCATAAAAATGAATAATAACAATATAACCGACACTTAAGGTACTGAGGGAGTATCTAGTTTCTAGTACCTTCCGCCCATGAGTTAGCCGCAACCGAGGATAGTCTTTCAAGACATCATGAACATATTGAGCAATGGTAGGCCAACTCTGCAGTCATCAGATGATAAAGGTAAATATAACCGACACACACACACATATATATATAGAGAGAGAGAGATGTATAGAGAGAGATATATATAGAGAGAGAGACTAGAGTAGTCCGTCGAACCAAATTCCATGAAATCAAGTTGATAGCTCAAAAGTGGACCTCACCTTTTCATCCACATTACGGTAATGCACAGAGGTACAAAATTTGTTATTCTCCACCTTCACACCTGGTATATCCTTAGTTACCTCGACAAGGGTTCTAAAAACCTGCACAAGAAATCTTGTTAGTTTTCAATCATAGAATTTACAAGCCTGCATCATATATTGCACTTTTAGATTGCTCACCTCGTCGATCATAGGTAAAAATTCTCTAGCAGGCTGAAACAAGTTTACTTCTTTGCCCTGCATATGCGAAAATTGAAATTATAACCATTAATTAGTAACTTGGAAAAAAATAAACGTTCATACTGGGAAAAATCTTTTATGCATTCATTTAGGGACGGAGGGAGTATGGAATATTCAATATCATACCTGCTCGTCAGTAGACTTGATACAATTTGAAGGGTCAACAGACGTGGCATCCCTAACAGGGAGCAAGATGTCCATACCATGACTACCAGCGTAATAAAGTTCTGTTAATCCTACCAACTTAAAAGCCTGATCACGATTTCGTCCACTAATGATCGCTGTTGGGAAATACTTTGCAACACTCTCAACAGCAGAACGCATCTGAAAAATAAAGCGTCCAACTGATTATAGTTCACAAAGTAAAGCAAAGTTGAGAGAACATGCATGTTAGCTAATTACACCTCTATGTCCCAAATGAATGTCAAAAAAGTTTTCAAATTTGCTCTCGATCAAGAGTAAACATAAAAAAATAAAAAAATTGTACATTCATTTTGGGACGGAGGTTGTACTTACGTCAGGTGACATAAAAGCACGGTCAGGGTCATCCACAATTGGTGACAGAGTCCCATCATAATCTAAAAACACCACCATCTTCTTATTTCTTGCACGATTGATGATATGCTCAAAGGAGGTAAGAGCTGAAGGATACTTGAGCTGTAAATTAATCAAAACCAGAAATTAGTATAAAGAGAGTGGAGATTGGATAGTCAAGAAAATAATACAGATGCATTGATATATAAAAACTGCATAGAAAATGTTTGTAAAAAATGTTAGAAATACTGTACTAGATAGAAATATGTGCATACCATCCAAGAGTAATATGCTACATCACTATCATCCGATGCAAGTTCAACACCAAAATCCTTTAGTATTTTCTTACGAGGAGGTGAAGAAGAATGCATGGCATCAAGCCAACCATTGGAACGGACATCGTCTAGCTTTGCAGGCTTTTTTCGTGGAGTGGTTAGGACGGCAGAGGAAAATGATGCTCCTGATTGTGAGTAAGAGAACATCCCCGAAGGAATTCCCAGTCTAGACTTGCTTAAGGGATTAGGGTCAGCTAGAACAGGAGAAGCACTTGTTGACTTTATATCCATTTGACCGAGATAATATTCAGAAAAAAACTACAAGCTCGTGTTATACAATTGCAATCCAAAGACGTAATCTTTCTAAATCTTATCCAACTCTCTTGTCAATGAAAAACCACCTCTTTAATGTTTTCTTGTCACTGCTGCTTGGTAAGCAGTCCATCAAGCATAAGCTTCCCAAACTCTGAGATACAACAAGCTGTGTTAAATCAATATCAAAGTATGTTCAGGGACGTATTTTTCAAGTATAAATACTACATAATACATACCTCATTTTCAAATCTACAATGCATTTACACGAAATACCCAGACATTATCTTTCAGAATACTGAAAAAAATATGAATCTGAACTCCTCTCAAACGCGAGAAATCGGTCTTCAGTCTAGAAGGCAACAAAAGGAAGACTTCAGTATCATCACAACGCCGAGCACTGTGATAATAAGTTCAACATATAAAATGGCTAGAAATGTTTTGTGTTTAAGCAGATACCGGTGTCAGGATGATAGAGATTGATAACAAAAAAATCTTTATAGATGCAGTTGGTGTGGAAAATAATGTTCTTGAAATGTGTTACAACAGAAGTTACAGAACAAAATAATTGGCTTCTGTCTTCAGACAAACACATCAAAACAAAGCTTTCAAATATAGCCCTTAATCCCCGGCCCACCCTCCTCCCACCCAATACCACACACACACTCTAATATCATAGATCAAAATCCTAGTTCGATTGGTTATGCCTAAAATTAGGAAATAAATTTGAAGTGACAGAAAAACTTTCTTTGCCAAAAGTACGGATTCGGAAGTTGGAACTGCTCCAGCCTAAATTTGCTCATACGCTCATGTGCTTAAAGATGTAATACTACTTGTAAAAATTCAACTACAAAGTATAAAACATTTGTAGTATACGTGAAGTAAAACGTTTCCATATGTTTATTAATGTTCTACATTTGTACATGTACTACAAATATTTTACATTACATACACGACAATTCTTTTATATTTTGTGGTGAAATTTCTGTCCGAACCACTTCGCTGGAGTAGTTCTGGTTCTAGCTCTAGGTCCCAAAAGTAGCAAACAGAAAAATTACATACTCCCTCCGTCCCACCCGAATTTGGACAAATTTCCTTTTTGGGCGTCCCATCCGAATTTGGACGGCCCAAAATGGAAACCTTAAATCACTATTCTCTCCACTTATTCTCTCTCCTACATTATTTTAATACTCACAACACCATTATAATTTACTATTCCCTCCACTCATTCTCTCTCCTATTTTTAAATTACACTCACAATATTTACCTTTTCCTTAATCTCCGTGGTGTAAAGTAACTTTGTCCAAATTCGGGTAGGACGGAGGGAGTACCAAAGAAAGAACATGGAACTAAAAGGACTTCCAAGATCCCATACACTTTTCTGCTACGGAGTGCTCCCTCCGTTCCGCAATAAATGACACATTCTTACTTTTTATCACTTAATTGAAATTTGACCAAAGATTAAAATCTACTAATTCTCATTTTTTTTTAAATTGTTATCGATAGTATATTTAATGGCACGTCAAAAATAATTACATTTTCATCATATTGTCGAAGTTCAATCAAGTTAGATCAAAATGGTCAAAGGTGCAATACATATTGGCACTTATAACAGGATTAGAGGACTGACGGAGTATAAAAAATGTAGATGGTGCCACTGATAGGCGTCAATTCCCACACAAATCTGCCACCTTTCCCTTTTAATGATATTTATAATCGGGGTCAAATTAAGAATCCTTAAGAAGGATTTAAAATACAGCATTTTTTAATATATACTTTCACTAGAGGTTGGTTGGTCGATTTCCAGGATTTATATAGCTCAGCTCAAGTCCCCACTTGGTTCTAAACTTCAAATCACTAACTTTCAGCAAGCCACTTCAATTTTCCATGGTAAAATACAGCATTTTTTAATAATACTAATTTATATTGAGACATTTACAAAAAAACTACTTTAGAAAGATGAAAAAAAAAATATAAGTTCGAAATTACAAAAAAAAAATATTTTTTTTTAATCAGTTTTGGTCACACAACTGATAATTTAAGTTATCACTTGTTTACAACTGATAACTGATAATTTCAGTTGTTTAAACAACTGATAATTTCAGTTGTTTAAACAACTGATAATTTCAGTTATCAGTTGTAAACAACTGATAACTGAAATTATTAGTTGTTTGACCAAAACTGATAAAACAAAAATAAAAAAAAAAAGTTTTTTGTAAAAAAAGAAAAAAAAATAGTTTTTTGTAATTTCCCATCTTACATTTTTTATTTTTTTTTGTAAATGCCATATTTTTGAGTGAGTTTTTTGTAATAAACCCTTATATTATTTAGGGGAAATTTTGATTAATTAAAAAATAGCTGAACTTTTTCAATGGACTATTATAGGTAACAACAACAGACAAGAACAGTATATCCCCTCTGTCAAAGAGAAAGAAAAATAAATTGATTATATTGGTGGTGTAGACTTGAACGAAAATAGTCAAACAATCTCCATGCATCAATCAATAAAAGAACAATAAATACATACTCCCTTTGCCCATCTCAAATTGCAAAAGAAAATCGTCTGTGCACAGAAATGTATGGATAATGGGTAGATTGTAAGATTGGCCGTAGCAAATGGGTTTGTTGATTTGAACATTACATATGAATCTCACTATAATTAATAAGTACTCTTTGGTCCATAATGAATGTCCAAAAAAAATTCAAATTTGCTCTCGATTAAAAGTAAATTTGAACTTCTTTCGGGCATTCATATTGATATCGAGAGAGTACTAAACATTTAAGATTTTTGAATTTTGCAATTTTTAATAGGACAATGATAAATTTTGCAATTAGATGTGAGACGGAGGGAGTACACCATTACGAAACTAAATATTCCAAGCTCAAAAGAAATAAAATGCATGAAATTGAAGCATAAATTCAAAATTTTCAGCAAAATTAAATATCTCCATGAATGGAAATTGGGAGGAGTGATATAAACCTGATTCAGAAATGAAGATTCTTTTCTCTGTCAATCAACGGACTAAGTCGTTCCAGTGGGAAAGAACCTCAAAATCCGACCGCCGGAGTATGAAGAAACTAGAAATTGTATGGAAAAGATAACTGACGGCCGGTGATGAAAAAACCCTAGAAATTGCAGGGATGAGAGAGAAGAGAGAGAAGAAATGGGAGGAGAAATGGGTTGGGTATTTATAGAGTTTTATTTGGGGTGAAAATAGACGTGCCAAACAAGGCAGTCAACCTGTTTGGTTAATTGGTTGTGCATTCTAGAAACAGCACATATTGAATTATTATTATTAGTATTATTTATTTATAGAGTTTACTTTTAAGTTATTTAGTGTGTGATTAATTTTTTCTATTAAATAATGAGCCCTCCTTTTAGAGTAAAGTCTTTCTTTTTGTTTAAAATATATATATATATACATTATTTATTTAAAACAAAGTTTTAAATGTGATTGGTGAATCTGAATTTATTGACAAATGGTGCCGTGTGCATTGATACGAAACTGCAAGGAAGGATCTGGAGATCAATTTCAGATCTGTAAGGAAGGTCGAGAGGGAGTCTAGGGGTGTTTGAAAAATTATAATCCATAAATAACTATTTATTTGGAATTTAAAAAAAAAAAAGGAATAAAATTTGAGAAGGGAATCCAGTGTATTTTTTCCTTAATTTATTTATAGTTTTAAGAAAAGCCTTTTCCTCTATTTGTTCATAAAAATGAGCTCAGGTAAACGTGGTGGTGAGAACGTAAAAGTTGTTACGTATAAGGGACCGAACCACTGCACCGCTTTTCACAAACGTGCTACGTGTAAAGAATATACCGAGAGTCAGGTGGCAAAAGGGCCAACATGGAGGACACGTGATAAAGTGATGGGCTAGTGGGATTAAAGTGCGCCAATGTCAAATTGACAGGTCACTCACGAGCAAAGGTTTGTGCTTTCTCAGACTATCCACAGTGGTTTCATCCCACTCCCACATTTCATCTAACACTTTTTACACTTTTTCTCATCCACCTAATATTTCATCTACCCATTTCATTTACCCCCACTCCAATGGCTAACTTAAATTAAATTTCAACTCCCTCCAACTCATCATTCTATACCCCACTACTTTTATTTTATTTTATTTATATTCTTTATTTTATTTTTATGATTAGTAAAATAATAATAATTATTATTATTATTTATAATTAAAAAAATATTTCACACTTAATTAAAAAAATATTGCATCAATTTATAGGTTAAAAAAATATAATTATTTGTTTTAAATGAATGCTAAAATGAAAAAGGATAATTGAGAAATGAGTGTTTTTTTTTTGTGTCCAAATCAAATGAAACTTATATCGATTTGTATGGAAAAAAAAATGATGAATTTTGGTGAAAAAAAAAAATTAAAAAAAATAATAATTTACTAGGTAATAATTCAAACCCAAATTGAAAACTAAGTGTTTTTTTTTTGTGTCCAAATCAAATGAAACTTATATCGATTTGTAGGGAAAAAAATGATGAATTTTGGTGAAAAAAAAAATTAAAAAAAATAATAATTTACTAGGTAATAATTCAGCCCAAATTGAAAACTAAGTGTTTTTTTTGTGTCCAAATCAAATGAAACTTATATCGATTTGTAGGGAAAAAAATGATGAATTTTGGTGAAAAAAATTAAAAAAATAATAATTTACTAGGTAATAATTCAGCCCAAATTGAAAACTAAGTGTTTTTTTTTTGTGTCCAAATCAAATGAAACTTATATCGATTTGTAGGGAAAAAAATGATGAATTTTGGTGAAAAAATTAAAAAAATAATAATTTACTAGGTAATAATTCAGCCCAAATTGAAAACTAAGTGTTTTTTTTTTGTGTCCAAATCAAATGAAACTTATATCGATTTGTAGGGGAAAAAAAATGATGAATTTTGGTGAAAAAAAAATTAAAAAAAATAATAATTTACTAGGTAATAATTCAGCCTAAATTGAAAACTAAGTGTTTTTTTTTTGTGTCCAAATCAAATGAAACTTATATCAATTTGTAGGGAAAAAGAAATGATGAATTTTGGTGAATTTTTCTTTTTATTTTTAAATCATTTATTATGAAATAATTAAGCTTAAATAATTGGGTGAAAAAATGATAAAGTACAAATCAATAAGGCGATGACACATGGCACAGCTTAAAAAAAAAAAAAAAAAAAAAAAAAGCAAAAACAATTGTTTCAACCCGGATGAAACTTTTCAATTGGCCATTTCATTCAACCATGTTTCATTCCACCATTGGAGCAATTCATTCAAATGAAACCCATTTCATTCAGTGTTTCAACTCACCATTGTTAGTAGTCTCATGTGACAAACAAATGACACGTGACCCATGATTTAAGCTGGCAGCTAGTATCCGCTGCTTTTCCTTTATTTTTTTTATTTTTGTTATTCAGGTTTTCAGCTTCACCGGATTAATCCTGGACCACCAGGTATCGGCCCTTCAGTATATTGGCGGAGGTAATCGCAGGATGTGCCCTATGCAGCCAGGAGGGTGATACTTTTCCTTTATTTTACCTTTATCTATCCGAGAATAACGGTCGCTTTAGACTTGCCTAGTTGGACTGAACGCGGATCCACAATCGAAAATAGTCGATTCGTGATTTGAAAAATGGACCCATTTTAGACAGATTTTTTTTTTTTTGACAGTTCACGGTTTCAATTCTCGATTTGTCGATTTTAAAAGAATTTTTTTTTGAACTATAATTTGAACGTTCAATAATTAAAAAAATTGTCGGTCTTTTTTTTTTTATTTTTTTTATTTTTTATTTTTTTTTATTTTATTTTTTTTTTTTTAACAGAAGGGGATCAACACATTTCACCGCTCCCCCTTGATGCACTTCACAGAGGCGCCTAGCTATGTTAGGGAGGGCAATGTCATTCCCTCTAACCACTGGTGGGGGAATCGAACCCATGACCTCCAGGTTGGAAGCCATAAACTCTAACCATCGGTCTGACATCTGAAACACTGGACCGCGGGTGTGACTAAGTCTATTGTCACTTTTTGAACGTTCACTAGTTAAAAAAATGATTACTATTAATTATTATGGGTTATGAGTTAATGATAAAAATATCAATTTTGTTCATATTCATTTTTATATTTTTCACAATATGTTACTCAATTAAATCATTAATAAATTGTTACGAGTTTCAATGCAAAAGTAAATGTGGTTTTTTTTTTAAACCCAATAATTATTTTATATCAAAAAATTTGTTGAATACTCCCTCTGTCCCGTCCGACTTAGGACGTTTTGCCATTTTGGGCGTCCCACCCGACTTAGGACGGTCAAAAATGGAAATTTTATACTCCCTCCGTCCCAGAACAATGTTCACATACACTGTTTGCACATGTTTTAAGGAGGGAGTATTATATTGAAAGTGTTGTGAGTGTGAAAATAAAATAGGAGAGAGAATGAGTGGAGAGAATAGTAAATTATAATGGTGTTGTGAGTATTAAAATAATGTAGGAGAGAGAATGAGTGGAGGGAATAGTAAAGATTCCTTTCCATTTTAGGTAAGTTTTAAATGTGTGAAGTAAGTTTTGGGACGCCCAAAAGGGAAAGTGTGAAGATTGTTCTGGGACGGAGGGAGTATTACTTTTATATTAAATGAGACTCACTTGTCATACTTACAACAATAATCCCATCACTATTTATTCCACTCATTCTCTCTCCTATTTAATTTTTCACACTCACAACACATCCTCCACTCATTCTCTCTCCTAATATTATAATAGTATTTCTTAATTTTCGTGTCGGGAATAAATGTCCTAAGTCAAACGGGACGGTGGGAGTATTATTTTCGATTGGAGCGAATGCTTGACTTGGGAAATATGCGCAATTTGTTGTTGAATATAATAGAATTTGGGCCCAACTCGGAAGAAAGTGGGAAAAAAATACTGACAAAAACTAGTAAAAATAAACATATTCATTTTTATTTTTATTTTTATTTTGACAATGTCCTAGACGTAAATAGAGGGTTCAAATCTTAAACCTCATCGAATCGATGGTGCTTGGCTTTACCATTGAGCCACTCTTTTGTGGAAATAAATATATTCAATTTAAGTTTGCTAATGGATTGCAACAGTTTATTTGAATGTAGGTTAAAATACAGATTTTATCTTCTTCATAATAAATGGTAAAGAGTTATTAAACTTCAAAAATTGCTTACTGGGTCTACACACATTATACATTAAGTCTCAAATATTTAATATTTAAAAGTAGAGGTGTGACCCTCTGGCCAGTGACCACATCTCCAATAATCAAGTAACAACTAGTAGTACCTAATTGCCATGCCCAATGGTATTTTGGGTGGCTTTTCGTAGTGGAGGTCACCGGTTCGATTCCTTCCAAGGGGAATTTTTGTGGATTAATTTCTTTTTTGGGTTTCAGGGTCCTTAGAAGCCTCCCGGGCACATCCATTCAGTTAAGGAAGCGGCATTGCTGGGCTTGCAATCTCAGTGTGGGGAGTTTAACTACCGCGTTGTAGGAGGCTCCTGGGGAGTATAAGGGTCCCACCCTACATTTGGGCATATCCGCGATTTACTCCGTTAGATATTTGTAGGGTGTGCTGGCCAGTGACTAACTCATCTAAAACCCAATAATAAAAAAAGAGTAACAACTAGTAGTACAAATGTTTGATTATTATTAAAATAACCAATTACTTTCTCCATCTCACATTCAAAAGTTTTTATTTCTTTTTCTTTTTATTTTTATTAAGGCCAACTGACATTTTAATCCTCCGTACTATGTTTTAGTTTTGGTTTCAACCCATTTTGTATTTTTTTTTTTTTTAGCAATTTATCCTTTTTACTTCAAATACGCATATATTTTTATCCGACACACTAACTCAATCCAAGAATATTATAAAACTTAAAGAAATCTAACGAAACCTCCGTTTATCTTACAAAACTGATATAATGGGACTTCCAAACATGATGGAGGTAGTGTATTTAGAGGATTGGTTCAGTGTTAAAGTCATATCTCAATCTCAGTGAGTGTAAGAATTTGATCCCAAGAGTAAATCTCAGGGTGATCCCTTGCCTCGCCTAAAAAAAGGGAGGGAGAAGTTTCAAGTACACAATTTTAACAAAACAAAAGTACTCCCTCTTTACCATCCGACTTATAATTTTCTCCCGATACACGAATTAAGAAATACTATTATAATAACAGGAGAGAGAATGAGTTTATCAGGTATTGTGAGTATAAAAAATAGAATAAGAGATATAATGAGTTAGAAAAATAGTAAGGATATTGTTGTTGCGAGTATAATAAGTGGGTCCCATTAAATATAAAAATAATATAAACTTGTAATTTTGGGATGTTAAAAGTTGAATGAGACTTTAAAAATGATAAATTATCCTAAGTCGAATGAGACGTAAGGAAGGAGTATTTGCCAACAATTATTTAAAATAGGTTTCAATTTATATTCCATATGAAATTAGTCAACTATTTCACATTGTAGATGCAGACCGGTCCCCTCATAAAAGTTTGGAGAGGTGAATAATTCTTAATTAACTTTGGACAGCTATAGGCCAGAAGAATTTTGTTGACATTTTCTTCATCTTTTAAGCGTGACCCTTAAGTTACATTTAATAAATCTTCTTTACCTAAAAAGTCTTTACAAAATGAAACTTGATACAAATTTATGAAAATTTAGCTATCTTTATATAAGTCTAAAAATTATTATTGATACACCGTTACGAATACTATCAGTTACAATTTTTAGAATTGTATGAAAATAATTAAATTTTTATAAAATTATCAATAAAGTTCGATTAAGTTGACCAAAAAAATCAAAGTGAGACAAATCTTTCGGGACAGAGAAAGTATTTCCTCCTTTGGGTTTCGAAATAAATTTTCATTTTCAAATTTGTTCTTCTCCATCTCAAAATAAATATTTAATAATGAATATAAATTCTTAAACATGTATTAGGAGGGGAAGTAATAGTTATAATAGATATTTACGTCTTAAAAATAAATCGAGGGTAAATTAATTACAGTAGTAAGGAGTATTTTCATGTAGGAGTATTTAATTTGGTTTTATCAAATGAGCATCTGCATCAAATTTAATTAGGAAACTCTATTTAAAGTTTTTATTAAAAAAAAAAAAAAAAACAACTCAAATATTGGTCTTGAGCTTTGTGCATTCAAATATTCAAGACTTGACCTAATTGAATCCTCATAAACCCTAACTTGAGATCTTGATTATATATAAAACCTAGTCTAATGGTTCAAGATATTTTCTCCATCCAAAATATTTGTGATTTTAGGACTAAAAATTTAGTTTAAAATACATATTTCCTTCGTGTTAATATAAAAGTTACCAAATGTGAATGTTGAAATATTAGGAAAAAACTTAGTGTTCTGAGTATAAAAAGTAAAGTATGAGAGAGAAAGTGTAATGACTATAACTTGAGATCTTGAGTCTGCAAACAACGACTACTCTCGTAATTATAGTTCATATGACTTGCTCAAACAATTGAACAACTGTGTTTGTCATTTTCATGTTATTTTAGTAGGTCATTTTCTTTATGATTTAATAAAAAAATTAGGAATATTAGGTAAGATGTTGGTTTTCCTTAACATCATCGTATAAATACTAACCAACCAAATATAAGGTGAGGCCATAGGAAACCTACCTAGATTAATTGTTAATAATTTGATGAGTAGGTCTGCTGAGAAACGCGTTTCTCCATAACTATGGAGAAACGCGTTTTTAATAGCCAGAAGCTATACGTTTGATAACCAGAAGAAAATTTCGAATATCGATGCCGAAAGGGTTACGGATATCCGAAGCTTTGGAACGGATATCCGGAAAGCCTTTGGACGGATATCAGAAAAAATAGATTTGAAGCCAAATTCAAGGCCAAGACCGAAATTGCTTATTGAAGGTTTTCTGGATATCCGAAACCTTCAAATGTATATCCGTAAAACCATCAAATGAATATCCGAAACATTTTGAAAGTTTACGGATATCATTTGAAGATTTCTGGATATCACTTTCATAAACTTCCTGATATCCTTTCAAAGGGTTACGGATATCCGAACCTTTGAGGCCGATATCCGAAGTAACCATGGGACAAGGTAGCGATACAAAAAGTTTCTGGATATCCTTTCAAAAGGTTCTGAATACCCGTAACCCGTTTCTCCATAACTTATGGAGAAATGCGTTTCTCCCTAGATTTTACGTAATTTGATTGACATTTTTAATTTCTACATTATCAAAAGAAAATTATTCATCCCTTGTATTCATTTCATTTTTAGAAATGTGTGTTTAATATTGAAATGAAATGCTTACAAGAATGATCGAATTAGAGAAATTTCAAAATTAACTATAATTTTTATATCACCCCTTAAAAGGCCATGGATGGCTGCATCTTTAGATTCTTCTTACGATTTTATGAATCTAATTGGTTCGGTGTGAACTTAACTCTCCTTCAAATGAATTAAAGAATGTCGTTCTCTAATACAGGTGACCATAGAGAGATAAGCATTGAGCGATCAGAATAGTCAATCACTGACCTTTCGAAAGCTAATGTAAAACCATGTCTTTTCACTATGAAACCATGTCTTGATATCCTGGCCATGTTTTACATATCCTTCTTAAATTTGAGACATTCTCAAACATTTGATTTTCTTGCCATGTTTTACATAACCTTCTTAAATTTGAGACATTCTCAAACATTTGATTTTCTTACCAAATTACCCCTCGCATTAATATATGCATCAGCAGCATCAGTATGATTGAGATGAGTGAGTATTTAATCATACTTATGACTAAATAATTTTGAAATCATGTCATTTTACATTTAATAAGAATAATATGTTTTCACCAAATTCATTTTATATTTTAAATTTACATTCAACATTTGAAGTTGAGATCGTTAAACTTAAACTAAATTTTTTCTTTGGGGAGATGAAAAGTCAATGATTCCATTCATACGTACCGTTGACGAATCCAACTAGGATACACCAATGTCGTGACGGTGGACGACGAAACAAGTAGGGTCCATTACGTGGCACACAGTATGGTGATGTGGACCAACGGCGCAAAACCTATGTCCAAGTGGACCCCACATTTTTGGTAAAACAAAAGGCACGTTGTACGATGAAAAAGTGCCGATGCTGATCGAGCAGTGACATGAAACCAAAGCGCTGACACGATGCTGACTAAGATATTCCGTGGTTGGCAACACAAATAAAGATTCAAAAAATAAATATAAAATGAAATGACAATATTTTACTCCCTTCGTCTCAAAATGTTTGTCCCATTTGAATTTTTTGTTAAATTTTGACCACAAATATATGACAATTTAATTATGTTCATGAAATTCTAAAAATTGCTGTTGATTCACCATTAATAATATTATCAACAACAACTTTTAGAATTTTATAAATATGATTATTCTCTCATAAATTTGTGGTCAAAGTTCAACAAAAAAGTTAAATGGGACAAACATTTTGAAACGGAGTGAGTATTATATATATTGATTGTGATTTATTCACATTATAATTATAATTAAAATATAAATATATGTTATTTTGTAAGCCAAACTTTATAATTCCTTCTTTTCGTTTAATTTTCTTAGTTTAGTTTGAATCGGCACGAAGTTAAGAAAAAGTAAATATTGTGGAGTCGGTCTCAGGAGCGCGTTTCTCCATAAGTTATGGTGAAACGTGTTCTGGATATTCATCCCAAAGCTTCTGGATATCCAGAAGCTTTGAAACTGAATATCCGAAAAAAAATTGAGGCAAAGCTTACGGATATCCATCCCAAAGCTTCTGGATATCCAGAAGCTTTGGAACGGATATCCCGAAGCTTTGGAATGGATATCCAAAAAAAAAGTTTGGGGCAAAGGCCAAGCTTCTGGATATCCATCTCAAAGCTTCTGGATATCCAGAAGCCTTGGCCTGTATTGTCGCGCGACAAGTCGGGACGCGTTTCTCCATAAGTTATGGAGAAACGCGTTTCTCCCCAGATTTTACAAATATTGTGAGTATGAAAAGCAAAGTGGGAAAGAGAAAGTGAGTAGGGAGTTTTTGTTATAATAATGACAATTGGATTTCATTTAACTAATAAAACAACTAAAAATCATAAACTGACAGTAAAAAGACAACAAAAATTTTAAATCGGGACGAGAGTATTATCCTTGCCAAAAAGAATAATAATAATAAAAAAAATACTTAATTTGTATTTTGGAGTACAAATTCTTCTTTTTCACGGTAGGATTGAGTTTTTCACTTTCACTATTTTGTAATTTTTTTCCTTCCAAAATATTGTTGTGTTTTAACTTTGTACAAATAAAAAAATGTACTCCCTCCGTCCCACTATACTTGACACTTCTTTCCATTTTGGACCGTCCCACTATACTTGACACCTTCCAAAAATAACCAAGTTTTTATATTTTTATATTCACTCTACCTCACCACTCATTCTCTCTCTTCATTTTCTACCACACATTTATTCAACCAACACTACTATTTACCCCACTCATTCTCTCTCTTCATTTTTCACCACACATTTTTTTTATTTTATTCTTTTTCCTTGGTTTTTGAACCCATCCCTTGGGTGTCTAGTATAGTGGGACGGAGGGAGTATATTTTACAAAAACTTAATGTTGAAAGATATTTATCCTTATATATCGCCACTCTCTCCTACTTTATTTCATCTAATAAAGCAATTACTAAACTGAAACAAGGTTGATAAAAAATGGAGTATTTATCAAAAACTACCTCAAAAAGACGCTTTTACAAAAAAAAAAAACTTGTAAGATGTGATATTAGAAAAAACTACTTTTTCAGTTAAAATTATTCATTTATAAGTTTTTAAAGAATATTTTTGTGCTTGATTTTTTGATTAAACAACTGATAAATTCATTTATCAGTTTGTTAAACAATATTTTGTGCTTGATTTACCAAATATTTTTCCAATCACGAAAGAAAACCACTTATTGAATAACTTGTGGTTGGTACGTAGAGTTGACATATAATTTTAAATGGGATGGAGGAATATTCATAAAAAAATATAATAAGTTAACTACAACATAAATATTTAGTTATGTAACAAATGAAGTATTATTTAGAATGAAATATGAAAACAACTTAGGTCTAACTAAACATTTTATATTACATTCCGGTTTCCTAAAATAAATGTCAAATTTTATATTTAAATACTCCCTCCGTCCCATAACAAGCGACACACTTTGCCATTTTGGGCGTCCCACTGATAAGTCACACTTTCTAAAATGAAAAAGAATCTTTACTATTTCCTCCACTCATTCTCTCTCCTACATTATTATAATACTCACAGCACTATTATAATTTACTATTCTCTCCACTCATTCTCTCTCCTACTCAACTATATACACTCACAACACATCAACCTTTTCACTTTTTTCTTAATTCCCGTGCGAAACAAGAATTTCAAATTTTATATTTAAATACATAATTTGAGACTGAGTGAGTAACTTATTGCTTCTTCAATCCAAAATAAGATTTTTACATTTCTTTTTGGTCTTGGTCTGTTTCATAATAAAGTTATAATTTGTTTTATTATTTAAAAGAAATAATGCGATCCACTTGTTATTTTCACAACGAAAAGTAAAATCTTCAACTAATATTGGGAATCGCCTAATCTTTGACCAAATCTTCAACTAAATATTGGGAATCGCCTAATCTTTGACCAATTGCCTCTTCGGCCCATTTTGTGTGATTTTCGAACCTACTTAATGCATCTTCTTTCTTGCACGGCTAAGCGTAAAATGTGACATTAGGTCTCATAACTTTCTTACACGGATTTAATGAATTTTTTTTTAGATAATTTTTAAATTCGGGAGATGTGTCAATATTTTTATTAATTTGTCAAAAAAAATTGTAATTTCTTTATATGAGAAAATGTATATTTATTTGATAAAATTAAATTAAAACTATTTTTTTTATGTAATACTCCCTCCGTCCCAGCGAAAGAGTCGGTAAATTTATCCGACACGCAAAATAAGAAATGTGATGTAGGAAAGAGAAAAAGTTTAAATGTTGTGAGTATGAAAAATTAAATAGGAGAGAGAATGAGTGGGAGGTGATGTAAGAAAGATAATGTTGTGAGTGTAAAAGTAAAGTAGGAGAAAGAATGAGTGGAGAGAATAGTGATTTAAGGTTTCCTTTTTGGGAAAGTGACGCCCAAAATTTTTAAATTAAAACTAATTTTTTATGTAATATTCATTTTTTTAATAGACTAAAAAGAATAGTTTAATATTTATCATGGTTTGAATCTTGTGATGTTACTTTCTTTTATTTGAATTGATTCAACTTTCTATAATTTACCCTATTTTTTTTTTCTACCCAACTATATATACTGACACCATATCAATCTTATCATTTTTTTTCATTATTCACATGCCTTTAACGGTTATTTTGCCAGTTCAGATAGGACGGAAGAAGTATACTCTGTCCATCTCATTTTAAATTGTAAGATTTATCATTTATGTGTTTCACTTAAAGATTCAAATGCTCAAATGCTAAGATTTTTTTTTTTACCCGATGGGGGGGGGTGGGGTAGGGGGTTGGTGGGGTGAGTGGGGGCAGGGGATTAAAACTAAGTTTATTTTGTTTCATCTCCCTATCAATATAAATATAACGGGTTGAGACGGGTTGACGAGTTGACCCGCTTTAACCCGTTAAATTTAACGGGTTAAAGCGGGTAACTCGTTTCAACCCGAAATTGTAAATGAGTTGAGTCGGATCGGATAATTAGCGAGTTGGGTTGAGCGGGTTCTTGGGTAAAAATTGCCAGGCCTAAAATAAAATAATAAGACTTAATTGTAATACTCACACCAACTAACGCACTTAATATTTCCAACACCAATAATAATCCATATCTCACTATTAATACTTCCAACATCTTTATATCATATACTTCTTCTATGTCGTAGCTCTATAATTCGGATTACGTTTATCGTTGGAAGGATGAACTGCATTACAGAGATTGACTCCAAAAAAGAAACGGTAGGTACAGCTAGGCCTAAAGAGCAATAAGGTGAAATAGAAACTTGAACTCGTAGAGTCATTTTTTTATTTATTTTTTGCTTCATTTTATTTTTATTTCATTTTTCATATTAGTATCAGATTTTTTTTTTAATTTTTTAATAGGATTCAGCTGACATTAACACTTACCGACCTTACAATCATTTAATCACTTCTATTTTTTTTATATATTTTTTTTAAATTAGCTCCTAAAGCCCTAGGGTCGCATTCGAGGTGCCTAATTATTATCAAATTATTAAAGAAGCATTATATTATTTTTGGTGGTCCATAGTTTGTCAATGTCTTTTGAAAGCCATCGATTTCGTCCACATTCATAAATGGAGTTTGGTGTGGCTAATGCTTCTAAAAAACAATGGTTCATAGTTAGTCAATGTCATTCAAAATCACTCACATTGTCCTTAAAATAACAAACAAAAAATACAAAACTTTTTCTTTCCTTTATCATTATTAGTATTCATCTGCACACAAGTTTGGAAGTAACCCAAATATTATAATGAGTTTTTACAATATTGTCGACTATCAATCTAACAGCGTAATCTTTTAGATAAAGTAGTAATTATACATGGTATCAGAGCGTAACGTCCCGATTCGATTTCACCCACTTACAGTATTACCCGATTTTATATGTGCAAAAATTGCACTATATTGACATTGTCGAAAATGTGACATGTTTGTAATCACACAGAGGAAATGTAAAAGCTTGATATTTAACATTGTTGAGCTTCGATATAACAGTTTTAACTTTTAGATTAAACGGTAAGAAGTTTGTTTTACCTTTCTTTCTTGTAAACATTCATGGAGAAAATTACAGGTTTGTCATGTATTATAAATTATCAATAATTCTTAGACAAATTCATCGTATTAGTATACTCCCTCGGTCCCATATCTACGTGTACATTTTGCCATTTTGGGCGTCCCAAACCTACGTGCACATTTCCTAAAATGGAAAAAAATCTTTACTATTCCTTCCACTCATGCTCTCTCCGACATTATTTTTATACTCACAACACCATTATAATTTACTATTCCCTCTACTCATTCTCTTTCCGACATTATTTTTATACTCACAACACCATTATAATTTACTATTCCCTCTACTCATTCTCTCTCCTATTTTACTTTCACACTCACAACACTTTCAATATAATACTCCCTCCTTAATTTACGTGCAAAACACCAAGTGTACATATAAGTATGGGACAGAGGGAGTACGTAATAAAAATTAGTTTTATATATAAAAATTACACAAAAATTAAATTATTATTAATGATTAATTTAAAAAGTTGAAATAGATCTAGCTTTCATCTCAAATAATCATATTTCATCTCAAATAATCATAGAACAAATGAACAGTAGACACATGACATGAGAAATGGGACTCCAACTCCATTACCAACTTGCATAATATATGAAAAAATTAATGTGGAGACATAAAGGAGGAATACAATGCGTGTAGTTTAGTCACACTACCATTAAATTAACTATGAACCTCTCTCTTTCACCAACACATTATTGAATCGATTTTTCTAACGTATGTGCTAATGGCATACGTTAAGCTTTCATAAATATATAAGTTTACATACAATATAAAAAAATATTTCTATAATTAGGAAAATGAATAACTTAAAGTAAGTTTAATTATGAAATTGAGTAAGTTAAAATAAGTTTAATAAATGTATTGATTTTCTTATTTAAAAAGCTTAACATATGTCCTTAGTACACACGTTAAAAAAGCCGCTATTAAATGTGGACACAATTATAAGCATTTGTACACGACGGTCAGACAACACAACAGTGAACCCAAATCCGTGCTTAAGTATATTTAGAAACTGCGGAAACGAACACATGGAAACTTGGCAAGTTGCAATATTTTACCAAGAGGAGACAACAAGCCACAAGGCATATCTATTTAGAATCAGAACGTATATGGAAAGCCGTAAATGTTTCCATTTATAGTTTCATAGATTCTGTAATTCAATTGGTAATAAAATATAAACAAGTTGTGAAATAAGATGATCAACTTGGTTATATAAGGGCAAATGGCTCCTATTACATACCAATGGACATTTATAGTAACCTTTTAGCCCTTAAGAGGGTGTAATGTGCCCGAGTTAGGGATGAAGGAATGTTTTGCAATATCCTTAATAAATCAATTTGTCAAAAACGCGTATTGCGTAGTGCCCAAGTTAGAGATGAAGTAATGTTTTGCAATATCCTTAATAAATCAATCTGTTAAGGGTCCGCTCCCGAGTTTTGAAAGGAGAGAAGAGAAAAGGAGGAGAGAGAAAGGGAAGGGAAAGAAGAAGAGGGGAGGGAATTCAATAATTTCTTGAAGTGGTCCCGAGTTTGGGAAGGTAAAGGAATGAAAAAAATTGAATTACACTTGTACCCTTAATGAAAGAAATAGAGAGAGATAGAAAATTCTACTTGGGGTAAAATAAGTTTAACAAAAAAAAAAATTTTATAAGATTTTCTTTCCTTCCAATTCCTCCCACTTTTGGAAGGACTGTGAAGGAGATCGAAAATTTTAAAAATTTTTCTTCCTTTTCCTTCCACTTATTTTCTAAAAAAACTCAGGAGCAACTTTAGTGAGGAAGATATATTATATTTCCTCCAATTTTCTTTCCTTTCTCTCATTTTTAAAATTCGGGAGCGCACGATAAAAGTGCATATTGCATGGAGTATAGCATTAGGGTGATAGAAATGACGATCCAAACCCTAAGTAATGCAAATGAGATGTTGGGGTCGGCCTAGCCTGGACCATCAAACTTGACCGAGTTACGAGCTGACTCATACCAATACACAAATCCTAGCCAGGCTAGAGTAGACTACGGGCTGATCCGTGCCCAATAGACAAATCCTTAACAAACGCCATTGGGCGTTTTTTCAGAACAGCAGCCAAAGCATCATTATTATTGGGCCTTTTCTTACCCTTCTACGCAATGTTACAAAGAACATACTGTAGTCTTTATTTATATGGATCATACTTCACCGGAGTACCATCATTTATTGGTGGCCGTAAGAATGTCCCTCACTCGAACAAGAGATCAGAAATCAGCGATAACTCAACTTCAATTTCAAAACAAACCAAGAATAATAATAAGAAATTAAGCTAAATTAAACTAGAACAACTACAACTACTACTGCTATAGCTAAGAAAGAAGAAATAACAATCAAATTTCACACCAGATCTGAGATCGACATCCGTGGAGTCGTTGCCGGAGAAGTCGAGAACCGCTAGAGAAGATGAAAGGGTTGGCCGGAGAAGTTGATGTCGGAGTATATCAAGGGATTGAGACTTGTAAGCGTGTGTGAGTGCGCGTGCCGAAGACGGAAGAGAAGATATGGAGAGAAGACGAAGAGAAGAAAGGAGAAACGGTGTCGCCGGAGATTGTCGGCCGGAGATGGTTGGGAGAGAGAACTTTACTCTGTGTGTGTGTGAGAGAGAGACTAAAGGGATTAAAATGGGGAGAAGAGAGAAAATGACGTGAGGGGAGGGAGAGCATAAGGGTGTATGGAAAATTTGAATATGTGTATAACTATTTATTTGAAATTTACAAAAAAAATCTGGACAGAGAGACAATAGGGGAATTTTTCCTTTATTAAATTGGGAACGGTTACGCCAAAATTTTATTATTCCACTGTATTCAATACTCCAAATAAAGACACGCGTTTTTGCCTTATCATCAGCTTTTTGAAAATTTGCCTTGACGATGGTTCCCACAATTATCAATAAATCTTAATCATATACTCCGTGTATTAAGATTTTGTTGTTTCGTACACAACTAATATATCGAATCAAAATAAATCTTAATCCTATATTTAGATTCAAGACGAATATATATTGATTCGATATATTAGCCTCAACAAAACAACCAAATCTCTGCTTTACAGATTTCCGCTTCCAAATTTCCTTTCTCAAATAAGCTCTCCTAATCAAAAGGAAACGGACCAAAATGACCTCAAATGATAAAGTATTTCCATCACTCATAAGTTTGATCTAACAAAAAAATGCTCATTGATCAAGATATATAGAAACAACTTTGCATATCTAAATCCATGAATCATATAGAACAACAATAATTACACAACTCTTCTAATCCCCCCAAATTGACCTCCAATTCAAGAAATTACACTTCAAACTCCAAGAACAATCAACTTGAATCAAAATTTGCACAATTTTACAACCTAATTCACACTAATCCAAGCAAAACCCATTAATCAAATCACTTTATTTACATCAATTTTGCAATGCTCAAATTCCTTCAACAAATCCTTGTCTCTAATCCCAACAAGAAATTGGGCTAATCCTTCAAGAAACAGAGCAGCCTGATGAACACTAATGGCGCTCACAATCTCCGCCATCGCATTGCTCCGTAGCCTATTTGCGTCGGCAAAAACACCCACCAGCTCCTCCATCTCCGCCTCCGCCGCCTCCTTAATAGCCGTCTTGTTCCCCCATTTCTGCCACCATTCTTTTCCTACCCGATCAACGAATTTCGCTTGTGCTTTCTTTGCCCGGTCAGTCAACGCCGGCACCATCAATCTCAACCCGCATTCAATTTGATCAATCCGACCCATCAAACTCTCTGACGGGTCATTCCCCAAACTCTCCGCCGGCCACTTATGTTTCAAGAAATCACAAGACTTTCCGATTCCAATCCCTCTTTCAGGGCTGGAATTAGTGTCGTCCGTTTCTTCATCGTTGGTTTGGATGAAAGAACGGACGAGGGTGGTGAAGAGGTAGGGGTGGAGGTCGCCGAGCCAGAGAAAGGGTTTTTCAATTGGGTTTCGCCAGTCAGGGAAGAGAACCTGAGCGACGTCGGCCGAAGCGGCGAAGTCTAGGGTTTGGTAGTAGGATTGGAAGTGGCGGTGGAGAAGGTCGACGTGGACGGAAAGGAGTTTTGAGGAGGAGTTAGTGATGGCAGAGAAAGAGAGGTGGCGGCGGAGGAGAGGGAGGTGGGTGGTTTTGAGGGTGTCAATCCAATCGGCGTAATAGTCTTTGAATGATCGGACGGCGGGTTTTTTCCGGCCGAAAATAGCCGATTTAATTGATTTCATCATTGTTAAAATGAATGGATTTTCTTGGAGGCGAATGATTTGAGGAGTTTTGGAGGGAAATAGAAGGGGACGATTAACTGCAGTAGTGGGCTTTGGATGAAAAGGAGATGAGTTAATGGATTATTAGAGTTTATATATAATTGGGCTAGCCCATAGTTAAATGTCCAAAGCCCGAAGTTCAGAAAAATAAAATAAAAAACGGAGCTAATGCGATGGACTAACATTTCGGCCCCGTCTTGTCGAGCGTTTTTGTTAAAACGGAGATAAAAAACTCAGTTTTTTTTTTAATTAAGCGTGTTAGTCAAGAGTTTTAGACAGTTGAATTTTAAAAAGTTGGGGATATTTTGGCCGCTCAAAATTATAGCGGCCAAAAAAAGCTCCGTTTTAAAAAAGCTCCGTTTATTAAACTGTGCACCAGACGAGCTCTTCGTTAAATTTCATTAAGTTGTGATAAATAGCAAAAAAATAGAAGAAAACTACAACCGGCTTCTTTCTCTACCTCGACTGTCTTCCACCCTCATCAAATTTCTTTCCCACCCCTCCTTCTTCATCTACACTACCAACTTTCCCTTCCCCCACCACCCCTCGCCCTTCTCTCCTCCACACACTCCGGTCGTCCCTTCCCCACACTCCACCAGCTGTCCCTTCTCTTCTACTGCCAAAGAGTTATTAAAATGTAACTACTCTTACAAAATTTTAATTGTTACTGTTAGCGTATACACGTTTGGTGTATTATTTCAGTGTACATATCTTGGGTACAAAGTCTCCTAGTGCATAGCATCTTAGTAATATTGATAAATATGTTGTTACTATAGATAGGACCTGATGCTACAAGAGAAACGGGTATGCAACGGTGGTCCGGCTTAAGGATAAGGGCGGTCGGATATCTGACTTGACTCGATCCTCTTGACCTGAGAATAAGAGAGAAAATCGTTAGCTCAAAGCCGAGTGGGGGGGGGGTCCTCGGCGATGAGGCTCCGGCGTGAGGATAAGAACACAGTGATGAAGCTATGTAGTATGGAAATGGGCTTGAGTTTGAGTGACTTACCTTCTGCCTTGAGGGAGAAGTCATATTTATATGGGTGAGAAGTTTGGATTATTATCAAATATCAAAGGGAACACGTGTTCATACCTCATTGGCGGAGAGTCCTCTTGGTTGGGAGAGTGGGGAGCAAATCTTTGTTGGGACAGAAATCATGGGTGCACTCTCTGCCATGCAGAAGGAGTGGAGTCGTTGGTGGAGGTCTTTGTCGGGGGACTACTAGGACGATTGTCATATTCGTAGGGGGACCATTATAAATCATTTGGGGTTAATACACGTGGAGAGATTGCTGATATCTATGGGAGGGATCGTCCAAGTCGAGGTGACGGCGGCATGCGGCTTGAAGGGGAGATCGCGTCATGGCGGTTTGGGAGGAAAAGGGAGTGTGTGGTTAATGGTGTGAAGGGAGATGGCGATACGAGGGAGAGGTAAGGAGTCGGTTTGAGGGAAGGGGGGAGATGGCGGTATGAGGGAGAGGAGAGGAGGCGGTATGAGGGAGAGGTGAGGAGGCGGTTTGAGGGAAGAGGGGAGATGGCGAGATGAGGGAAGAGGGTGGAGGCGGTTTGAGGGAAGAGGGGAGATGGCGAGATGAGGGAAGAGGAGAGGAGGTGGTATGGGGAAGAGGTGAGAGGTAGTTTGAGGGAAGAGGGGAGATGGAGAGATGAGGGAGAGGACTATTGGCTGAGTGAGGGAGAAGGGAGTGATGCGCTTTGAAGAGGAAGGGATGAAGGCGAGATGAGGGAAGAGGGAGAATGACGAGATGAGGGAAGAGGGAGGATGCGGTGTGAGGGTGAGATCGCATGTGCGGTGTGAGGAGAAAGTCTTTGTGGCGGTGTGAAGGTGAGGGGCAAAGACGGTGTGAAGGAAGGGAAATGTTGGGGTTGCGGCTTGGTGCAAACCGCATAGGCGGAATCAACATGGGTGGGTAAGGAGGAAAAGGCATTGGCGGTTTGGCTTGCCATATTTTCCTCGATCCGATTTTCTTGGAGTAGTTCCGGTCTGATCTTGAGCCTAAGACTTTCGCTCATCAGTAGCCTCCAACTCCTTAGCTTGATTATTTATGACCGAGTTGAGGAGGAAATAGTATGACCACGTAGATTGACTTTTGCAAATCTTTATCGGTTTGCTATGGTCACTTAGACCAATTTTTGCAAATCCTCATCGGTTTGCTATGATCACTTAGACCAATTTTTGCAAATCCTCATCGGTTTGCTATGGTCACTTAGACCAATTTTTGCAAATCCTCGTCGGTTTGCTATGGTCACTTAGACCAATTTTTGCAAATTCTTGGCGGTTTGCTATGGTCACTTAGACCAATTTTTGCAAATTCTTGTCGGTTTGCTATGGTCACTTAGACCAATTTTTGCAAATCCTCATCGGTTTGCTATGGTCACTTAGACCAATTTTTGCAAATCTTTATAGATAGTCATCTTGGCCTTAGCCTTTCATTGCTATGGTTGATTGAACCAATTTTGGCTAAGTGTTTATGCATCATGATCACTGGGATCGATTTTTACTAAGGACCTGAGCCCTATTTTTAGTCATATCACCACTGAGGTCATGGGGTTTTGTTTCATTACCCGATATGCTTGTGGTGTTCCTGCTAGCTATGACCTCCTGGATCAATAGTCGCGAGCACCTTTATCATGGCCATTCGATACCCTTTTGCTATAATCACTGAGATTAATGTTTGCAAGCATTTCGATTTTTATTTTTTGGTATCGTTACAAATGCTATAACTTCATGAGTTAATTTTAGCAAGTGCGGCAGTGCTATGGTCGTGTTTGACCAATCTTGGCAAAGCCTTCAGGACTAGTTATTCCTGGCCTTCGGTTTCCATGAGGAACTGTTTCGCAAACCACTAGGGTCATTTGGACCGATTTTCGCGGAGTGCGTTGTTTTTAGCTTGTTTGTCTTAGGCCCATATCAACTGAGATATGTGCTGTATGGACACCTTTGTTAGGATAACGCGTGGAATAACATGTGTAAAGCTTTTGGAGAGACATCGTAAAAAATGTGATGGAGAACATTTTCAAATGGAGAAGGCATCAATTTCATTAAACTTTCAAGGAGAGTGAAGAAAAACTACTACAAGCTTGAGTCTTTAGGGAAAACGGCAAAACATTCTACCGATGCAACATTCTACAGATGCTACATCTTTTAGGGAAAGCAATAAAAACTTACTAAAGAGGTTCATAATGAATTGTAGCCCCTAATGGCAAACCATTCTTCATTCTTCCTTCCACAATGTTTCTCTTACTTGGAATTTTCTCTTTTTCAATTTGCTCTTCCTTCTTTCTTTCATCAAAGAGAGTTTCATCCTCATCCTCATTGATTTTTACCAACATTTCAACGTCTTGTCCCAAGGACTTGCATACCGCAACTTCGTTGTCATCGGAGATTATTTCCACTAAAATTGGCGATTTGGAAATTTGACACTCCCATACCATGGGGTCTTCCTTCTGGTATTCCCCGATCATCGATCCTTCCTTCTCCTCCATTTCCAAGTCGGCTATCACTCCAATCGTGCTCCTGGAGGAAGTTTGGGAACGACTAAGTGTTACTTCACGATCTGGCTCATAGATTTTTATGCTATTCTTGTTCTTCTGTATGGTGATCATTTTCTTGAGGGCGTCAACGGGCTCACTCTTCAAGCATCCAATTCCTTTGGGAGTAGGAAACTTTGCCTTTTGATGAGGAACGGAGACCACCATTTCAAAACTCTTCATGAAGGGTATGCCGACAATGGCATTATAAGGAGATGTCAGATCTAGGACCATGAAGGTAACCATTTCGGATCTGATCATATCGCCGTCTTCAACAAAGATTAAGATATCGATGGTGCCTTTGACTCTAACCGCATGGTTTGTGAAACCTTCCAGCATTCCGCCGAAAGGTGCAAGGTGAGCTTCTGAATATCCCATCCCTAAGAAAGCTTCATAATACAAAATATTGCGGGATGCTCCCGTGTCAACAAGGATTCTTCTGATTTCTTTTTCTGCGGTATACAACTTAATGATGATGGGCTGATCGGCATGCCCAGGCGACAAAGCCAACTCCCTCCTACTGAAACTGATTGTTCTTTCCTCCTCTGGGGCATACACCGGCACATTAAAAGTGTGATTTAGGCTGTAAATCTGGTTGCGGAGTTGGGTGATACTTGGAATTCTTTCATTGATCACGTGAATAACCGTGCGGCTTCCTCCTTCTCCTTGGCGCTTTTCTTTGTCTTCTCCTGGTTTGATCCCTTCTAGGAAACCATTTAGGAGTCCTCGATCTACCATCCTTTGCAAAGCCCTCTTCAAGTGGAAGCAATCTTCGGTGTCATGCCCCGTGTCCCTAAGAAACTCACAATACTTGTTCCTGTTATGTCCTCCTCTATACTTGATGTCCATCGGTCTGGGGGTTGGCACATCAACGAGCTTAAGGATTTCGGCTCTGGGCATATTCAACGGAGTAAATACTTCTTCCTTGGTGGGTTCGTTTCTATCATGAGATCTCCGTGTGTTCCTTTCATATCCTCTGTGAGTTCTTGCATCATGCTCCACAACTTCAACTCTTTCCTTCCTAACTCTTCTGGAGTTCGAACCTCCACCTTGCCCATCGATATCTTCTCCTCCGGCGTAACTCCTAGCAGGCTTATACAACTCTCCTGAAGATTCTGGGGGACGCATATTCAATTCGCTTCTGAGGTGAGGAATGGCCAAACCGGCATTGAACAACATAATAATTTCTCCATCATTAATATCTGCTATCTGATCCGACAAGTGCCTAAACCTTGTGACATAGCTGATGACCGACTCTCCTGACCTTTGCCTAATTTGACACAACTCCGGTTTTTCGATGGGGAAAGCTCATGATTCACTAAACCGAGTCATGAACTTGGCTTTGAAATCATCATAACTATTGATGGAGTCAGATGGGAGAGCCATGAACCACTTCAGAGCGTGACCGATGAGCGTGCTAGCTAGAGCTTTGCATAAGATGGGATCATCCTTTGTGAGTAACGACATCTTAACTTCGATTTGTCCAAGGTGGTTGTTTGCTTTGGTCGTGCCGGTATAATCTGGCAAGGTGGGAATCTTGATCTTGGGGTTTGGTGGAGCTTCCTTGATCCATCTTGTGAAAGGTCGGAGGAAAGAATCTTTTTCTGGCTCATCCTTCTTGGCGGTTTCCACTTGGGCCAATCGTCTCATTATCTCCTTTTCCCATGAACTTTCTCTGTGACTCTGCTCCTTCTCTGATGACTTTTTCTTCCCCTTTCTTTCCATAGAGGAGCGGTATGAGGAATCATAAGTTGATCCGGTATCCTCATCCAGATGGAAGTACTCGTCTTTACGCCGTTTCTTCTTCCGATCATCATGATGGGAATGACCCTTTGATTTCTCCTTGTGCGCGGTTTCCTCTACCAAGCGTTTTTTGGTTGGAGCCTTGGAATCCTCTTGATTGGGTCATCGGGTTTTTACATAGGCTACGCTCTCACTCTTGGTTTTGACGGGAGAATGAACGCTGTTCGCGAACTTGTGAATTTCATCGGCAGCGAAGAGCATCTGTGGTTTCCCTAGCTCTTTCAAACATTCATTATTCGACAAGATTTTAGCATACATCAAGCTTTGTTGTTGCAAAAGGGCTATCTCCTTTTCTCCCTTCCCCAGATCAACATCTCCTTGGGGTACTTTGGATTGCTCTCCGACGGGCTTCTTGGCATTTCTTCCTTCTTGAGCCTCTTTATGCTTAGCAGCCGTAGCGAGCTCTTGCTCCTCGTCATTTTCTGATGAGGTATAAACGGTGCGTAGGTCAACAGACTTTGCCCTACGATGGTGAGTTTGATGACGTTCAGATGGTTTGGAAGGTGGGGTTTGAATTTCTACAGTGGATTTAAGTCTTGATTTAGGCAAACCAAGAAACTCCATAGCAATAAAAAAGGAACAAGAGTGTTTTGTTTGAATAATATGAAGGAAATGTCCAGATTATGAGTTTCTAGGCAAGAGGAAGAAGACTCAGGTAAGAAGAATGATGAATGAACGATTTCCTGGTATCGGAACCAACTGATGCTACCAAGAGAAACGGGTATGCAATGGTGGTCCGGCTCAAGGATGAGGGCGGTCGGATATCTGGCTTGACTCAATCCTCTTGACCTGAGAATAAGAGAAAAAACCGTTAGCTCAAAGCCGAGGGGGGGGGTCCCCGGCGATGAGGCTCCGGCGTGAGGATAAGAACACAGTGATGAAGCTATGGAGTATGGAAATGGGCTTGACTTTGAGTGACATACCTTCTGCCTTGAGGGAGAAGTCATATTTATATGGGTGAGAGGTTTGGATTATTATCAAATATCAAAGGGGGCACGTGTTCATACCTCATTGGAGGAGAGTCCTCTTGGTTGGGGGAGTGGGGAGAAAATCTCTGTTGGGACAAAGATCATGGGTGCACTCTCTGCCAAGCAGAAGGAGTGGAGTCGTTGGCGGAGGTCTTTGTCGGGGGACCACTAGGACGATTGTCATACTCGTAGGGGGACCATTATAAATCATTTGGGGTTAATACACGTGGAGAGGTTGCTGATATCTATGGGAGGGATCGTCCAAGTCGAGGTGACGGCGGCATGCGACTTGAAGGGGAGATCGCGTCATGGCGGTTTGGGAGGAAAAGGGAGTGTGTGGGTGATGGTGTGAAGGGAGATGGCGGTACAAGGGAGAGGTGAGGAGGAGGTTTAAGGGAAGGGGGGAGATGGCAGTATGAGGGAGAGGAGAGGAGGCGGTATGAGGGAGAGGTGAGGAGGCGGTTTGAGGGAAGAGGGGAGATGGCGAGATGAGGGAAGAGGGTGGAGGCGGTTTGAGGGAAGAGGGGAGATGGCGAGATGAGGGAAGAGGAGAGGAGGCGGTATGGGGAAGAGGTGAGAGGCAGTTTGAGGGAAGAGGGGAGATGGCGAGATGACGGAGAGGACTATTGGCTGAGTGAGGGAGAAGGGAGTGATGCGGTTTGAAGAGGAAGGGATGAAGGCGAGATGAGGGAAGAGGGAGAATGACGAGATGAGGGTAGATGGAGGATGCGGTGTGAGGGTGAGATCGCATGTGCGGTGTGAGGAGAAAGTCTTAGTGGCGGTGTGAAGGTGAGGGGCAAAGGCGGTGTGAAGGAAGGGAAATGTTGGGGATGCGGCTTGGTGCAAACCGCATAGGCGGAATCAAGGAAAATAATGGGATTGAGGTGAGGAGAATCCCATTCCATAATAATCTCTTGTACATTTGTATTTAAGCGAAGTTATTGTTGAAGGAGAATTCAAGGAAAATAATATCGTCTTTTAGATACTGATAATATTTTTTATAGAGTATCAATAACGATTTTTTTTTTCATAAAATGTTTATTTTTAATTTTTTTTTTGAATAAAGTTTAATCAACTAATATTCATTTCTCTTATTTTCTCTTCTACCTCACTTTTCATACTCACTACAGTTATGTCAATCAATTTTGTTTTAATCTCTATGTAAAAGTACAAAATTGAAATTTTATATGAGCCAGAGGGTATATATATATATATATATATATATATATATATATATATATATAGAGAGAGAGAGAGAGAGAGAGAGAGAGAGAGAGAGAGAGAGAGAGAGAGAGAGAGAGAGAATCGTGCTGGATCAATCTCCGTCCAATCAGCAAGATAGATCTCCTAGCCTTTGACCTGAAATCAAAACCTACGACTAGCCGGAATGGTCTCCGGCGAAGACCCTCGGGCGTGAGAGTAAGTATGGCGATATGAGAGATGATAAAATATAATGAACAGATGTATTCAGAATATTAAATAGCAATTACCTTGGAACAGTTGATGTTGCCCTATATTTATAGTTGTTGATGAGAGATATAATTGTAATAGGATTGTATGAAATCCCTATAATCACGGATCAGATTAGTATCTAGATATCGTGTCCATAAATAACTCATGTTTTGTAGGAATTCTGTTAAGAAACGAATTGTAAATACGCCTGGACTCTGTAGGTCGACGTGGTATCGTAGGTCGAGGTCTCCTGTTTGGATCCAGGTCGACCTGACTGATGGACAGAATCGGACCGTACTCGAATAGAATCTGGATCGTATGTCGGACGGTAGCTAGGTCGGGACCACGTAGGTCGGACAATGAGCTAGGTCGACTAATCTTGCTGATGGGCCTTGGGCCTGGTAATAATTGGGCCTAGCCCACTGAGAATGTGGTGGCAATAATATCCAAATAACTGGGCTTGCTCGTTGGGCCTAGCTCGTCACTTTTATTCTGTTCAGTGGCCCACAACTTTCTGAGTTGACTTTGTCGAACAGGAAGTTATGAGAATTTTCGATTTAGTTTTGAAGTAGATCGCAGGTCGACGCTCGAACTGATGCTTGGTCGACCAATGGTGACGTGGCTCAATCCTGGCCGTTGACTGTGGACGGCTGGATCAGTAGAAGCGCCGTATTTTCGTAATCATTGCTGCCTTGAAAACCGTCCGGGCCATTAATTGTTGATTAAAACCGTTTGAAAACCCCTACCCAGTACAAGAAACAGGCTTATTTACGGCGGATTTTAACCACCGTATATAGAACGCGCCCCGCCGTAAATGTCATTTACGGCGGACTAACCGCCGTATATAGTGCACCATATAAAGCATCGTCATATATAGTATATACGGCGGATAACCCTCCGTAAATATTATATATGGCGGAAATACAACCGCCGTATATAATTGAGCACAAATACGGCGGCTTATTGGCCGCCGTATATAATGAAATACAAATATACCGTATGTATAACAGGCGTATTTGAGGAGGCTTTTTACGGCGGTTTATAACCGCCGTATATAATGAAAATTTATATACGGCGGCATAGATCCGCCGTATATAATAGACGAGTCGTCCAAGGAAGCACGAATCATCCAATTTTCACCCCCCCAGATTCCCTCGTCCCCCTTTGGGGACGAGTCATCCACTATACTTATATACGGCGGATGCAGGGATCCGCCGTAAATAAGTAATTATGAGACGAGTCGTCCATTATAGCACGAGTCGTCCCATTTGCACCCCACCCAGATTTCCTCGTCCCCCTTTGGGGACGAGTCGTCCAATGAACTATTTACGGCGGATTTTTAAAAACCGCCGTAAATAAATATTTTTTTTCCTACCAGCTCTATATAATTCACTTTCCCCAAAAATACACCCGCAAAAACCAAATTCAACCTGTACACACACAAATACAACCTGTATATAACCAAAAATACACCCACAAAAACCAAATTCAACCTGTATATATAAAATAACTAGGCTTCATAAATGTATATACAACACAATATCAACATAATAACCATTAACACAAAAAAGATAGTTGCATGTATCCAAAACTCAACACAATACAACACAATATCAATGTTTACAATCCACAACTTTGAAAAAACATACCACCGCCTATTCATTACTGCCATTTCCACATTGTTCCATAAAACAACGTTTCAAATCTTCTAGTTGCTTTTGAAAATCTGATGTGATCTGTTGGCGTTGATCCTCAAGTTGCTTTTAAAGATCTTTTTTGAGGGATGACACCGTCTCCTCAAGTTCAGCAATACGGGCTGCAGAAGGGCTTTGAGAAGTTGAGGCTTTACCAAACACCCTAGTTTTGGTAAGACCTTGTCCCATATAGCGCACTCTCCCATGGTCATCATTCCCATAAGATTTGTGAATATCTGTTCTCGCTTGCTGGGAGAGTTTTGTTCCTCCTCTGGTAGCTCTTCAATTGCATCATTTAACTTTAATTGTAACAAAAAACAACATGTTCAATATAATTGTTTTAACTTTAATTAATATTATGAAAATGAAATTAGAAATGGAAAAAGTATTCTATACAAGAACAAAACTGAAACAGAAAAGATTGAAACTTTAACTTACGATCATACGAGAGGTGGTTTCGTCTGGGACCTGACCACTTTTGTCCGTGCGTGTAGCTATGAACACGCTTACGCGATCAGTTGGTAATCCCTCGTCTCCTCTCTACCATTTATAATAGAATCATTTGACCAAAAAAAAATATTTATATACGATACAAAAAGAAGCATTAATTGACAACTGAGAACTAAATTGAACGATGACAAACCTCTTTTATGATAGAGCAATGGGACTTTTTTCCAGTCCTGTTCAGGCACTCTTGCTTTCCTCGATTCGCTTGATTTATTAGTGATAATTCTTGGAAAAAAAAAGATAATATTAATATTAATTTGACTACTTATATAAGACATTCACGATAATAGATTGAGATTAATTTGAAATATACCCGAGCCTTATCTGTACTCCATATTGCAATAAGTTCAGCCCATTGATTCGCAACACACACATGGGGTGGGTGAGCCAATGCCTCCTCGTCGGATTCATACATATTATACATACATTTCACCTGACATTTCCACATTACAAAGTCATAATCATAAATGTGAGTAAAATTGCATAGTAAGCAAATGAGATCTAAACAAATACATATTACTGTTGGGTTTCGAGGGTCCATGCGCAGCGGAAGATTGCAAATAACTCGAATACCCGGAGCCCTAGAATCCGTTCTAGATGATTAATTAAGAAGAATGATTTAGAATTACTAACCTTGTGTGATTTTGTCGTTGATAAACACATTCCAACTCCAGATTGAAGAACTAGCAAATCTTCGATGAACGATTCTTGAATCACGAACGTTAGATCTTGATTAGCGAAGATCCTCTATGTGTATCCACGCGTTGAACGAACCCTAGAACAATTCTAGGCGGATTGCTAGATCCTTGATTGAAACTCTTTTCAATCGATGAAGAATAATGGAATTGAATTGTGTTTTGATTCTCAATTCTCAAATTGAAATCTCTCTTTTTTGTGTTTCTCTAAACCCAAAAGCATGAGAGTGACGGCTAGGGCAGCCAGGGGTTTGTATATATATGTTATAAAACTTTTCCCCTTGCAAAAACCCTAATTTAAGTCAATTTCGGGTCAGTCCAGCGCAGACGGGACGACTCGTCCCCTTGCACCCAGCTTCTGAATCTGGCGTTCCCCTTAAGGGGAATAGTTGACTCAAGTCCAGGGCACGAGTCGTCCCTCAGGACTCTTCCTCTGAATCATTCGTCCCAGGCCAAGGGAATAGTTAGTTCAGGCCTGGGGACGAGTCGTCCCCTGAGAACAAAAACTCCATATTCTTCATTTTTGACAATTCGTTCGATGCGTGTGACCCCATAGGACTATATTAAGTTGGCAATGAGTTCGATCACATCAATCCTCATAAGACATGAGCGGACTCTAGCAAGCCATCATGCCTACCCAATTAATATAATATCAAGTTCGATTTTCCTACATAGAACATATCACAATCCCTTTGTCACACGATGTTATATTGAACATGAGTCATGGTCCACGTCAACTCATATTGTTCAATGCTTTCTCGTTACTAAGTAAATTGATTAATCGAATGATATTAATCACATTAATTCATTCGGGCATGGCCATGCACTACATCAATCTTACTTACGAGTGGCCTAGCAAACATCTCTCTTTACGAGGGACAAATTTCCATCTTGACTTATCATTCTTTCCAACAAGAATCATATCATGCCAATAATAGCCCTTATTGTTATCCGGTTAAAGACAACGTTAAACTATATCAAACATAATATTCATCGAGTGGAAGACGATGATAATCTCAGGTCAAAGGATATCAATGATATAACTATATGAGATTTAATTATGACATACTGTGAATGTGTGCCCAAAATTTTTGTTTATTGGAATTCACGCGAGTTTGAAGACATCCGAGTTATTTGAAAAACGGAGTCGCCACGCCATTTTGATTACCTCAAAACTTTGAAAAAAAGGTTTTATGGGTTCGGAGGTTAAGTTACCCCTTGGGAAGAACGTTTGGCGTTCACCCAAAGTGCCTTGCCGGAGCAAGTCTCCCTAGATTTCATTAATCGTGTTTGCTTGCGTGCTTTCTTTGTGTGCATGTGTTTGAAAATAAGGAGGGAATGTCCCAAGTCGTCTTCCGGACGTACAAACCATTTGTTGGTTGTCGCTCGGGATTCCTTGGAATTTATGTATTTGGGATTATGATCCCGTCCTCATCTTATGACTTATGATCATCGCATTTTAAACCTCGGGACCCTCGGGACTTGCGTGATCGAGAGAATGACTCTCTTTTGAGTCAAAGATGAGGTTCTTTAGGAAGGAATGTCCTTAGCCCATCAATCCTACGCTTTAAGACGGTCGAGCTCGTATAGAGGCTTCATACTCATTCTTAAGCGATAATCGGAGATATAGGGTTCAAGGTTATCCTTTTCCTAAAGAAATCATGAACCTTTAATGGAAGGAACGATGCAAAGATGAGAACTTTTACACCGGTCCGTTCCAAGGTTGGGGAAAGGGGAAATGCATGATGAAAAATGAATCTTTAATGAAAAGATGACATTTTTAGGTTGCAAATGATGCTTTTTGATTGAAAGAAATGATCTTTATGCAAATGATGCATAAAGATTTGATTTTTATGCAAAGGATGCATTGAAAAAGGGGTTTTGATGCAAAGGATGCATTTTTATTGAAAAAGATTTGATCTTTATATGCAAATGATGCATAAAGATAACATTTTTATTGGAAAATGGGGGTTTTAGGTGCAAAGGATGCACCTTTATGAAAAAGACTACATTTTTATGACAAATGAGGTCTTAATGCATGAAAGAGGGGAAAGGGATTATAAAGATATGATCTTTAAGCTACCAAGTCCCAAGCAATATAAAGACAATGCAATGAGCAATTTATAATGCAATTAGGATGCAAAGGTAGGGCGTGCGAGGTTACCAATCGTTTTCTTCGATTCTTTGGACGGAGCTTGGAGGAGGTTGGTCTTGGACCTTCAAGGAGGAGGGAGATGGCTTCTTGAGCTTCTTCTTCACCTTCTTGAACCTTCAAAGGGATTCTTCACGTGCGGGAGTGGCTGGTTGTGTGTGTGTGTTGGTGTTGTTGTTGTTGTGTGTTGAAATGGGTAGAGGAGGGCTCTATTTATAGGCAGTCTGGATAAGGCTAATGAAGCCGTGCGGCTGCAGGCTCTTTGCAAATGAGGCCGTGCGGCATTATCCACAATGACTCAGCATTCTAGAACCATGCAAGGTGGCATCATTCTAGAAGCCTCTCCTAATTAAGAAAAACGTGTTTTCTTAATTAGGAAGGCTCCTTACAGCCCTAATTTTAAATTTGGACTGTTCCGGGACATTTCGAACACTAGGAAGGTCAGGAATTACCGGGAAATTTACCGAAATGTCGGGAAAATTAACCGGAAGGCATGAGCCGATTTGGGTACTTACGAAGCCCTCGGCAACGTCACTTGCAAGGCGAGTGGGGTTGTCGATAGAAAAGGATCCGATCTCGGCGAATGCCGAGACGGATTGGGTGACCAAGGTGGTCGAATGGTGAACCTTTTGGAAGGCTACCTACGTATCCCGGAGGAATCAAGCCGGGCCGTAGTTCGGAATTAGGATCATTTGGGGGAGGAAGAAGAGAAAGCGGTCTCTTCTTTGAGAAAATGACCTAGGAGGTCAAGCAAATGATCCTCGGGGATATGCTAGGAGTGACCCAGGTGGTCGAATATTTGAACTTTTATGAGGGGGCGCTTTATCACTGAGGAGTGACAAAGGAACAGGGTGACCAAAGTGGTCGAATGGCTGGACCTTTTATAAAAGGCTACCTACGTATCCCGGAGGAATCAAGCCTTGATCGTAGTTCAAGCATCACTAGATAGTTAGGAACGATGTCTAGGATCCTTGAGATTTTGACAATTCGGAGGCTGTCACCTGAGGAAGCTAGAGCTTACGGCACTATCTCTTTATGACGGAGATAGAGGTAACTTAAGTTGGGAAACTTGAGCGTACGTCACTATTCGCGGATAGTGGTAGCACAAGTTGAAATGATTTGGGCGTACGTCACTATTCGCGGATAGTGGTAGCACAATTTGAATTGACTTGGGCATACTTCACTATTCGCGGATAGAGGTAGCACAATTTGAAACGACTTGGGCATACTTCACTATTCGCGGATAGAGGTAGCACAAGTTGAAATGACTTGGGCATACTTCACTATTCGCGGATAGAGGTAGCACAAGTTGGAATGACTTGGGCATACTTCACTATTCGCGGATAGAGGTAGCACAAGTTGGAATGACTTGGGCATACTTCACTATTCGCGGATAGAGGTAGCACAAGTTGGAATGACTTGGGCATACTTCACTATTCGCGGATAGAGGTAGCACAAGTTGGAATGACTTGGGCATACTTCACTATTCGCGGATAGAGGTAGCACAAGTTGGAATGACTTGGGCATACTTCACTATTCGCGGATAGAGGTAGCACAAGTTGGAATGACTTGGGCATACTTCACTATTCGCGGATAGAGGTAGCACAAGTTGGAATGACTTGGGCATACTTCACTATTCGCGGATAGAGGTAGCACAAGTTGGAATGACTTGGGCATACGTCACTATTCGCGGATAGAGGTAGCACAAGTTGGAATGACTTGGGCATACTTCACTATTCGCGGATAGAGGTAGCACAAGTTTAGAGTTCGACAATTCGGAGGTTGTCACCTAGTGTTATCCCGTTATAACGGAATTAACGGAGCGGCGGGAATAAAGCTTGATTGCTAAAGAGATAAGGGATATTTTACGAAAAGATGTTATCTTGGTTAAAAGATAACGGAAATTGCACGCCCAAGTGGAAGGTCCGGGCGGGATTGTAATTTATGCTCGGGGCGAATGAAGCCGCCCGGCATGAGATGGAGAAAAAGAAGCCGTACGGCTAGAAGCCTGTTTTCCAGTTATTTAAAATCGGGTTTTGAACGGGCATTGGGCATTTTGTTGCCGCCCACTTCAGTAGAGAGAGAGAAGAGAGAGAGAATTTCGAAATTCTTCAATCCTTTTGCTTCCCTTTGATTTGAAATGGATCCGGAGGGCAATCCCATACCAAGGCAAGCGAGGAGAAACATCTCGGCGGCCGCGAGAAGGAGGAGGAAGGAGCTCGTGAGGACGGAGAGGAAGTATGACTTCCTTACGCCTCCATCGGAGCTTTACCCGGGGAGAAGGGAGCACAAATCAACGAACCCGCGATCAGTTGGGGTAAGCATTCTCATTTTGCTCAAATCCGATGATTTTGCTTGAATTTTGAATGATTTAGGGCTTGACCCGAATTATAGGATTTTTGAATGATTTTTTGAATGATTTTGAGATGCATGAACAACCTATGAGGCTAAGAATATGCAATGTGCAATTTGTTTGGTGAAAAATATGAGAATGACTCACTTTTTTTTTCTCGCAAAATGAAGTAAAAAATTTTTTTTTAAAATATGAGACGGAGTTCTTGCCTTGTGCTAGAACTAGGTCAAAATTCTGATTTTCAATGAGAAAAAACATGATTTTGGAAGATGAAAATGATTCATGCATGCCATTTTTTTTTTTTGAAAAATAATGCTTATGTGCAAAGAATTGTGATTTTGTGCTTTAGGAAAGCAATGACGCGTTTCAAGTGATGAAAGACACGTTTTTGATGCAAAAATTATGCTAGAAAAACTTTTATGAATGCTTTTCTTTTGAAAATATGTGCACTTTTGAATGCATGCATACTTTTGAAATGATATGAAGGACTGACGCTTCTTTTGATGTGCTTGTCTACAGGAGAACAAGTCTAGAGGACCGTCGGAGGTAGCGGTCAAGCTTTGGCAGAGGATGCCAGACTTTGAGAAGGATGGGATGAATCCCAAGCAGCTGGTGAGGGCTACCGGCTTGGATGCATTTGTAGAGGCTATCGGTAGGGGTGTCCACATCACCTCTAAGAGCAAGGGCTTGGTCCAGGCCCTATCTGAGTTTTGGTGGGACAGTACACATAGCTTTCACCTGAGCTGGGGAGAGCTGACAGTGACTCCTGCCGATTTCACCGCTATTACGGGCTTACGGTTCACCGGGAGGCCCGTGACTTGGAGGGACCATATTGCTGGCTGAGGAGTTTCAGGCTTTGGTCGGGTTTGAGTTGATTCCGAAGGGGCTGGGGATGGAGACACGGAATGTCGAGGTGGCGATTCGAGACTAGCATGCGAAATTTTCTTTGCTAATGATGTGGCCTTGCCAGCCAGTAGCTAGAGCATTCATATGGTTGATGCTATCGGTCACCATTTTTGCTAAGTGCAGGACGATAGCTATGACTTGCCTCCTCGACTCTCTGGAGGATGTTGGCGGGATTGGGACGGTCTCGTGGGGAGAGGCCGGATTGGCGGAGCTATACTTCTCGTTGGACATGTACGGTCGGAACAAAGTGCTTCCATGGGTACTTTTCTTTTGCCACTTGAGGTAGTCTCCTTTCTTTTCTCTTTTCTCTTTTCTGTCTTGAGATTTTTATAAGAGAGAGAATGACCTTTTGATGTTTTGAACATGCGGGCTGGTTTTGCGAGGTGATCGGGTTCTTCCCTTTGGAACCGGCAGTGATGTCACCATCTTCCCTGCTATGGTTATTTGGAGGGGAGACGCGAGAGATAAATTCACGGGGAAGACCCGGATTACCTTCGACTACAAAATGGTGAGGCCGGTCATCAACGGGGATGGGCACGATGGAGTGGACTTCTACCCACAGGGCGGAGTATCCGAGAGATCTTCTTTGGGAGATGCTATAGAGGTGACGAGGCGAGAGGAGGTGGCTCACGGGGCGACATGTGATGTCATCTACTTGGGGACCGTTTCTCGAGGCAAAGATGGTCATGTTCCCCCACTAGATGCCATTACTCCTTCGACCCTCCGGCGCGGATCTTTGCCGCAGCCTCTGAGGGGACCCGGCGCGAGAGGATGAGATTGCTAGGTACCGAGCGAGCGTAGGCTGCGGAGGAAGTACTTCGACATGGACACCCCCTACGCTTGTGTTTGTGGAAGCGGCGCACGAGGACGCCACGAAGCTAGTGAAGGCGGCGGTCACTCGGGGATATGGGGAGGATGAGCCCTCTTGACCCGCCGATCCCTCCCCGCACATCTGTCCTATGTGGTCCATGGAGTGCCGAGGAGGATGAGGATACCTGTCCCGATGCTAGGGAGCCCCGGTACACCTTGCCGCTGATAGCAGCTTTGTAAGTGTACTCTTAGGGTCTTATTCCCTTTTTAGCTTTCATATTTTACGCTTTTGCAATTTTCTGAGATTTTACGAGATTTTTCTCTTCTTTTTTTTTTCTCGGGTTCCGGCTCGCACTTATGATAGGCTGGTCGGGCGGAATAGAGTGGAAGGACATGTGCCGGTCTCTTACGAGGAAGCCGGCTCCGTGCTTCAAGGCGGCGGCGGATGCGCGGGAGCACAGGCGCAGAGACGGCACGTCGGGGCACGACGTCTACCTCATCGGCCTCGGAGTACTCTTCCCGGTGCTATGCCTCGGGGCGGGGCCCAACGCCGACATTCGGGAGCGGTAGGGTCAGTATGGGCACGATAATGTCCATTTATCGATGTGAGTGACCGGGAGGACACGATGAGGGAGGCTAGCATTTATGAGCTGAGTAGCGATGAAGATGAAGAAGAATCGGAGGCCTAGGAGGTCTCTAGAATAGATTTGGAACGAAAACAAACAATGAACAATTTTTATGCACAACTTGTTTATTTTTTGCTTTATTTGGGCGCCGATGGGCGAAAACATTGTATTTACATTTTAATTGCTTTTCTAATTCATGCTTTTTCAATTTGCATATTATCGAGCCTTGGGGCGACTTTTTGCTTGGAATTGGGGCTGAAAATGGGCCAAAATGATTTATAATGGTGTATAAATGCTTGAATGGCTTACGGACATGTTTTTGTACGTGTTTTGGTTGAAAAAGTGGGGTGAAAACTCCCTTGGGCAGCAACTTTGGTTCTTTGCAAATTTTGCGAGAGGGCTAATGTAGCCGTGCGGCATGGCCTTGAGGGCAAATGAAGCCGTGCGGCTTACGGTTACTGTACGTGGTTATTTTACCGAATAAAAGCAAGGCTTGGCCATTTCATTTCATTTTCACTCTAGACTTGTCCCAATTGTTCCCGAGCATATTTTGGACCTAAAAGCACCATCTTTGATCATTTTGCGATGGAGAATCCCGTTAGATTGCAAAGGGAAACGAGACCATTTTCTATCCGGTCTTCAATCTTGGGCGAGATATAACTTTCAAAATCACAAGGGGCTGCTTGATTCTTCCTTCAAGATCAAGTCTTTATGGCATTTGAGGGATCTCCTTGGGTGGGATCTGTTGAGAGCCGCGGCAAAGTTCAGGATGTCCAGGAGACATGTTTCTTGCTTCTCTTACAACGAAATTGTCCCAACGCACGAAGACTTGAGCCTTGATTGGGGTCCCGAGATTGAGGCTATATCTATTCCGCTGATCGGAGACGTGCCGGGTGACGGTAAAGCTTGCATCTTTTAACGCAGATTCCTTTGGGAGAGTGAGAGGATGATGGTAGCCCGGATAGGATTGACCTTTACGATATCCGGGCGGGTTTGGGTCTCCGGATATGGCTGCGACCACGGTGGCTATGGATTCTTTCATTCTCTGCGTATTCTCTATTTTGTTCACTGCGAGTCCGTGGGGATCTGTCATAGTGGTCTCTTGGACATGGTCGAGAGGCTACAGAGGGCTGGAAGGATATTGTCCCGCTGGTTTTGGGAGAGACATTTCATGGGATTGATAGGATGGCTCGGGAGACCGTTTCATGAGGTCCGGGAGTCCGGCTATGTTGACTCTGTGGCTGCGAGGAGAGGCTCGGGGCTTTGCACGGGGCTTTGCCGACTCGGTGCCCTTGGGTGATTTCTCGGAGAGGTGCGCTAGGCAACAGGAACGGGGTAGGCGGGAGGCGATGATGGCTAGGCTATCCACTTCGGACATCCGTTGGTGGATACCACATTGGAGGTTGCGGACCCGGGGAGGATATTTCGGGAGTCTTATCTTTGTGAGGGTTCCGGGATTAGCTGGTCATCCTTCTACATACCACGCTTGGTATCCGGGCGGTTTGGGGCTTTACGGGGAGCCGTTGAGTGATTGGGAGGACATCCGGACCATGGAGGTGGTGTCATTGGACATGAGAGATCCGGCCCGGCTTCTCTTTCTTCTCGAGGGCTTGGACACATCTTTGCTTTCCCACCCGGGGCTATCTTTAGGGAGCAGGAAGAGTACCATCTTGACCACTGTCTACTTGGGTAGTACGAGAGGGAGATGGGAGCGACTCGGGCTATCTTGGAGGATAGACGTCGAGCTTTATTGGGAGGCGGCTGCGACTCGAGTAGGACTACGAGGGAGGCGAGGCTAAGGCGAGTTGCCATAACCAATCGGGTGACTTGGTCGGGGATATGGAGGCTCGGTACAAGAGATTGTCCGAGAGTCGCTCCTTTGGCTGAGGCTCGGAAGGGAGGAGGTGCGGACTCGTGCTCGTATAAGAGAGCGCTCATTGACACGGGGTTGGTAGAGGCTCCGGTGAGGATACCGAGGTCGGGATGAGGGATACCGACATTATTGAGAAGAAAAGGAAGAAGACTCGGCGAGGCCGAGGAAAAGGGAAGAAAGGCTGAAGAAGACTCGGCGAATGACGGATTGACAAGTCTTTTCTCAAGATCCTCTTATTGCCATTTTGCAAACACATTAGTTTATTTAGGCATTTTATTGTATTTTAGATCTTTTTAGCGAGGTTAGCGAGTTAAGAGGTAGACCGTGCTTGAACTCATCAAGAAGCTTTTAACTTGTAATGAACAAGAGATATTATTTTTAGAAATTAATCAAGACACATTTCATGGAAATTCAAATGTCTTTATTGTTTGGGACCCGTTTTATGAAAGCGAAATACCCTTTATTTTTATTTATTGTTTAGGACGCACTTCATGGAAGCCTGATTGCCCTTTTTTTTATTGTTTAGACCGAACCATATATGGCATGCCTACGTTCCCCTTTTACAAGAAAGGCTAAGGGCTCAGGTCTTCGTAGTTCATTACGGTGAACTAATTTTTTTATGTGCGGCCACTGTCTTTTGCCTAGACCGCCCTTTTTGGGGTTTCGGCCTAGTGTAGGCATTACTCTTTTTGCACTAGGATTTTTTTTTATCTTTCTTTTTTTTTATATTTTTTCATGTGCAACCTGTCTTTTCTCAGACCGCCCTTTTGGGGTTTTCGGCCTGGGCATTACTCTTTTTGCACTTTTTCTTCTTTTTTTTTCTTTTTTTTTTTCTTTTTTTTTTTTTTTTTTTTCGAGACATAGTATCTTCGGAGTTTATCACCGTTGACCGGGTGGACAAAGCGGATTGCCATCCAAGTACGCAAGCTTCATTGCTCCTCCCGACGGTATTTTTACGCACCACATAAGGGCCGATCCAGACGGGTTCCCATTTTCCCGGGGTTGTCTACGGTAGGGGCTTCACTTTCGGCACACCAAGTCACCCTCTTTGATGTCTCTGGTCTTGACCTTTTTATCAAACGCTACGGCCATTCGCCTCGGTAGGCTCGGGTGTGTTCCATGGCTTTTAGCCTTCTCTCGTCAAGCGGGCTAATTCATCATGCCGATTTGCGCAACCATTCCACTTCATTGACACTTTGTTTTCCGGGAGGACCCTTAATGACGGGATTTCCAACTCCACTTTGGTAACACCGCTTCCATCCCGTAAGTTAGGGGCAAAAGGAGTTTCTCCTGTGGCTGTTCGACAGACGTTACGATAGCCCCCGAGTGCTAGGTGCGGCTTTTCGGGCCAATCACGACCACGGGTGGCCATCTTTCGGATGATCCGCTCGAGTGTCTTATTAGCGGCTTCCACGGCTCCATTGGTCCGAGGTCCATGCGGGGACGACTTGTGGCGAGTAACTACGAATTCCGACGGCGGCCTATCGCGGTCCCCTTCGAAGTGTGACCCATTATCGAAATGATCTCGTTGGGCACCCCATATCGCGCACATTATGTTTTCTTTGATGAACCGCCACTTTTACTGGAAGTGAGGACCTTGTAGGACTTGGCCTCTACCCACTTGGTGAAGTAGTCGATGGCTACCAACACGAACTCGTGCCCATTGCTTCCTGCCGGGGATATTTTCCCTATCACGTCAATGCCCCAAGTTGCAAACGGCCAAGGAGTCGTCATGCAGTACAGGTCATGAGGTGGGAGATGATTGAGGTTAGCAAACCGCTGGCATTTGTCGCAGTTCGGACGTGCGAATGCATCTGTTTCCATGGAGATCCGGTAGTAACCCATTCTCGAGGATCACTTGCATCGTGGCTCGGCATTCATGTGAGGACCGCGGGGACCATTGTGGACTTCGGTCATCAACTCTTTGGCTCTTTCTTGAGTGACACATAAGAGGAGTGGTCCTTGATACCGCTTCTTGTATAGGTTGCCTCCTAGAATGACGTGCGAGAAGCCAACCTTTTCGGGGCTCGCAAGCTTTTGGCTCGACTCCTTCTTTTGGTCTACCTTCTTCATCTCTCGAAAGCCGACTCTCCGTCTTTGAGGAATTGGTAAATCGATAGTACCAAGGTTCCTTTATAGGCTCGAGTCCCGGGTCCACTTCACAGAAAGGCGGGGCTTCTCTTCTACCCACTCTGAAGGGCTTTATGGCTTTTCCCTCGGGGATCTCTACCAATGAGGCTAGAGTAGCTAGGGCATCTCGCGAATCTGTTCTTTTCCCTCGGCAAGTAGTGGAAAGTCACTTCTCTGAACTGTCCGAGTCAACTCCTCCATATAGGCATGATATCGTTGCAGATTAGGGTCTACGAGTCTTCCACTTCAGTTGAAACTCCGGGTTGATGATCGTGAGTCTCAAGTAAACTTCGAGCTCCTTGACATTTCTTTTCTAAGGCGGCCTCCAAACCAAAGAATGCGGGCTTCATACTCGGCGGCATTGTTCGTGGCGAGGAAAGTTCAACTTGAGGGCTATGGGGGTATGCTCATCTTTGGATCGACCAATAGCATTCCCACACCATTTCCTCTTTTGTTAGCGGCTCCGTCAAAGAATAAGCTGCCATCTATTTTCGTGCTCAACCGCAAAGATCCCTTCATCGGAAATTGGGGTTCGGGCCCTCTGTCTTCATTGGGAAGTTTGCTAGGTGATCGACAATGCTTGACCCTTGATGGCCTTTCCGGTCACATAGTTGATGTCGTATTACGCCAAGAAGAAGGACCACTTCGCTAGACGCATCGATAGGGAAGGCTTGTCAAAGATGTACTTGATGGGGTCCATTTTCGAGACCAAGTTCACAGGTGGGCTTCGCATATAATGCTTCAACTTGCCGACTACCCGCACTGGCCCCGCACAGTCTTTTCACCATGCCGAATAATTGAGCTCACTCCCCCGTAACTTCCTAATGACAAAGTAAATGGCACTTTCTACCCGAGAATCTTTCTTCTCTTGAGCAAGCATAGCCCCAACCGCCGTGTGCACAGATGATAGCTAGATAGAGCAAGAGGCTTCGTCTATGTGGGGGCATAGTACGGGATGCACTAAGTATGCCTTGATTTGGTCAAAGGCGTCTTGGCATTCTTCGGTCCATTCTCGTATCTACATTCTATCTTCATGAGCTTGAAGATGGGTCGATCTCGTTGTAGCCCGCAAAACCATCAACGAAGGATTTGACTTCGTAGTTGGGCAGTGGAATCCACCAGATGTCTATGTTTGCGTAGGTGTAGTCGCTCTTTGGGTCTGGCCTTGTTCAGATCTCTGAAATCCACACAGCCAGCCGCACCTTCCCATTGGCCTTGGTTACGATCACGATGTTGGACAACCATGTCTGGTATTCAACTGCACTCGATGAATCCTACCCGCAAGAGCTTCTCAATTTCTTCTTTGACCTCAGAGACCATTCCGGCTTGATTTTTCTCGCTCGCCATTACCGGTTTAGCATCCGGTGCTAAAGGGATTCTCGTGCTCTACTATCGAACCGCCTAGCCTCTGCATATCTTTGTATGACCACGCAAACACGTCGACGTATTCTCTCGAGCATATTTCAATCAATCTCTGTCCCTTTCAACCCCCCGGAAGAAGCTTCCAATCTCGTGTCTCTTTAGGTTCCTCAATAGTACCTAAGTTCACACTTATCAAAACCTCCTCGGTAGCTTGGGCCCGGTTTTCCTCTTTTCGAAACCTCGCTTAAAGATTTCTTTAATGTATTGTTCGCTTAGTTGTGTTGCATCTTCAAATGATTCATTATTAACCGTCTGTTGTTAAGTTTTGAGTTAATTTATCATTTGTTAAGTTGGCAATAAGAGGATAATCGTAAAGATCTGTCATTTCATTCAAGATAAGGGGAAAAGATGACATCGATTAACACATTTTCATAATCTCTCGGTGCGTGAGGCCTTCGGATGACTCCGAGGACTGGGAATTCGAAGATTCCCGACTAACCGAATAGACAACAAAGAGGTGTTTGACACGACCGGGTTGAGGAGGACGTGGTACCAATCCAAGCTCCGTGATCATTTGCCGCCGACTGCTATCGGCCCCGAGAATGTCTCCCAATTTTTCAATGGCATTTCGTCTTTAGTCACCAAAGTGCGCGAGGATCAAAATGACTTTCACCATCGTCTCCAATAACGGCAACTATCTCATCATCTCGAATCAAGTCGATCAAGTTCGGGATTTGTGCTTCTTCGTCAAACAACTCTTGCAAAACCCCACCGATCGTCTTTCACCGCTTGCGCTTCTATCCGGCCGATCTTTGGAAGAGCTAACTCAAAGGCGGAGAAGTCCATTGTCCTGATGCCGACCTTTGACACCGGCCGGATTTCCTTTGAAGACGTACTCATTCTCGAACGGTAGTGGTAGCCCTGTGGATATCTCGGCAAATCAAGGAACATTCTTCGAATGGGATTGGTTGGCTTTCCCTAACTTTCTCAAGGTTCTCTGAAGGATTTTACGCAAGGAGATCCGGCGATCACTTTCATCATATTGTGTCCCTCCTTTTTATAAAGTAATGGGTCGAGACGCATCGTAAGGATGGAGCCGGACCCTTCACCTTTCTTGCCTTTAGCTTTTCCGGCATCCCGAGAATTCGGTTTGTATCCCAAGCCATATCTCGGTAGTCTGCTCCTTCACATCAATGATGGTGTTACGACCTTGAAGTCTTCTACCCAATCCAAGTCCCGAAGATAGCTCATTTTTCGCATCATCCTCATGGCGGGGAGGGATTTTATCGGAAGTAGTGGTGAGGTCGCAAGGTGCAACACACTTCGTGCCTTGGAAGAAGCTACGGAGAATCCGGTCAATGCTAACCCTTCATCATCATGCTTGATCTCCAATATCGGGATGTCCCCTGCCGGTTCCTTCTATCGTGACACTTTGTCCCCATAAATGGTGGTGATAGTTCCATCACTCGACCGAAATTTGACGCACCGATGCAAAGTAGAGGCTACCCCGTTTATCTGGTGGATCCAAGCGCCGTCCCAAAGAAGGCAAGAAATGAAATCGGAATGTCAATAACTTGAAAATCAACATCCATGACCTTTTTCCGAACCACATCTTGAGAGTGGCGATCCCCAAAACCGATCGTGCGGGAGTCGTAGGCCTTAATAGTCTCGACTAGAAGGCTTTAAGTCCGTTGGCTTCGTATCCAATAAATCCATCATCTTAGCCGGCAAGACATTCATTGCGCACTCCGTCAACTAGTACTGTGGCAATCGACGCTCTTCTAACCGGACTGTGATGTAAAGAGGTTCGTTGTGACTAGCCCCATACTTTGGCAGTCCAATTCAAGAAGGTAATGATGTTTCCATAGTGGATATTTCCAATCATTTGGACGACCTCATCGTGGGTGACATCTATGGGCACCATGGTCTTGGCCAAACTTTCTTCTAGTTTCAACTTATGAGGGTATGGAAGAGGTTAACAAAGTGACCATAAGGAGATATTGGCTTGGGTACACTTCAACCGAGTTAGGACTCGGATCCTCCTTATCGTAGTCGCTTTTCTCGCTTCTAGCTTATAAGGTCTTTTATCCGTCTTTGGTTCCGAGACGGCATTCCTTTTGTCACCCCTAGCCGCTCAATACTCATCCGTCTGCACCGAGTCATCACATAGACATTGGATTTTCCTTGGTCATCATTCCTACTGGAGGATTCTCACAATTCTTTCAAAGTCGAGGCGGATTCTTACCGGCGTATGGCCAATTTCGCCGATTGATCTCGATTGACGGCGCCGTCGGAAGCATAGGCGGCTTCCCGAATCGGGGTCCCGTGTTACCGGCTTTTTGACCTTTTTCACATTCTCCGTTTAAAGCTTTCACGCCTCATTCAAACTTTTCAAAGTCAGCATGCAACAAGAATTATCACTTCCGGATTTTGGAGCTTGGCAAATGGCTTTCTCATCCGATCCTAGCAACTTTTTTAATGTAGTAGGATCACATTCCTCATCACCGTCAAGCACGTCTTTTCTTTCCCCGGGGTCAACCTTTTGACGGCATTTTGGACATTGGCTAAACACTTTCGAAATGGGAAATTCCATCATCAATAAGGATTTCAAGGGTCAAACCTCATGGCGGGTTCCTTTTCCTTCCCATCGTAGATATTTTCCGGGCTTTCTGGCTTCTGGGCTAACCACTCCTCTATTGTCCCTTCCGACACTTCGACTGTGTCTTCATCAGTGTCACTACAGTAGCTCTCGTGGGAACTTTCGTCTTGGCTCTTATGACCAATGAGGGCAAAAGCGGGTCGGGATACTTGACGCCATATGAGGGGTATCTCAGACTCTTCTTCGGGCTTAGGGATTACCAGGAAGACATCATTATCATCGTAGGACATAAAGGGGACTGGGGTCGCCTCTAAACTCAGGACTCTTTCCAAGGCATCCATACATTCTTCTTCAGACCAAGTTTCAGAAGTGACTACTAACACTGTGATAGAGCCTACCCTTCCTGATGAGAGTTTGGCTTCGGCGACACTTACATGTTCTAGATCGGTGGGAGGAGCCCACTTTCCTCTTTTGGCTAAGGCTTCGATCAAGTCTCTCCATTCACCTACCAAGTCCTTGTACGGAGTATTGAACTCTAGGATATAGGATTCATACACTACCTCATTCTTCTCCGAGCCTTTGCATAGGCTGCAGACACACTTTGAAGTGACTTCATCCCCGTTCCAGTGTCCGTGGCTTTCTCGCCTCATCTCGCCCTTCGGGTTTCACTTCCGTTGGCTCCAAGTCCATTCCTTCTACCGAACCGTCATCATCACCGTAAATCCACCCATTCCTATTCTCATTCCCGATCGACTCTTCGCCGTAGCTATCCGAGAGGTAGGCAAATTCACTGTGCGTTGACAAAGTTGGAAAGGTCAAACCGGCACCGGGATTCCAAGGTAAGGAAATTTGGCTCGCCGAAAGGAGGAAAAGGGTCCCATGGAGGGATTTAGAGGAAGCGAGGGTGTCGGGACCCTAATGCACTTGGGGTGTTGGAGGAGACTCGAGAAAGGACAGCTTTTGGCAATGGGTTATATGAAGATGGGGAGGGCATCGTTATAAGGCTAGCTCTTTTTCCCCGGTCATCCGTTACCCAAACCAAGATCGTCTCGTCAAATTGGTCATTCTCGACTCTCTCGAACTAATGAAACCGAGGATTCTCGCGAACCGTTCCGAGGATTCTCGCGCTAACAAGTCGCCGACCCGGTGTTCTCACCCACTTCTTTCTCGCCGCGGAAAGGGATAGGAAAGGTTTAGACTCGGGTAGGTGTTTAGTCAAGGCTCGTGCAATATGCAAATTAGAATCTTCAAGTTTACTTAAAACAAGTTGTCTTTTATTAATATCTATTTGGTTGGAAAAGGGATTCTCGCCCTTCTTTTTCACAACTACTCTAGATCCTGGATCGCTGGTTCCGTCACTACGTCTATAAGCCCCTCGTATTCCACCCGTATTTCGACCTCCCAGTGGTGGACAGCCCCGGGCGAGGGTCCTATAGGGCACGCGGATCCCACCGACCGAGAGTAAAGAACGCTCCTATCGGGCCTAGCGGGTCATAGGACCTTTCAACGCACGAGCGATGCGGATTATAGTCAAGGCAATACCGGGAAAGTCTCGTCTCTCGCCTCGACGGATCTTTGACAGAGTTTCGCTTGAGCGAATGACGGTTTTTTGACTTTCGGTAATGTCCGAGAATATAATAGGCATGGGTCGGGTGGCAAAGCCGGATGACACAAGGTCACATTGAACTTCGTTGCATACGCAAAGGCGTGAGTCGGAATCGAAGTCAATGCCGGTCAAGATCTTGCCAATTTTTCCTTGTCGGAATTTTGGCAGAGCTTCGCTTGAGCGAAAGATCTTTTGATTTTTGGCAAAGACTTGGTCTTGACTCTTACGCATTTCGTGCGGGTCAAGGTCAATAGTCAATGCTCGGAGTCAAGATCCCACCGATTTTTCCTTGTCGGAATTTCGGCGTAATTTCGCTTGAGCGAAAATCTTGGTTTCCGTTATGAGCTAAGGCTTGACCTTTACGTGGGTATGCAACCGGGCTATATGACACGGACTAGACCAAAAACCAACCAAAAGTCACGGATTTTTTGAAACGTGTGACACGGATCGTGCATTGGTCGACACCGGCCGCCATGGGAGGTTGGGATGATTCCGTGCGCGCCCGGGAGCATCGTAAGGCTGTCCGTGATCGCACTGAACCACCCTCGGGTTTGAGGGACGTGCGTGCAAAAGTGTACAAGGATATATCAGGTGCGCGTAGTGTGCGGTCTCCTAAAATTGTTCCTTTTTGAGTTAAAACAGAGATTTTCATAAATGTGTTTTAAAGGAATGATTTTCGGGACGGGGAAAATGCAACACGTAAGCACGTAAATTTTTCGGGAGCCCCGGGCCATGGAGCTGAATAGCCCCAAGCTGCTAGGACTGCCAGATTAACCATGATTTTTCCTGGTGGAATTGCCACTGAGGTCGTATGGTCAGAATCCTATGAGGATTAGCCGTACGACTGCATGGATCAATTTTCCAGGTTCCACTCCTTTTGCTATTTTTCGGGTTGTTTCCCGTTTCGAAATATGCACAGATTCCAAGATGCAAATGATGCAATGCATGGTAAAAGAAAGCAAGCACGATTAATGAAATCGGCGATGGGAGTCTAACCCGCTCAAAGGGAAAAGCTTTCTGTATTTTCAAAATTATTTTTTTTTCGAAAAGGGGATACTGGTACGTGGGATTGTTAAACCACCTTGTTATCCCAAGCCCCGGGTTAGGGAGCGATACAGGAAGGGTAAGTGGGGTCCACCTATATACCAAGTATCGACTTTTGTTTTGAAAATAAAGCTTTTCTCCTTTGGGATGATCCCCAGCGGAGTCGCCAAACTGTGAATGTGTGCCCAAAATTTTTGTTTATTGGAATTCACGCGAGTTTGAAGACATCCGAGTTATTTGAAAAACGGAGTCGCCACGCCATTTTGATTACCTCAAAACTTTGAAAAAAAGGTTTTATGGGTTCGGAGGTTAAGTTACCCCTTGGGAAGAACGTTTGGCGTTCACCCAAAGTGCCTTGCCGGAGCAAGTCTCCCTAGATTTCATTAATCGTGTTTGCTTGCGTGCTTTCTTTGTGTGCATGTGTTTGAAAATAAGGAGGGAATGTCCCAAGTCGTCTTCCGGACGTACAAACCATTTGTTGGTTGTCGCTCGGGATTCCTTGGAATTTATGTATTTGGGATTATGATCCCGTCCTCATCTTATGACTTATGATCATCGCATTTTAAACCTCGGGACCCTCGGGACTTGCGTGATCGAGAGAATGACTCTCTTTTGAGTCAAAGATGAGGTTCTTTAGGAAGGAATGTCCTTAGCCCATCAATCCTACGCTTTAAGACGGTCGAGCTCGTATAGAGGCTTCATACTCATTCTTAAGCGATAATCGGAGATATAGGGTTCAAGGTTATCCTTTTCCTAAAGAAATCATGAACCTTTAATGGAAGGAACGATGCAAAGATGAGAACTTTTACACCGGTCCGTTCCAAGGTTGGGGGAAAGGGGAAATGCATGATGAAAAATGAATCTTTAATGAAAAGATGACATTTTTAGGTTGCAAATGATGCTTTTTGATTGAAAGAAATGATCTTTATGCAAATGATGCATAAAGATTTGATTTTTATGCAAAGGATGCATTGAAAAAGGGGGTTTTGATGCAAAGGATGCATTTTTATTGAAAAAGATTTGATCTTTATATGCAAATGATGCATAAAGATAACATTTTTATTGGAAAATGGGGGTTTTAGGTGCAAAGGATGCACCTTTATGAAAAAGACTACATTTTTATGACAAATGAGGTCTTAATGCATGAAAGAGGGGAAAGGGATTATAAAGATATGATCTTTAAGCTACCAAGTCCCAAGCAATATAAAGACAATGCAATGAGCAATTTATAATGCAATTAGGATGCAAAGGTAGGGCGTGCGAGGTTACCAATCGTTTTCTTCGATTCTTTGGACGGAGCTTGGAGGAGGTTGGTCTTGGACCTTCAAGGAGGAGGGAGATGGCTTCTTGAGCTTCTTCTTCACCTTCTTGAACCTTCAAAGGGATTCTTCACGTCTGGGAGTGGCTGGTTGTGTGTGTGACTGTTGGTGTTGTTGTTGTTGTGTGTTGAAATGGGTAGAGGAGGGCTCTATTTATAGGCAGTCTGGATAAGGCTAATGAAGCCGTGCGGCTGCAGGCTCTTTGCAAATGAGGCCGTGCGGCATTATCCACAATGACTCAGCATTCTAGAACCATGCAAGGTGGCATCATTCTAGAAGCCTCTCCCTAATTAAGAAAAACGTGTTTTCTTAATTAGGAAGGCTCCTTACAGCCCTAATTTTAAATTTGGACTGTTCCAGGACATTTCCGGAACACTAGGAAGGTCCGGGGAATTACCGGGAAATTTACCGAAATGTCGGGAAAATTAACCGGAAGGCATGAGCCAGATTTGGGTACTTACACATACGACCATGACATAAATCTCATAATGGGTCAAGTCCAGTACCTTGTTCTCTAACAAGTACCCATGAATCTAATGTGCATCGCCATGCATATAATCATCACATGATTATCCATTAGACTTCATACTAGTGTTTCATAAGTACTAGGGACACGATAATTAAAGTAAACATGCAAACATATATAATAAGCAAAGAAACAATCTCTTATATAAATGAATAATGACATTACAAATAAGTCTATCTCTATAGGCCTAGGGCACTAACACCTACAGTCTCCCACTTGCACTAGGCCCAATCATTCATGTATCTTATACCCATGGACCTAACATGACCATCATGTTTAGCTTGTGGCAAAGGCTTGGTGAGAGGGTCCGAAATGTTGTCATCCGTTGGTACCTTGTATATCTTGACGTCCTCCCTTTCACAGATTTCTCGAATGAGGTGGAAACGTCTCAAAATGTGTTTGGATCGTTGATGTGACCTTGGTTCTTTTGCTTGGGCAATAGCACCATTATTGTCACAATAAAGATCTATCGGGTTAGTGATACTCGGAACGACTTCTAAGTCACTAACGAACTTCTTGATCCAAACCGCTTCCTTAGCCGCATTCGATGCTGCTATGTATTCGGCTTCGGTTGTAGAATCAGCAACAGTGCTTTGCTTGGAACTCTTCCAACAAACAACACCTCCATTTAGCATAAACACGAAACCAGACTGCGATCTATAGTCATCTTTGTCGGTCTGGAAGCTTGCTTCTGTGTAACCCTTTACAACCAGATCATCTTCCATTCCTCCAAATACCAAGAATACATCCTTAGTTCTTCTCAAGTACTTAAGGATATTCTTGACTGCTATCCAATAGTTCTCATCAGGATCAGACTGGTATCTACTCGTCGCGCTTAGAGCATACGAGACATCGGGTCTAGTACATAACATGGCATACATGATAGACCCAATTGCCGAAGCATATGGAATATCACTCATCCTCTTTCGCTCATCATTTGTCTTAGGACAATGAGTCTTGCTAAGAGTAATGCCATGTCCTATTGGCAAGTTCCCTCTCTTAGAATTTTCCATGCGGAATCTTCTAAGGACCTTGTCAATATATGTACTTTGACTCAAACCAATCATACTTCTTGATCTATCTCTATAGATCTTGATACCAAGGATATAAGCCGCTTCACCCATATCTTTCATTGAAAAACATTTTCCTAACCAATACTTAACAATCTCAAGTGCAGGAACATTGTTTCCAATGAGTAAGATGTCATCGACATATAACACTAGAAATAGAACTATGCTCCCACTTATTTTCTTGTATACACAAGGTTCATCTTCGTTTTTGATGAAGCCAAACTCTTTGACTGATTCATCAAAACGTAGATTCCAGCTCCTGGAAGCTTGCTTCAATCCATAAATGGATCTCTGCAACTTACATACTTTATTAGAATTCTTTGGATCAACAAACCCTTCAGGCTGTATCATGTATACATCCTCAAGTAGGTTTCCGTTAAGAAACGCTGTTTTGACGTCCATTTTCCATATCTCATAGTCGTAATATGCGGCTATGACAATTAAGATTCTAATAAACTTAAGCATTGCTACGGGCTAAAAGGTTTCATCATAGTCAATGCCATGAGTCTGCCTATACCCCTTAACAACAAGCCTAGCCTTAAAAGTATGTACCTTCCCATCCATGTCGGTTTTCTTTTTGAAAACCCACTTGCAACCTATGGTTTTTACACCTTCAGGTGGATCAATCAAGTTCCAAACTTGATTATCGTACATGGATTTGATCTCGGATTCCATGGCTCCTAGCCACTTGTCCGAATCAGGAGTGGACATCGCCTCCTGATAGGAAGTAGGTTCATCATTCTCAATGATTTCTACTTCATTACTTTCCGTCATGAGAAATCCATATCTCTCAGGTTCGGATCGTATCCTATCCGATCTGCGAAGAACTTGTGTATCTTGAACCAGTTCCACAACTGTTTGTGAATTTGGTTCCGTCTCTACTATTGGTTCCTTGTCATTTTCGGGTTCTTGAATTTCTTCAAGGTCAATTTTACTCCCACTAGTTTCTTTAGAGAGAAAATCTTTCTCTAGAAAGACACCATGTCGAGCAACAAACACTTTGTTCTCGGATCGGTTGTAAAATTGATATCCTTTCGTTTCCTTAGGATAACCAACGAAAATACATTTATCGGATCTGGGTGCAAGCTTATTTTCAGAAACTAATTTCTTCACATAAGCTTCACATACCCAAATCTTCATGAAAGATAAACTAGGTTTTCTTCCATGCCACATCTCATGTGGGGTTTTAGGAGCCGATTTAGTAGGGACCTTATTAAGTGTGAAAGCAAATGCTTCGGGCATGTCCCCAAAAAGAAATAGGAAGGTTAACTTGACTCATCATCGATCGAACCATATCTAATAGAGTTCTATTTCTCCTCTCAGACACACCATTCCATTGTGGTGTTCCGGGTGGAGTAAGTTCTGAAACAATTCCACAACTTTTAAGATGATCGACAAATTCTTGGCTTAAATATTCACCACCTCGATCGGATCGAAGTGTTTTAATAGTTTTGCCAAGTTGATTTTGTACTTCATTTTGAAATATTCTAAATATCTCATATGCTTCACTTTTGTACTTCATCAGATAGACATAGCCATATCTGGATAAGTCATCAGTGAACGTTATGAAGTACCGAAATCCTCCCCTAGCAATGCTATTCATTGGTCCACATACATCAGTATGTATGAGAGCCAATAAATCACTAGCCCTTTTATTACTCTTAGTAAAAGGTGCTTTAGTCATCTTGCCCAATAAATAAGATTCGCAAACATCATATAATTCATAATCATATGAGTCTAAATATCCATCTTTATGGAGTTTAGAGACGCGTTTCTCATTTATGTGACCAAGACGGCAATGCCATTTAAATGTGTTGTTCACATTGTTTGGTTTAGATTTCTTACTAACATGTTAGACATTATCAACATTATTTTCAACATCCAAGACATAAAGGCCATTAAAAGAATGAGCAATACAGTAAAGCATATCATTCAAATAAATGGAAAATTTCTTCTTCGCAATAAGAAAATTGTAACCCTCGTTGTCTAAACAAGAAATTGAAATAATGTTTCTGCTCAAATCCGGAACATAATAGCAGTTATTCAAAACTAATATTAATCCGCTAGGTAAAGTGACTTCGTAAGTCCCTACGGCCAATGCAGCAACTCTTGCTCCATTTCCAACCCGCATGTCTACTTCACCCTCTTTGAGCGACCTTCTATTCTTTAGTCCCTGCACATTTAGGCAAATGTGAGATCCACATCCGGTATCTAATACCCAAGAACTAGAAGTAGAAAGTAAAATATCTATCACATAGATACCTGAAGTCATGGCAATCTCATTGCCCTTCTTCTTCAGTCCTTCCTAATAAGCTTTGCAGTTACGCCTCCAATGCCCAGTTTCCTTGCAATGGTAGCATACCCCATCCTTTTGGGATTTGGGTTGAGGCTTCTCAACAACGGCAACCTTTGCCTCCGGTTTAGCAACTCTTGCTTTAACCTTGGGTTTCTTGAACCCCTTTCCTTTATTCACCATCAACACTTGATTGGTTTTCTTGGCGATATTGTTCTCTGCATTCTTAAGCATCCCATGCAATTCAGACATAGATTTATTCATCCCATTCATGTTATAATTCATAACGAACTGATTATAACTTTCAGGGAGTGAATGCAATATCATATCCGTAGCCAGCTCCAACTGGATAGGATATCTAAGCCTCTCAAGATGTTCGAGGTGACCCTTCATTTTCAACACATGAGGCCCAACAGGTTGTCCTTCAATCATCTTGCATGAATGAAGAGCCTTCGTAGTGTCAAACCTTTCCTGACGTGCTTGCAACTGAAACATTTCCTTCAAATGATTTCCCAAATCATAAGCTTCCATGTGTACAAGATCCTTCTGAAGGGCCTTACACATGGTAGCAAGCATCAAGCAACCAACATCAATAGAATCATCCACATGTTTCTTATGTTGATCCTTTTCAGCTTTAGTTGCATTAGCAGCAGGCTCGGGTGGAACGGGTCCATCGAGAATGTACAGCTTCCTTTCCTGTTTGAGAACAATTCCCAAACTGCGGATCCAATCCACATAGTTGTTGCCATTCTCTTCTAACTTGTCCTTCTCAAGGACTGATCGCAAAGGGATGCATTTTGATTAGTGTTTACAGCCATTGATCTACAAAGATATGCAACAAAATATGAACACATATAAGTACCAATTTCAGTTAAGAGATTTAATTAACGTATTTCATAAATACTCCTACTAAATTATATAAGCTTCATATACAATCATGTATAATATAATTTAATAGGCTAAGACCCAACTTTAATTTAATTTCAAGTCGGCTATGGCACGACTGCTCAAAATTAAACTAAAAAGGTAGATAACATTTATCAATCATATCAACATATGACTCTTAGATCCTTTATGAGATTATAGACATCATATGTCGCATGTTTCAATCTCATCTTATGCCTTAGGCCCAAAACTGTTTTGATAGCCTAATTGAGTTCAACCATTTTAAACGTATAACAATCACCGTTTGCTCATCTTGATCATACAAAGATAGAATTAATGTACCTCGCTGTGGCGTAGCCTACATAAAACTATCCGTGTACTCACAAGTGTTTAAACATGGGTGGCATAGACAAACTCAAATTTCAATGAAGGTTCAATTTTCATATTTATCAATTAACATGGCAAGGTTGATTCATGAAAACTATATGAGCATAATTATGAACATAGAATGATGCAACACAAATCACATTTGATGTGTAATTACTAGTACGTGGCATCGTATTCCAAAGTTATCCCACACTTCCCAGAAGTGCCTGTGGGGAAGGTTTTGGCTTCCAGCCTATATACTAAGTAATACATCAAAACCCATATTATAGATTAATCACATTAATCACATAATTCAATTCACAATCATGGTATATCAAAATATACAATTACTTCCACAAGCAATTCTCATATAAAATCATGTTCTAAATCATATTCATCATGAAAATTAACATAATCACATTATATAATTATCATGATAATCTAATATAAACATCATGAACCGGGCTCTGATACCACTGTTGGGTTTCGAGGGTCCATGAGCAGCGGAAGATTGCAAATAACTCGAATACCCGGAGCCCTAGAATCGTTCTAGATGATTAATTAAGAAGAATGATTTAGAATTACTAACCTTGTGTGCTTTTGTCGTTGATAAACACGTTCCAACTCCAGATTGAAGAACTAGCAAATGTTCGATGAACGATTCTTGAATCACGAACGTTAGATCTTGATTAGCGAAGATCCTATATGTGTATCCACGCATTGAACGAACCCTAGAACAATTCTAGGCGGATTGCTAGATCCTTGATTGAAACTCTTTTCAATCGATGAAGAATAATGGAATTGAATTGTGTTTTGATTCTCAATTCTCAAATTGAAATCTCTCTTTCTGTGTTTCACTAAACCCAAAAGCATGAGAGTGATGGCTAGGGCAACCAGGGGTTTGTATTTATACGTTATAAAACTTTTCCCCTTGCAAAAACCCTAATTTAAGTCAATTTCGCGTCGATCCGGCGCCAGACGGGACGCTCGTCCCCAGGCACGAGTCGTCCCCTTGCACCCAGCTTCTGAATCTGGCGTCCCCCTTAAGGGGAATAGTTGACTCAAGCCCAGGGCACGAGTCGTCCCTATGGGCACGACTCGTCCCCATGGGCACGAGTCGTCCCTCAGGACTCTTCCTCTGAATCATTCGTCCCAGGCCAAGGGAATAGTTAGTTCAGGCCTGGGGACGAGTCGTCCCCTGAGAACAAAAACTCCATATTCTTCATTTTTGACAATTCGTTCGATGCGTGTGACCCCATAGGACTATATTAAGTTGGCAATGAGTTCGATCACATCGATCCTCATAAGACATGAGCGGACTCTAGCAAGCCATCATGCCTACCCAATTAATATAATATCAAGTTCGATTTTCCTACATAGAACATATCACAATCCCTTTATCACACGATGTTATATTGAACATGAGTCATGGTCCACGTCAACTCATATTGTTCAATGCTTTCTCGTTACTAAGTAAATTGATTAATCGAATGATATTAATCACATTAATTCATTCGGGCATGGCCATGCACTACATCAATCTTACTTACGAGTGGCCTAGCAAACATCTCTCTTTACGAGGGACAAATTTCCATCTTGACTTATCATTCTTCCCAACAAGAATCATATCATGCCAATAATAGCCCTTATTGTTATCCGATTAAAGACAACGTTAAACTATATCAAACATAATATTCATCGAGTGGAAGACGATGATAATCTCAGGTCAAAGGATATCAATGATATAACTATATGAGATTTAATTATGACATACGACCATGACATAAATCTCATAATGGGTCAAGTCCAGTACCTTGTTCTCTAACAAGTACCCATGAATCTAATGTGCATCGCCATGCATATATTCATTACATGATTATTCATTAGACTTCATACTAGTGCTTCATAAGTACTAGGGACACGATTATTAAAGTAAACATGCAAACATATATAATAATCAAAGAAACAATCTCTTATATAAATGAATAATGACATTACAAATAAGTCTATCTCTATAGGCCTAGGGCACTAACACCTACAATTACAAGTAAATAAAGTCGTCTGTTGCATATTTATTATATGCTTGTCTCACCTGATATTTCCAGTCTCGCCATTGTTTATTGAGAGCTAGATTCATAACTGAGTAATACTCTGGAGGCGCATTGGTATTATCATATATACACAATTCAACAAAGAAAAAGAACAATTGTTAGAGAATCATAAGACTTTTGACTACTTACTAGAATACAAAACTAAAGCCAAGAAAAAATAATCAAGTAAACGTGAGATTTATGTAAGGAATATGGATTACAACTTACTAGAACGTCTCTCCATACGGCATCTATAACTGCACGTTCCATCTGAGGCCACTCTCTAGTTAATGGAAAATGTTCCCAATTTCTAACAAAATGTCCTAGCTGAGTAGCTAGTTTTGCCTGTTCCCCACCAACGGGTTGTCCATATTCATTTCATATTATATTTAATTTTTCTTTACCCCATTTTTTTGTTGATTTTGCCAGCCCTCTTCCTTTCTTTTTTGAGGCCTCACCTGTTAATTCCTTCCTTGGCGACATATCTGGCAAAAAAAACTTCATAAAATAATGAGTTGTAATTAAACAAATAATAAATAGAGTTTAATGAGAAACAATGATATAATGAACCATAGTATGTTACCATTAATATGTTACAAAGAAAATGAATGAAACTGTTTGATTTGAGTTATGTGTATTCTTAAATGGGTACATAACTCATCCCAGCTTAACAACTCACTATGAGTGAATGATGAGTAAAAATGATAGGGCATGGAGACCATAATACACAGGATTCTTGTAGTTAAACCATAGAAAAGTGGTATGTCCCTATATCCTAAGACTTGCAAGAAAACTGCGTCGATGTGTGTTAGTAAGGGTTGGATTCTAAAGAGCGTTTATCCTTACGAAAAGCATGACTCCTAGGCAAGAAGCGTCGATGACCAATATAACAATACTTGCCACCATGATCCAACCATCGTGCTTGAAGTCTCACATTGCAACAAGGGCAAGCATATTCACCTTTAGTGCTCCATCCAGACAACATTGCATATGCAGGAAAGTCATTTATTGTCCATAATAGTGAAGCTCGTAAAGTAAACAACTCGTTCCTTGATGCATCATAAGTTAATATACCATCTTCCCACAATTCCTTCAACTCATCAATTAACGGTTGGAGATACACATCTATCTTGTTGCCCGACCCTTTTGGGCCTTGAGTAAGCACCGACAAGAAGAAATATGGCTGTTTCATGCATAACCAAGGTGGAAGATTGTATGGCATAAGCACAACCGACCAAGTACTGTGAGATATAGTCATTGTTATGAAAGGATTAAATACGTCAGATGCTAATCCCAATCTAACATTCCAAATTTCACTTGAAAATAATGGATAACGTTCATCGAATCCCTTCCACGCACGAGAGTCTGAAGGATACCTCAGCACACCATCGTATATTCTTTTCTCGGCATGCCATCTCATGAGTGTCGCGATCTTAGATGGCCAATACAACCTTTGCAACCTTAGTTTTAAGGAAAAATACCATACTTTCTTCATCTCTACCTGCTTGGGAAGTTTATTCTTGCCACTTGTTTCCACACCTTCACCGCTACCCCCTTCTTCTTGTTGCTTATATCTAGAGGCTCCACAAATTTCACATTTAGTAAGTTTTTTAGTTTCATTTCAAAACAACATACAATGATTAATGCACGCGTCCCATGTTTTATAACTGAAACCCAAATCTGTAGTCATCTTGTACGCCTCACGATAGGAACTTGGTTCTTTTTATGACTAAGACAATGCCCTAATGAATTTTTTTAATAAAGAAGTAAATTCCTTATCGACCACTCGATAATTAGCCTTCCAGTGCATAAGTTCTACAATAAATGAGAGTACTGTAAACTTATCACACCCTTCCCACAAGGCTTGATCAGTATCTCTCAAAAGTCTAAGAAACTTTGCGGTGGCTGCATCTGATTGTACGATTTCTTCAATTCCTGGCTGGTTACTATCCGGCATACCCATCCCTTCATGTACCATTCACCTCATACAATCTTGCACACCCAATTCAATTTCAATGCCATCTTCAGTTGTCCTATCATTATTATCATTTTTATACGCCGAAATGTACTCTTCCCCATGCCTAGTCCAATTCTTGTAATCTTTTTGAAATCCCACTTCAATACAATGTGATTTCACGGTTGCACGGTCTTTTTGGTAACGATTTGCGCATTTTTTATAAGGACAATATATTTCTTTAACACCAACAGACTTTTTTGAGAATGCAAAATCGAGAAAGTTGTCAACCCCAGACATATACTCATTTGAAATCCGATTACCCAAATCAATCCAACTTTTGTTCATACATGACTTGATATTTTTAACGTTAAAATACAACCTATATATAAGACCGAGAGACACAAATTTTATAATAAAAATAAACTCATAAACAAACATAGTCTAAATATGTACAACTTTTGGCTCGATATAGATAATATACATTGTTGGAGCCTAGCCTATTAGTCGAGCTTGGGCCCATGATATAGTATTAGTATAACCCCATGACAACATTCATTTGTTCTCTCTCACAAGCCCCCCCCCCTAATTGAGAAGCTAATTTAAGGAACTAGGTTGATGTGCAAAAGAATTGATGCACACGCGACAAAAGATTTGGAACTATTTTTAGGAACTAGGTTGAAGTGCGCAACATTATTTTTTGTGTAGGGTCTACGAAGGGTACTATGTTAGGAGAGCGATGGTAATATTCAGTTTAGGATGGTTTAGGTTGCTTATGTTGATCACACTAAAGTTTGATTATTGACATGGGTCATATTTCAAAATATCATATTGAATGTACTGTAGTTTTAACTGTTTCACGGTGCTGAAATAAATTGATTTTATTGATCATGTATCTTCTATTAAAGAGGGTATATGAGCGTTGTTGTTTAGCTTTCTTGCATAACAAAGTATCATAATTTTATCTCTGCATGTTAAAAATGGAAGAATTACACTGAGGAAGTAGACTGCTATTACCATGTTTAATGCCGGGAACTTGATAACGACTGTGGATCTTTTCTTAAAAGGAACTGGGTTAAACCGCAAGATTTTTGTCTAGTTTAAAATGAATCGGGTTGCTTATGTCGAATCATTGTTAAAGTTCGATTATGACATCGCTCACATTTCAACTTTGAATTCAGATTTAGTGTAGTTTCAAAATGGTTTCTCTGCCGACCGATGATATAAATTGAGTTGATTATGAATATTGTTGGTTAAAAAAAGAAGAATTTAAGTGCGTAGTAGTAACCTATTATGTTGTTCATATTATAATTTGATACACATGCAGCTACTAATTCCAACATAAAGAAAGGAGCTACGGTGATGAATGCAATTTTTAATTTTACTTTTAGACAAATTAGTAGACCGTCATTTCTCTCTTTCGCTCTGTAGATGTATATGGAAAGGGCTTTTGTGTTAATGCACATACACCGGGTGCCCATTATTGTATGTCAATTTTTGAACAAAGTGACACTTAGGTTTTGAAATAGCGTTGCTGGTCTTGGACCCTCATACAGTCAGCAACAACAACAATAGTACCAGTGACAGCAACAACAACAACATCAACAGCAACAACAGTAACATCAACAACAACAAGAGCAACAGCAACAACAGATCACACCACCAAGAACAAAAAAACCCAAAAATTAAAAGTAAATCAGAAAAGGGGGAAGAAATGTATACCGGATTCGTTGTTGATCGAAGAAATCACGGTTGCGTCGCAAATTGCCCTAGAGGAGAGAGAGAGATAAATCGAACAAGAGGGTGTCAATAACCCACCACCAAGAACAACAAAACCCAAAAATTAAAAGTAAATCAGAAAAGGGGAAAGAAATGTATACCTGCTGCTGGTTGATTGTTGATCGAAGAAAATACGTCGCTAGGTTTTGGAGCTGAGGCGATTAGAGAGAGAAAAAGACCGGAGAAATCGAAGGAGAAGGAATTCCGGCAAAGCGATTTCCTTTTCCTAGTTGGGCGTTGTTGGTGGCGGTGAACGGAGAGAGAGGGAACGGCGATTTGGGGAGAGCAGAGAGAGAGAACGGAGAGGAAGGTCTTTGGATTACCCAGGAGAGAGAGAGAGAGAGAGATGGTTTTTACGACGGATATTATACGCCGCCGTAAATAGTATGCACTATGTACGGCGGACGCGTGTCAACCGCCGAATATAATTAACTATTTACGGCGGCTACTTATATACCGTCGTATATAACTTAAAACTCATATACGTATATGTCAAATGTACGTATATAGAGTATTTACGGCGGTTTAAGCCGCCGTATATAACAAATATATACGGCGGTATACACAGCCGCCGTATATATTATTTATATACGGTGAACGCGTATCATCCGCCGTATATAACTAATATATACGGCGGACGCATATTACCCGCCGTAAACGAGTGCCGTAAATAACCAACTTTCTTGTAGTGACCTTTCCATTTCCAGTAAGGATTAAAAGAGAAAAACCTTTTCCTCTTTGGATTTTGCGAATCCCCCAATTCTAGGCGTATATCCTCAGTGACAAGCAAAGCAAGGTTCTTGATCCCTGGTGCTTCTAGACTTTTATTTTCCTCGTTGCGACCTTCGTCTTAAACTTAATTTAAGTTATTCTTCGATTTTCTTGCTTTTCCGTCTACTTTCGAGTTTTTCCTTTGATTTCTGCCATGGCTGTGACCTTTACTTGCGAACCTGGGGCTTGGTATGGGTATTGCACCATTAATCACCAGATATACAAACACATAGGGGGAGTGTGGAAGGAGATGTCCATGACTGAGTGTGCGTCCATCTTGACCAGGTGGGGATTGACCTTTAGCGAACTAGGTTTGCCCGTAGGAGAGAACTTGGGAGATTTAGAAATAGACGACCCAACTGTTGTGTCTTTTCATCTTTTTCATGAATTGCTCGACCATCTAGCTCTATTCTATGTCAAGGATCCCAATAAGCCCTCTTTCCTTAGAAATAGGAAGGGGTTTTCCAGGGGAATCTAGGTCGTCCGTAGGTAGGTCATCTGAGTCTGAATATAGGACTGATTCCTATGTTTCATCTTCTTCTTCAGATATGGCAGCTCAAGGGGGAGCTTCAGCTTCTACTTCTTCCAGCCCAAGGATAGTGGATGCCTTTGACTCCTCTGTTGGTAAAGGGAGGAATGAGAGAGGTTACGTACCTCCCAAGCCAATTCGAGGGGAAAAATTCGGAGTCTCGGGTAGCCATGGTGTATGACTTCTGTGAAGTAGACAGGAAGGAGTTTAGGGTGACTCATTACAGCAAGAAGGAATTTATGTCCCATTTTGGTGATACCTACACCACTGATCCCACTAGAGTGGCCTTCTTCTATGGCCAATTCGAGGCTGGCCTAAGACTGCCTTTAGATCCCTTTATTAATGAGTTTTTGGAGTGTATGGATGCCCTGCCTCTCCAACTAGGAGCTAATACTTGTAGAGTCTTAGTGTGCTTTGCAATGGTGTGTAGATTCTTAGGATTTGAGCCTTGTCTTCATGTCTTTAAGATATTTTTAAAGGTCACCACAGACAAAGTAGATATGGGGATCAGCACCCCCTCAAGGCCCCATGCCCCAAAGCTTTTTGTTAATATTCCTAGCAAAGTGAGTAGCTGGAATGCTCATGTCATAGTGTAAGTGCCCCAATCTGGATCGTTAATGTTACGTCAGCCCATATTAATGATTTATGATCATTTAGGGGCATTTTGGACATTATTTTGACAATTTGAATGAGAAAGGATCTCTTAGGAATAAAAAAGTGGCATAGGACCTCGCTGGAAATATGTCATTCCCAATAAAAAAAGAATATTGACCATTTGCAAATAGCCAAAACTGCTTTCTGCAACAACCAGGCACGCTGCTGATTCCATTCGCGCGGATGAGATTGTGCCTACAATCTCATCCACGCGGATAAGATTGTCATCCAACCAACCTATAAATACAGCCCTTCTCCCTCAGTTTAACAAGGCCAAAAATACGAAAACCAACTGTTACTCTATCAAAATTCACCCCCAAACAGCCATTTACACTCCCACAACTCAAATTCCACACCAAATTCAACCTCAAATTCATCCCAAAACCACTTCTAAGCCTTGAAATTCCTCAAACCTTAAACACAAACCCAAGAAAATTGGTAAACCCTTACTCCCTCTACTCATATCTCTCTCATTCATGCACATATTTCATGTGTAAATGATGTAGTCTTACTTACTACTTGTTGTTTGACTTCCCTTTCCCTCTTGTCCCAAAGATCCAAGAGGATCTCCATGGAATCCATTTCCATGGATGATCTTCTAATGGAATCCACATTTTCTTTGCTTTTATGTTATTCCCCACTTTCCTTTTACATTACTTGGTACTTGCTCATTTGACCTAAAGTATGGTCATCTTGGAGTCCATCTCCATAGATGACCACTTTAAAAGGTCCATATTATTTACTTCCTTGCAAATCCCCCTCCCCATGTCTAAGATGCTCACCTTGGAACACTTTCCTTGGATGAAAATCATCTAGACTCACAAAATAGGTCACATAAGATGTATAAGATACACTTGAGTATAGGTCTCAAGGATGGTCTTTTCATGGTCACCTTAGAGATCTTCCTCTAAAGTTGATACATCTTAACCTAACTCTCTTGTCAACTTACTTTTCATGTCAAAATCCCCCTTGTCCCTAGCAAATGACATGTTTTCAAAGTCCTAATATACCCCCGAGATGGCTTGGTTAAGTGGATTCATCAATTATGACCACTAATCAAAGTCTAGGGAAAGAGAGGATAAAACATGGACCCCAAAAATCCAAGCAATTCTTTCATTTTCAGCTTTTAGTTACATTTCCAGTTAAGTCTTGTAAATCCAGTTAACTTTCTGGAAATTACAGTGACTAAACTGGAAACTATAAAAATTATTGACACTGCAGGCCCATCCGCGCGGATAAGATTGCACTACAGTCTCATCCACGCGGATGACTTTGTCTTCTGCAAACAGTTTTCCAGTTTTCTGTTATTTTCAGTTTAATCACTGTTTTCCAACTGTTTTTTTAGTTCAGTCCTTAATATTTCAGTTATTTCCAGAAAACTCCTTTTTTAAGAAAGTCTTATTTAAAAAAAAAAACACACACACACACACACAAAAGGTTTCAAGTGAGGAAGACTCGTCATACGAGGCATTCCGAGTGCACGTCAAAACGTCCATCCCGGAGTGTAACGTGACCTCCGAACTCATTTTCTCTAATTTTAGGCTTTTTTTCAAAGTTTTGGCCCTTAAACTAAAAATGGCGTGACGACTCCGTTGATTTCTTAAAAATCGGGTGACATCACAGTGGCGACTCCGCTGGGGATCTATAAGATGCTTTTTTTAAATAATAATAAAAAAAAACTCATTTTTTTAAAAAAATAATAAAACTTGTTTTTTTTTAAAAAATAATAATAATAAAAAAAAAGCTTTTGCGGGTCAAACTTCCGTCTCAACACTTGAAACTTTTGTTTTTGGTGTGTGTATGCGTTTTTTCCATTTCGCGTTGTTATCAATTTGACCGTCCCGGGAAAATCAATTTTGACTGTCGGGTCCATTTTCTTAACTGTTTGAACTTTATGTGTTTATGTGTGTATATGCTCGTGCATTTATGTGTTTACATGTTTTCCGAAAAAAATGATAATCAAAATATCGGCTGGAAACCATTAAATTTCCTCTTAAAACGCCTCCTTATGGGAGCCGGGGATAAGCTATGGGGGAACAACGCCACGTACTGGTCTCATTTAAAAAAAATGTTTTCAAAAAAAAATCTTTTTTTGCATGCATCATACTTTTAAGGCACATTTGAAAATTTCTATTTTTACTCAAAAAGGAATATAGACTGGCGCACACTACGCGCACGTTGACCGTACACTGCACACTACGTTCTTAACCCGGGAAATCTCAGTAGCAGCATGGGAGGCCTTACTACGCCTCTCGGTGCGAGCACGGGACGACCCAAACAGCCATTGGTTTACCCTCGTGTCGACCCTGCACTTGTCCGTGACACACTTTTTTCCGAGACTCGATTGGTTTTTGGTCTGGTCCGTGTCAGACTGTGTCAGTGTATACCCCGCGTAGGTCAAACCCTAGTCAACGTGCCAAGTCAGGATCTCCCGCGGACCTAACTCCGTCGAAGTCATGCCGGTTTTCCGCCATGAACTCTGACTCGATCTTGACTAGGGCTCGGACTTTGACTTTGACCCCCACGGTTTATGCACCGGCTCCCGGTGTGACACCGAGTCATCAAGGATTAACGCCCAGTCCATGCTTAATTACTGCTTAACCAATGACGAGTCAAGATCCCTTGTGGACTATTATCAGTCAAGGTCATGCCGGCTTTTCGTCAGGCACCTTAACTCGATCTTGACCCTCGACGCTGGCTTTGCCGGTAATTTACATCGAGTGCACGTTAAGACTTCATGATCCGCCAGACCTTAGCTTCGTTTTCCTTTTCGGTCGGTGGAACCCGCTTGCCCTACGGAAAATAACACTTTCCATCATTCTACTAAACTGTGTTTCTTCTATATTCATTATTTCCTACATAGGAAGCCTATATATTATGTTTATAAATGTTTTCAACAGGTTTTTATCCCGTTAACAAGCATTACAAAAGCCAGAGTGAGCAGGGACGTAAATAGGCCATCAAAGAAGTACGTAGAGATAGTTACAACAGATAACTTTGATTTCTGGTTTATGGGGTTACCAAATCAACAGAGAACATTAAAATACCTACAGAGAGCAATCTCCCCGGCTCATCATTGACCTAGACACATTTCATGGATTATGTAAATGATGTAGAAAAAACTCAAGAATAGAAATATGTACAAATTTGTAACTTATATTATCCTTTGATGGAAAATTTTATCTTGATTGATAAAGCAACCCACTCCCATTTCATCTGTTTCTATATCATATAGCTTATTCTTAAATAGTAAACAACATTCTAATGGAAGTGCTCAAAAGCACATAGTTCCCTTTTTTCAACTCTTTCAATATACTTCATTAGTAGATGTTAATAGAGTCATGAGAGATCATTGGACTGAAACAGTAAGAATATGTAAAGGGAAGAAATTCATTGAAACCTTGAAAACTAGTCAAGTCCATAAGAGAAGACCAGAACTTAAGTTATATTGATGATATATGTTTGGAACTATTTTAAATCATTACATAGCTATGTCCGATTACAAATCCCATGGAATATGCAACAAAAGGAATGTAACTAAACCATCAAAATCACACCAGAAATCATTGATGTATTTTTGTTCATTCTTCTTCTTGATAGAAAAGGGCATATAATATTAAGGACAAGAAAATATAGAAGTCGGCAACTTTCACTTCATTGAATTCAAAATATATCAAAAATTGAGTTAAATAAACCTAAATTGTAAGTAAACAAATAATCAAATCAAAGCTAAATCAACACAAAATGAAGTAAAATACAGGAATGTAAACTTACAATAACAAAATTTTGATGATAAAAAGCTTGAATTTGAATGGCAAAATCCTTCTTCTCTATTTCTTCTTCCCGGCAGCCGGGGGCTGTGTGTTCTCGTTTAGGTTTTTTTTTTTGAATGAAGACAGTAAGTCGAAATTGGGGGAAAGGAATTTTTGAGAACTCGCTACACGGTGTAGCAAGTTTGACTGTGACAGGTTAAACTCGGCACACGGTGTAGCGAGTTCTCAAAAATTAATTGTCGTAATTAATTACAAATCGGTAAAGCCTAATCACATGGAAATCGCTACACCGTGTAGCGAGTTTGACCGGTCACAGTCAAACTCGCTACACGGTGTAGCGAGTTTAAACAAGTGGGACATTTAGGGAAATAGTTTGAACAATTAGTTACTTTGGGAAATAAAATTTTAAAAATGAATTATTTGAGAAAAAATCATCCAAAATTATTGTTCAATATTTATTTAGAGCATCTACAACAGAAGCTTTTTAACAACTCTTTATTTTAGTGAAAAGGCTCTTGAAAGCTTTTTACCACTGTGAAATACTTTGAAGAGCTCCTTGCTAAGGAGCAGATTTTTTTCTCATTTAATTCATTTTTAAATTTTTATTTACAAATATGACTTACTGTTCAAACTTTTGCCCAAAGTGTCCCACTTTTTGAAACTCGCTACACCGTGTAGCGAGTTTGACTTGGCCAGGTCAAACTCGCTACACGTGTAGCGAGTTCCATGCAATTAGAGTTTACAGTTTGTAATTAATTAGGGTAATTAATTAAAGAGAAACTCGCTACACGGTGTAGCGAGTTTGACCTGTCACAGTCAAACTAACTACACAGTGTAGCGAGTTTCTCCTTAATAAATTGCCTAGCTAAGTTTTCCAGATTCATTTATCTTCCTCTCCACCTCTCCCTCGTTCATTCATTCTCTCGTATCCTCCTCGCAACCCTCAATCTTCTCAATTCAAAGTCTATTAAACACAAAAAATGGATCCTAGAGAGCAGCGTTTTTTTTCCGCGGTGAATCCTCCTCTTCATCGCGTATTATTCCTGGTCCCGCCGGTGCCGTAGAGTCTGCCATGCGCCAGAGAAATCTCGACCGTCAAAGCTTATCTTCGCAACAAACCCCAATCGCAATCCAAGAGTATATACGGAGAGCGATTGAAAATCCGGTGAAGGATGAAGCTTTCCAAGACGGTCCTTGGCTCTCTGCAATGGAAGCCGGTACATATTATCCGTTGAGCTCTATCAAGAAGAAATGCCATACTATTGACAAGGTGGATCATGTATACTATCAAGATTAATTATAGTTAAATGTGTGTACACTTTGATTGATTTTTATATTTATGTATGTTCTATTAGGTTGTTGCTGTTATCAAGTCCTGCACACCAAATGGTCTTGGTGATCTCTGGTTGACTTTAAAGGTTAGGATATGAGCTTAGTATGCTTTCTATCATGTGTGAAATGTGTTTTGAGTTACTAATTGGGATAAAATTATTAGGATCCTACGGATACCATAGATGCTTCCATTCATCATAAAGTGACTGAGAGTGAATTTGGAAAAGATATATATGTCGGTTCTGTTCTGATACTTCAGAAGGTATGATATACTCCCTCCACCCCGACCGACTTAGGACTTTTTGCCATTTTGGGCGTCCCACCCGACTTAGGACGGCCCAAAATGGAAACCTTAAATCACTATTCTCTCCACTCATTCTCTCTCCTACATTATTTTAATACTCACAACACCATTATAATTTACTATTCCCTCCACTCATTCTCTCTCCTATTTTTAAATTACACTCACAACATTTACCCTTTCCTTAATCCCCGTGCCATTTCAAAAAATCCTAAGTCGGCCGGAACGGAGGGAGTATTAATTAGTGGAAGTCAGTATACATTGGAATCATCATTAATGCTTGCATCTAATTGTTTGTTTTGAAATATTTAGGTTGTTGTTTGGGCCCCCAACCCATCACGATCAACACGTTATCTTAACATCACACTCCCTAATGTCTTTAAGGTACATATTTTCTTATTTTTGCTGAATTGTTGGAATCATATAGTAAATAATGTTAAACTCATTTGTTTTGCAGGTATTTCCTAAGAATGATGAAGTTAATCTCGCTGAATTCTAAGCCCATTTTGTTTACTTGAATTTTTTAAATGTTTAAATTAATTAATGTAAGATTTCCTACGTGACCGAAATGTGGTCACTAACTTGATTATATTTATTTTAATGTTATTTTAGTTTTTAAAAATCATTTGATACATTTTGTGTTTGGTTTCGTTGCAATTTTTCCTGTCATCATTATTTTTAACACATGTAAAAAAAGTTTTTAAACAAAAACATAATTCAGCAACATGTCATCATTTATTTTAACACATGTAAAAAAAATATTTTAAACAAAAACATAATTCAGCAACATGTCATCATTTTTTTAACACATGTAAAAATTTTTTTTAAACAAAAATATAATTCAGCAACACATGTGAAATAAAAGAAAAGATTGTAAACAAAAACATAATAATTCATGAAGAAGAGTTGACGTTGAATATATTACTACCTCCGTCCCACTTCAAATTTTTTTATGTTAGTTCGAAGGTATTTTGAGCAATAATTTGAAGTTAATTTAATTATTCAAATTAAAATTTAAAAGTTGTTATTGATACACCATTATATGTACTACAAGTAACAATTTTTAGATATTCAATTCATTATGATAACTAAATTAACCTATATTTATTAATCAAAATACCTTCGCGAACGAAAAAAAAATGGAAATAAGAAAGGTTGAATCGAAGGAAATTATTGGAGTGGACAAACTCTGACTTAAAATCGCTACACTGTGTAGCGATTTCAACTTTAATGAAACTCGCTACATGGTGTAGCGAGTTTAAGTCAGAGATTCCACTTTTCAGCTACTGAAGTTCAGTTTCCAGCCAGCATAAAGTATCAATTTCCAGCCCGTGGGATGTCATTCATTACATTCCTCTCTCTCTCTCAGGCAAATACTATATTCATAATCTTCCTCTCTCTCTCTCAGCCATTTCACTATATTTATAATCTTCATCCAACTAATCTCTTCCACTCGTATCTCTCATTCAAAATATCTCACAAAAAAACCCAAATCTTCTTGACATCATTTTATTTAATCAGAATAGTTGAAGATCACGAATCAAGGTAAATTAACATCATCTTAATAATTGTTTTCACTTATGTTTAGAAATAAAATTTAAGTATTTAACTGTGTTTTAGTATATTGTAGATATAAATGTTAGAGTTTTGTTATATAAATTTTAACACTTTGATTTCGTAATGTAGGGTTAAAAATGAACGGGGGTCCAATCATTTTCATGTGTTATTGGGGAGGTGATGATGAACAACCGTTTGATGGTCCTCATTTCAAAAAAGGGGCCAAAATGTGCAATAAGGGCTAATTGCCGATGGAGATAAAATGAGTTGATTGATGAGTTATATAAAAAGGCGAACTTAGATCGGTCTCAATTTGATTTGGAAGTCATTTACAGATGTCCTCATTCTTTTGATAGCGGGATTGGTGAGTACTTTCCTTTCCGTATTGAAGATGATGCGTGTATGGATATAATGTTCGATCAATTTGCTAAATTTGGGGGGATTGGAAATTTGCAGCTGTATGTGGTTGTAAAATTGATTGAAAATCGATCCAATCTAGAGTTTGAAACACGACACACAGAGACCATTTACGGGTATTCACCAAGTGGTAATCGTGATGCAGGGGTTGGTTCAAGTTCCCAAACACTTGTATCAACCCAAATAACAAGTTATGATGATGGGGCATTTGGGCATAATGATCCTGTTAATGATGATCGGGCATTTGGGCATAATGATCATGTTAATGAGGTCAGTTCGGAAGATGATGTTTATTATGAAGAAGAGGAAGTACACACTGATGTAGATGCAATGCTAGAGGATGATGATGATGAATATGAGGAGGGTAGTAGTGATTTTGATGTCGATTTGGGAGGCGGTGATGATGGGCCGATTGATGATGATGTGGAAGCACCTCTTATTCATTATGAAGTGCCAGAAAATCGAAGATATGAGAGAGCAGATTATCCCTTTTACAGTGATATTGGTACTTCTGCTCGACAAGAACAAGGCTTGATTGATTACGATAATGCACATAGTTTTCCAGTTTGGGATCCGGAAAAACAGGCGATTGCTAAAGGGATACGCTTTTCTGGCAAGAACGAGGCACAATTTGATATAAAAAGGTACCATATTCACACCAATCGCAGGTTCATGGTAAGAAAGAGCACACCTCACACAAGGGTAATTGAGTGTCTATTGAAAAATTATCCATGCAATTTTTATGTTCGTATGAGTAGGAGGAAGTTTGGCTATTGGAAACTGACCAAGTATAAGGCTCCTCACTGCTGCTTATATTCTGGAGAAAGTCGAGATCACCCCAACCTAGATGCCAAGTATATCGGTCGGAAAGTTGTTGGTCTTATTAAGGCCGATTCAGATGTCAAGGTTGGAGTCATCATTGCACAAATCTCTAAGAGCTTTGGAAAGGTAATTACCTACAAGAAGGCATGGTGTGGAAAGCAGAAGGGCATTGCAGAGGTTTTTGGAGATTGGGAGGAATCTTATATAAAGTTACCCCGCGTCCTAGCAGCCATTCAAAAATACAACCCGAGGACAATTGTTGAGTACTCTCTACCTCCTCCTCCTGTCGGTGAGTTACACATGTTTCTACAGGTATTCTGGGCATTTGGGCATTGCATTAAAGCTTTCTCTCATTGTCGGCCTGTCATTTCTGTGGATGGAACATTTATGCATGGTAGATATAAAGGGGTAATACTGATTGCCATGGTGTAAGTACCCCAATCTGGATCACCCTCTTCCGAGCACGTGGGAAACACCGCAGACTCACAAACGCAGTCTCGAAGACCTCTGGCACTCAAAACCCTCAAAAAACCCTCAGCCAAACCAAGGGAGGAACTTTTCTGGGATAAAAAGGGACAAAAGGACCTCTTGGGAATTTTCAGAAAATTGGAAAAGCAACTAAGGTCCGTACGGACCTCTTTGTTTTAATAATTACTGAATCCCCTTAAAGTCCACAATATTCCCTCAAATCCCGGAGAACATCATTACCCCTCCTACATGGTTGGTCCATACGGACCTCTTTGCATGCTAAGATGGTCCGTACGGACCTTATTGCATAGGGGACATCTTCATGGCTGAATCTTCTTCATCATCACAGATTCCCTCAAATCGAGGAAAACCAAAAATTCAGATTACCTAGAAGGTCCATACGGACCTTCTTGCAATTTTCTGGCACTATAAATAGAGGGCTCCCCCTCCCTCATTTTTCAATCCTCCCACTTCTCTCCTCTCCCCCCAGCCTTCAGGCTCCCCTCTAAGACCCTTCGGGGCAATCCCGGCCCCTTTCGGATCCTTCCGAGGCCTTTCGAGCCCCCTCGCGGTGCTCCGAAGCCTCCCCGAGCGCTCCCGCGCTGCCCCGAGGCACTCTCGAGGTACTCTGAGGCCCCTCGTGGTACTCTGAGGCCTTGCCTGGTCTTTCCCGAGGCATCCCGGCTCTTTCCGAGTCAAACCGGCGATCCCAAACCACGCCGAACCTCTACCCGAATCCAACCAACGATTCCAACGCACGCCAAACCTCTGCCCGAATCCAACCAACGATTCCAACACACGCCGAACCTCTGCCCGAGTGATCCCTGCGATCCCAACGCACGCCGAAACTCTGTCCGCAGACAACCGGCCCCTTTTCCGAAGCAATCCCGGTCCGTACCGGAACACAATTCCGATCTCAAGCACTATTCCCCTGCGGAAGACATATACGAACCAATATTGGTAAGGCTTTCTTCCATTACTATTTCAATACATTTCAATAAAGCAGTGTACAATGTAGACATCCGACACATCATGCATTTTTAAAAGCACATACACACACACACACAACAGTTAAAGAATATTAGGGGTATCCGAAAGACTCGTTTTTACGAGGCGAATCGGGTGAGCTCTAAGATTCTAATATTCTCTTCCCGAGGGTCATCTGACCTCCGAACTCAAAAATCTTATCACACAACAAAAACAGTTTATTTTTAAACTGATGCCCTTTTTCAATGTTTTGGGCTTAATAAAAACGGCGTGGCGACTCTACAAAGCAAAAACACGGTGAGACACCTCCAACACGAAGAGCCGCAAGGCCGCGAAATGCCAGATGCCGGGGCACGATCGCGCTGCCTCTCGGATCCGGGTAATTTCAGTTGGCGACTCCGCTGGGGACGTTTTGTTTTAAAAAATTTTAAAACAAAACAAAAGATTTTTAAAACAATGATGAGGGTCAAACTTTCATTTTACCCCTTTCTTTAACTATTGTGTGTGTGTGTGCATGTGCTTTACTTTTTTTTATTTTACAAAACAAAAAATAAAAAATGTCTCAATTTACATCTGTGCATACATTTAAAATTCTGCAAAACTTCTGTTTTACTCAGAAAAAGAATTTTAGAGACCGCACACTACGCGCACTGCTGCCTCGGTTACACCGCACACTACTCACACTGCTGCCTCGGTTACACCGCACGCTACACGCACTGATGCCTCGGTTACACCGCACACTACTCACACTGCTGCCTCGGTTACACCGCACGCTACGTGCACTGCTGCCTCGGATACACTGCACACTACAATCCTTAACCCGGAGTGGTCTCAGTTGCAGTTCGTTTGGCCTTCCTACGCCTCTCGGACGCGCACGGGATCATTCCAAACATCCCATCCTAGCCAAGCGTCAACCCTGCACGTTTGAGTCTTGAGTCACACTCTGTCCAGACTCGGTTGGTTTTTACCCGGTCCGTGTCATACAGCCTGGATACATATACCATGCCGGCCATTTTCTGAGTCGAAGCTCGGAACTCAAGATCCCTTGCGCAAGCAAAGCGATGAAAGGTCATGCTAAAATCTTGACCTGATCTTGATTTTCCGAAGCTACACCCAGACGATGTTCCGTCCCGGATATACATCCATGCTCACATGACACCATGTCATCAAGCCTTTAATACGTCAGCCATGACGATACGTGTTGGGTTTCGAGGGTCCATGCGCAGCGGAATAATGCAATTAACTCGAAAACTCGGAGCCCTAGGATCCGTTCTAGATGATTAATTAAGAGGATAAAATAGAAAATACCAACCTTGATGCCCTTTGTCGTTGATAAACACGTTCCAACTCCAGATTGATGAACTTCGGAATCCTTGATGAACAATCTTTGAATCACGAACGAAAGATCTTGAATTGCAAAGATCCTCTATGTGTATCCACACGATGAACGAACCCTAGAACAGTTCTAGGAGGATTGCTAGATCCCTCGATTGAAACTCCTTTCAATCTATGAAGTATTATGGAATTGATGTGATTTGATTCTCAATTCTCAATTGAGTAATCAATATTTTGTGTTTCTCTTAAACCAAAATCGTCACTTGGCTGCTAGGTTTGAAGAGGGATACTATTTATAGATTATAAATATTATACCCTATTAAAAACCCTAAACAAAAACGGTTTCAGCACAGTTCGGCACATGGGCGGTCGCCCACCAAGGCATGGGCGGTCGCCCATGAGTACAGTGCCTAATCCCCTTTTACGAAGTCCCACATGGGCGGTCGCCCATATGGGCATGGGCGGTCGCCCATCAGTGCAGTCCCCAATGCACGATTTCGAATTAAACATGAGCGGTCGCCCATATGCATTTAAGCGGTCGCCCAAGCCAACTCTTGACTTGTGGGCGGTCGCCCATGATGCACTTGGGCGGTCGCTCATGCGACCAGATTCCATAATTCCATTTTTGACAATTCGTTCGATGCGTGTGACCCCATAGGACTATATTATGTTGGCAATGAGTTCGATCACATCGATCCTCATAAGATATGAGCGGACTCTAGCAAGCCATCATGTCTACCCAAATAATATAATTCAAAGTTTGATTTCCTATATATAGAACATATCACAATCCCTTTGTCACACGATGTTATATTGAACATGAGTCATGGTCCAAGTCAACTCATATTGTTCAATGCTTTCTCGTTACCAAGTAAATTGATTAATCGAATGATATTAATCACATTAATTCATTCGGGCATGGCCATGCACTGCATCAATCTTACTTACGAGTGGCCTAGTAAACATCTCTCTTTACGAGGGACAAATTTCCATCTTGAATTATCATTCTTCCCAACAAGAATCATATCATGCCAATAATAGCCCTTATTGTTATCCGGTTAAAGACAACGTTAAACTATATCAAACATAATATTCATCGAGTGGAAGACGATGATAATCTCAGGTCAAAGGATACCAATGATATAACTATATGAGATTTATTTATGACATTTGACCATGACATAAATCTCATAATGGGTCAAGTCCAGTACCTTGTTCTCTAACAAGTACGCATGAATCTAATGTGCATCTCCATGCATATAATCATCACACGATTATCCATTAGACTTCATACTAGTGCTTCATCAGTACTAGGGACACGATTATTAAAGTAAACATGTAAACACATATAATAATCAAAGAAACAATCTCTTATATAAATGAATAATGACATTACAAATAAGTCTATCTCTATAGGCCTAGGGCACTAACAGCTACAGTCTCCCACTTGCACTAGGCCCAATCATTCATGTATCTTAGACCCATGGACCTAACATGACCATCATGTTTAGCTTGTGGTAAAGGCTTGGTGAGTGGATCCCCAATGTTGTCATCCGTTGGCACCTTGCATATCTTAACGTCTTCCCTTTCACAGATTTCTCGAATGAGGTGGAAACGTCTTAGAATGTGTTTGGATCGTTGTTGTGATTTTGGTTCCATTACTTGCACAAATGGCACCACAATTGTTACAACAAAAGTTCCACCGATTAGTGATACTTGGAACATTTCCAAAATACTAAATGAACTTTTTATCCAAACTGCCTCTTTTAGCTGCATCAGATGTCGCTAAAATTCGGCCTTAGTTGTAGAATTGGCTACGATTTTCTGCTTGGAACTCTTCCAATAAAATCGCACCTCCAATAAGCATAAACACAAATCCTAATTGCGATTTTAATTAACTTTGTCAGTTTGGAAGTTAGCATCCGTGTAACCTTTACAACAAGATTAACTTCCAACCTTTCAAATACCAAGAACGTATCCTTAGTTCTTCTTAAGTACTTTAAGGATCGTCTTGACTGCCATCCAATGGTTCTCACCAGGATCAGATTGGTATCGACTCGTCATGCTCAAAGCATACGAGACGTCGGGTCTAGTACAAATCATGGCATACATGACAGATCCAAATGTCGGAGCATATGGAACTTCATCCATTCTCTTTTGCTCATCAGTTGTCATGGGACACTGAGTCTCGCTAAGAGTAATACCATGACCCATTGACAAGTTACCTTTCTTAGAATCATCTAAGAACCTTATCAATATGAGTATTTTGACTCAAACCAACTTATCATTTTAGATCTATCTCTATAGATCCTGATACCAAGGATGTAAGCGGCTTCACCCATATCATTCATTGAGAAACCTTTCCTTGACCAAGACTTGACAGTCTTAAGTGTCGGAACTTTGTTTTCAATGAGTAAGATATCATTGTCATATAACAATAGAAATAATTCTATGCTCCCACTGAATTTCATGTATACACAAAGTTCATCTTCGTACTTGATGAAGTCAAACTCTTTGACCGATTCATCAAAATGAAGATTTTAACCCCTCGAAGCTTGCTTCAACCCATCTTATGGATCTTTGCAACATGCATACTTTATTAGAATTTCTTGGATCGACAAACCCTTCAGGCTGTATCATGTATACATCCTTAAGTAGGTTTCCGTTAAGAAACGCTGTTTTGACATCCATTTGCCATATCTCATATTCACAATATGCGATAATGGCAATTGAAACTCTAATAGACTTCGGCATTGTAACGGGCAAAAGGTTTCAACATAGTCAATACTATGAATTTTCCTAAATCCCTTTGCTACAATCCTTAGTCATGAAAGTATACACCTTCCATCCATGTCGGTTTTCTTCTTGAAAACCCATTTGCACCCTATGTTTTTTTACACCTTCAGGTGGACCAATCAAGTTCAAAACTTGATCATCAAACATGGATTACAATTCGGATTCCATGGTTCATAACCATTTATCCGAATTAGGAGTGGACATCATCTCTAGATAGGAAGTAGGTTCGTCATTCTCAATGACTCCCACTTGATTACTTTCCGATATGAGAAATCCATATCTCTCAGGTTTGGATCGTATCCTATCAGATCTGCGAAGAACTTGTGTATTTTGAACCGGTTCCACAACTCCTTGTGAACTTGGTTCCGTCTCTACTCTTGGTTCCATGTCATTTTCAGGTTCTTGAACTTCTTCAAGATCAATCTTACTCCCACTAGATACTTTATTGAGAAACTATTTCTCAAGAAACGAATCATATAGAGCAACAAACATTTTGTTCTCTTTGCGGTTGTAAAATTAATATCTGAAATTAACCTTGTCAGATTTGGTGCTAACTTATAAGAGACAAGTCTCTTTATATAAGATTCTCAACCCCAAATCTTCATGAAAGACATTCTTCCATGCCACATCTCATGTGAGGACTTAGGAACTGATTTAGTTTGGACACAATTCAGTTTAAACGCATCAATTTCTAATGCATATCCTCAAAAGGTAATAGGAAGGTCAACTTTGACTCATCATCGAACGAACCATGTCTAACAAGGTTCAATTCCTCCTTTCAGACACACCATTCAAAATGGTGTTCCGCATGGAGTCAACTCTGAAACACTTTCACAGTTTTAAGATGACTGTCAAACTCTTGGCTCAAATATTTACCACTTCGATCTAATCGAAGTACTTAATAGTTTTGCCAAGATTGTTTTGTACTTCATTTTGAAATATTCCAAATATCTCAATCAATTCACTTTTGGACTTCATCGGATAGACATAGTCATATCTAGATAAGTCATCAGTGAATATAAATGAAATACTGAAATCTTCCCCTAGCAATACTGCTTAATAGTCCATATACATCTCATGTACAAGGGCCAATAAGTCACTAGCCCTCCCACTACTCTTAGTGTAGGGTGGTTTGGTCCTTTTACCAAATAAACGAGATTCACATACCTCAAACGATTCACAATCATATGAGTCTAAATGTCCATGTTAATGGAATTTAGATTATACGTTTCTCATTTATATGACCAAGCCGGCAATGCCATATGAACGTGTTGTTCATATCATTCGGTTTAGATTTCACACTTATATTATAGATATCTTCAATGTTATTTTGTATCTTAACATCAAGGATATGAAGACCATTCAATGACATATGCATTACAATAATGCATATCATTAAATAAATTTAAGGCTTCTTATTTTCAATAAGAGAATTATATCCTTCATCATCCTCATAAGAAACAAAATAATACTCCTACTCAAATCCGGAACGTAGTCACACTTGTTCAAAACAAGTACTAGTCCACAAGGTAAAGTGACTCCATAAGTCCCTACGGCTAACGCAGCAACTCTTGCTTCATTACCACGTATAGGTTTAATTCACCTTCTTTGAGTAGCTTTCCATTCTTTATTTCTTGCAAATTTAAACAAATGTGGGATCTATATCCGGTATCATATACCCAAGAACAAGAAGTCGAAAGGAAAATATCTATCATATAGATATTTGAAGTAGTAGCAATCAAATTGCCCTTCTTCACCTTTTAGGCCTTCCTTATTAGCCTTGCAACTTTGCTTCCAATGACAATCTCATTGCAATGATAGCAAAATGCATCCTTTTGAGACACTTTGGGTTTAGCCTCTTAGGCTTTTGCAACTTTTTCCCCAGGTTTAGCAACCTTTGCTTTACCTTCTTTGCCTTCCCTTTTGAACCCTTTCTTGTGTTAACCATTAACACACTTGTGGATTGCTCCTTTTGCATCTCATGCATTAAAAGCCTTCACCACAACATATATCTTTTGTCTAGCTTGCACTTGGAACATTTCCTTTTGTGCGTTGTGCTAGAACAAAAGCAATTTCCACGTGTTCAAGGTTCTTCTCAAGAGCCTTTAAACATGGTGGAAATTATAGGGCAAACAACATCATAGGAATCATCTCTATGTTTCTTATGTTGCTCCTTATCTGCCCTTTGCAACGTTTGCAGTGGGTTCAGCGGGAATAGATTCGTCAAGAACGTACAATTTTGCTTAAGAACACTTCTTGAGCATCTGATCAAATCAGAATAACTTGTACCGTTCTTTATGAACTTGTCCTTCATAAGGATGAATCGCAATAATAAGGATTAATTATAGTTTAATGCTATTTCTACAACAAAAATATGCAACACATATGAACACATATAAGTACCGATTTCATTTAAGAGATTAAATAACGTATTTTATAAATACACCCACTAAATTATATAACCTTCTTATGCAAATATGCATAATATAATTTAATAGGCTAAGACCCAACTTTAATTTAATTTCAAGTCGGCTATGGCACGACTGCTCAAAATTAAACTAAAAAGGTAGAGAACTTTTTATCAATCATATCAACATATGACTCTTAGATCCTTTATGAGATTATAGACATCATATGTCACATGTTTCAATCTCATCTTATGCCTTAGGCCCAAAACTGTTTTGATAGCCTAATTGAGTTCAACCATTTTAAACGTATAGCAATCACCGTTTGCTCATCTTGATCATACAAAGATAGAATCAATGTACCTCGCTGTGGCGTAGCCTACATGAAACTATCCGTGTACTCACAAGTGTTTAAACATGGGTCGCATAAACAAACTCAAAATTCAAAGAAGGTTCAATTTTCATGTTTATCAATTGACATGGCAAGGTTGATTCATGAAAACTATACGAGCATAATTATGAACATGGAATGATGCAACACAAATCACATTTGATGTGTAATTACTAGTACGTGGAATCGTATCCAAAGTTATCCCACACTTCCCAGAAGTGCCTGTGGGGAAGGTCTTGGCTTCCAACCTATATACTTGGTAATACATCAAAACCCATATTATAGATTAATCACATTAATCACATAATTCAATTCATAATCATGGCATATCTACATATACAATTACTTCCATAAGCAAATCCCATATAACTTCATATTCTAAATCATATTCATCATGAAAATTCACATACTCACATTACATAATTATCATGATAACCTAATATAAACATCATGAACGGGGCTCTGATACCACTGTTGGGTTTCGAGGGTCCATGCGCAGCGGAATAATGCAATTAACTCGAAAACTCGGAGCCCTAGGATCCGTTCTAGATGATTAATTAAGAGGTATGAAATAGAAAATACCAACCTTGATGCCCTTTGTCGTTGATAAACACGTTCCAACTCCAGATTGATGAACTTAGGAATCCTTGATGAACAATCTTTGAATCACGAACGAAAGATCTTGAATTGCAAAGATCCTCTATGTGTATCCACGCGATGAACGAACCCTAGAACAGTTCTAGGAGGATTGCTAGATCCCTCGATTGAAACTCCTTTCAATCTATGAAGTATTATGGAATTGATGTGATTTGATTCTCAATTCTCAATTGAGTAATCAATATTTTGTGTTTCTCTTAAACCAAAATTGTCACATGGCTGCTAGGGTTGAAGAGGGATACTATTTATACATTATAAATATTATACCTTATTAAAAACCCTAAACAAAAACGGTTTCAGTACAGTTCGGCACATGGGCGGTCGCCCACCAAGGCATGGGCGGTCGCCCATGAGTACAGTGCCTAATCCCCTTTTACGAAATCCCACATGGGCGGTCGCCCATATGGGCATGGGCGGTCGCCCATCAGTGCAGTCCCCAATGCACGATTTCGAATTAAACATGAGCGGGCGCCCATATGCATTTAAGCGGTCGCCCAAGCCAACTCTTGACTTGTGGGCGGTCGCCCATGATGCACTTGGGCGGTCGCTCATGCGACCAGATTCCATAATTCCATTTTTGACAATTCGTTCGATGCGTGTGACCCCATAGGACTATATTATGTTGGCAATGAGTTCGATCACATCGATCCTCATAAGACATAAGCGAACTCTAGCAAGCCATCATGTCTACCCAAATAATATAATGCAAAGTTCGATTTCCTATATATAGAACATATCACAATCCCTTTGTCACACGATGTTATATTGAACATGAGTCATGGTCCAAGTCAACACATATTGTTCAATGCTTTCTCGTTACCAAGTAAATTGATTAATCGAATGATATTAATCACATTAATTCATTCCGGCATGGCCATGCACTGCATCAATCTTACTTACGAGTGGCCTAGCAAACATCTCTCTTTACGAGGGACAAATTTCCATCTTGACTTATCATTCTTCCCAACAAGAATCATATCATGCCAATAATAGCCCTTATTGTTATCCGGTTAAAGACAACGTTAAACTATATCAAACATAATATTCATCGAGTGGAAGACGATGATAATCTCAGGTCAAAGGATACCAATGATATAACTATATGAGATTTATTTATGACATTTGACCATGACATAAATCTCATAATGGGTCAAGTCCAGTACCTTGTTCTCTAACAAGTACCCATGAATCTAATGTGCATCTCCATGCATATAATCATCACACGATTATCCATTAGACTTCATACTAGTGCTTCATAAGTACTAGGGACACGATTATTAAAGTAAACATGTAAACACATATAATAATCAAAGAAACAATCTCTTATATAAATGAATAATGACATTACAAATAAGTCTATCTCTATAGGCCTAGGGCACTAACACCTACAGTCTCCCACTTGCACTAGGCCCAATCATTCATGTATCTTATACCCATGGACCGAACATGACCATCATGTTTAGCTTGTGGTAAAGGCTTGGTGAGTGGATCCCCAATGTTGTCATCCGTTGGCACCTTGCATATCTTAACGTCTTCCCTTTCACAGATTTCTCGAATGAGGTGGAAACGTCTTAGAATGTGTTTGGATCGTTGTTGTGATTTTGGTTCCATTACTTGCACAAATGGCACCACAATTGTTACAACAAAAGTTCCACCGATTAGTGATACTTGGAACATTTCCAAAATACTAAATGAACTTTTGATCCAAACTGCCTCTTTTAGCTGCATCAGATGTCGCTAAAATTCGGCCTTAGTTGTAGAATTGGCTACGATTTTCTGCTTGGAACTCTTCCAATAAAATCGCACCTCCAATTAGCATAAACAAAAATCCTAATTGCGATTTTAATTAACTTTGTCAGTTTGGAAGTTAGCATCCGTGTAACCTTTACAACAAGATTAACTTCCAACCTTTCAAATACCAAGAACGTATCCTTAGTTCTTCTTAAGTACTTTAAGGATCGTCTTGACTGCCATCCAATGGTTCTCACCAGGATCAGATTGGTATCGACTCGTCATGCTCAAAGCATACGAGACGTTGGGTCTAGTACAAATCATGGCATACATGACAGATCCAAATGTCGGAGCATATGGAACTTCATCCATTCTCTTTTGCTCATCAGTTGTCATGGGACACTGAGTCTCGCTAAGAGTAATACCATGACCCATTGACAAGTTACCTTTCTTAGAATCATCTAAGAACCTTATCAATATGAGTATTTTGACTCAAACCAACTTATCATTTTAGATCTATCTCTATAGATCTTGATACCAAGGATGTAAGCGGCTTCACCCATATCATTCATTGAGAAACCTTTCCTTGACCAAGACTTGACAGTCTTAAGTGTCAGAACTTTGTTTTCAATGAGTAAGATATCATTGTCATATAACAATAGAAATAATTCTATGCTCCCACTGAATTTCATGTATACACAAAGTTCATCTTCGTACTTGATGAAGTCAAACTCTTTGACCGATTCATCAAAATGAAGATTTTAACCCCTCGAAGCTTGCTTCAACCCATCTTATGGATCTTTGCAACATGCATACTTTATTAAAATTTCTTGGATCGACAAACCCTTCAGGCTGTATCATGTATACATCCTTAAGTAGGTTTCCGTTAAGAAACGCTGTTTTGACATCCATTTGCCATATCTCATATTCACAATATGCGATAATGGCAATTGAAACTCTAATAGACTTCGGCATTGTAACGGGCAAAAGGTTTCAACATAGTCAATACTATGAATTTTCCTAAATCCCTTTGCTACAATCCTTAGTCATGAAAGTATACACCTTCCATCCATGTCGGTTTTCTTTTTGAAAACCCATTTGCACCCTATGGTTTTTTACACCTTCAGGTGGACCAATCAAGTTCAAAACTTGATCATCAAACATGGATTACAATTCGGATTCCATGGTTCATAACCATTTATCCGAATTAGGAGTGGACATCGTCTCTAGATAGGAAGTAGGTTCGTCATTCTCAATGACTCCCACTTGATTACTTTCCGATATGAGAAATCCATATCTCTCAGGTTCGGATCGTATCCTATCAGATCTGCGAAGAACTTGTGTATTTTTGAACCGGTTCCACAACTCCTTGTGAACTTGGTTCCGTCTCTACAGATAACAGTGAGGGAAACGGAACCCCGCCACTAAGGAACCTCCAGACAATGGAGGAGGTGCTGCGAGCCTTCGAAACCATCAAGAAGCGCCAAGAAGAGCAGCAAGCCTGGATCGTAGACACCCTGCGTCTTCGAGGAACCGTTGCAGTTCCCCAACCTGATGGAACCTTCGTTCTCATAGAAGACGAAGAAATACCGGCTCCCCGGTTTCTCAAAGCTACCAAGCGGGTCCCGCCTCCGCCAAGCTACGAGATCCCGGCAACGCAGCGGCTCTCGCTCAAAGATCCTCGGGCGTCGGTCAGCGGCTCAGACATGCCCGCCTCGGCACGGTCGGTTTCCGGCTGCGCACATCAAGCTCGGTACCAAAGGCACATACGTGCTCGCTCCGCCAGATCCCAATACATCTCGGTATCCCCCAGGATTCAATCCTCTGCCTCTATACGAGCCTCGCAGCCATGTCGAGAAGTCCCCATGCTTACAGGACGGGTATCCCGACCGGATATCCGACATCTCAAGCTTGCCACTTTCTTAGTCCGCCACCCGGGGCTAACGAATCATTTCCCCAATTTCCAAACACAACCCTTAGCGGACCTGGCAATCACGCCCCTAACTTCAGCACTCCAGGGTATGGGTTGGTATACACTCAACTACCTCCCCAAGACTCCCGAATGGCGATACCATCAGCCAATCTACCTCCATCTTCGGTTTCTATCCCCGAAAATGGTAACCCGCCTCAACCTGCCGATCCCCACATGGCTTGGTTGATCGAGCAAATGAAGGACATGCAAGGCAAGCTAGCCAGTTCCCGGAAGGACTCCTCACGCCTGCTTGATCCAAACAAAGTGGTCCCGCTCCCTCCGAAATTTAGGATGCCAGAAATGGAAAAGTTTGACGGGACGGAATGCCCAAAAACTCACATCGATACCTATGTCTTGGGTATGAGAGCTAAAGGAGCAACCCCTCAACAGATGGCGGACCACTTCCAGCATTCTCTCAAATCCACCGCGCTAAGGTGGTTCCTCAACGTAAAGGCAGAAAACCGCTCCACATGGGACCAAATCAGCGAGATCTTCCTAGAGAAGTACTGCGCTAACCTTGAGTGGGAGACAAACCGTCATGACCTACAAGCCACCGAACAAAAGGATGACGAGCCTGTAGGTGAGTTCTACAAAAGATGGAACTGGAAGCTTAGTGAGATAATGGATCCACTTTCCAAAGAAGAGCAGATGGACATCTTCCATTCTTGCCTCAAGCCATCCCTGAGGACCTTGATCAGCCATCATTTCTATCCAGATCTTTGTGCCATGGTCAATGCCGGAACAAAGTTTGAGAAGACTACGAGTCTTCGAAGACAACAACGGCCCACTGCCTCGTCTTACCGCTATCGGACAAACCTGGCAACTTCAACTCCCCGCCCGAACAAAGGAAAGGAAGCGGCCGGAACGATGCTTACATCCGAGAACGGAGCTCAAGTAAACCGCGATCAAGCAGCCCCAAGGAATAACAATCCCCCTCGCTTCCCACAGTTCCAGCATTTCAACAATCTCAAAATGCCCCTGGGCCAAGTATTTGAAGCTTTGGTGAAGCGAAATCTTCTCAAACCTCTCGAGAATTTCCAACCAAAGACTCCCAAACCCAACATGGATATGAGCAAGCACTGCGCCTTCCACAACTACCCCGGCCACACCACCGATAATTGCTTCGTACTAAAGCAGGTGGTCCAGGGGCTAATTGAAGAAGGAAAGTTGGAACGCCCCCGCGGTCCCAATACCATCGGAAATCCATTCCCCCGAAACGATAGGGTGAACTCAATAGCCTTTGACGAAACTCCAAGCGAGAGCAGACCCCCTGCAATTTCTGAAACCGTCAGCATGTTGTCTCGCTATGACTGGGAACGTGAATCCAGAGTCAAAAGGTCTCGTGATCGGGAATCCAGACAGGAACGCCCAAGGGCAACTGTCTCCCTATGATCGTTGCCCCGACCAAGGCACACCAATGGATGGATCGAACGCTCCCGAGAGGAGACTGAGTCAAATGGTAGCACAGGAAGCGGTCTAGCCTTCACAGACGATGACTTGCCGATATGTGAGAATCGACACAATGAAGCCCTCCTCATCCTCATAAAAATAGAGATGTTCTTCCTCCCGAACGTCTTGATTGATAACGGCTCCGCAGTCAACATCATCGCTTTGAGCACACTAAAACGACTCCGTATCGACCGCTCCCTGATAAGGCCTTCACCCCGGGTAATCCGAGCCTACGACTCCACTGCACGACCAATCGTAGGAGTCATCAAACTGAGGATCCAATTCGATGCACAACTGGAGTCGGTAGAGTTCCAAGTCATGGAAATCAAACCCACCTTCTCCGCCTTGCTTGGACGACCTTGGATACATCAGATGAAAGCGGTATCGTCTACTCTTCACCAATGCGTGAAATTCATCAATGCCAATGGAGTGCTCAAAGTAATCCGCGGAAGCAGTACAATGGTAAGCGCTTGGCCGGCAAGCTACGACCCAGAAGAAGGTCCCGACATGACCGAATACTCGTCTCCAGATGAGTCTCCAATCCTGTCCCTCTACGAAGTGGATCCTTACATCCACGCTCTAAGCCGTGACGAGCTAGAAATCGAAGAGCTCATGGGTCAAGACGACAACTCTGACATATGCGACTGCGAAGAATGCTTAAGAGAGGATCAAGAGATGGACGCCCAGATGGAGATTGACCGAGGAGTAGACCCTTACTTCGCCGAAAACCCTCTTGCAAACTGGCTCATCACCGATCCACCTGTACAGGACAACCCTCTGGCCGACACTCTCGGATCTTACGGGGACAGCCATCACAGCATAGTTCAATTCAACATTCCAGTGTCCGACCTAGATGAACAGTGGCGCAACCTCCTCCAAGGCCTAATCAGGGAAGGTGATGTAGCATGCCCCCTCGAATCAGACATTGTAAATGTTGTCCAAGCAAAGATCCCAGATAAAGAGGCGGATTCTATGAAAATGATCAACATCAGCAAGAATCAACTCCGAATCAGCGAATGCTTCGCCCTCTTAGAAGTAGCCCTCAGCAACTTCTATCATCAAAGACCCCCAAGGACTGGTGGCAACACTAATGGAGTGACATCATCAGAGGAGCAATCAAAAACCTCTGCGATCTGGTTTGAAGTCGAACCACACGCAAGCTATTTTCCAGGAATCGTGCCAACTGAGAATTGGTCACCAAGGCCATTGCCACTCCCTCTAGAGCTACAGCCTACCCAGAGTAATGAAGCCTGGTCCAATCCCTCGTCGCCCATAGTCTAGCTTCGAGTCATGTTGTCTGTGAATTCATGTCTTTCGAGTCATCTGATGGCTCCACGCCGGAAGATCGTGAGTCCATAATCAACAATGTACAGTCTTTACGCTTTCAATAAAAGGTCCGACCTTTCTAGAATATCCTTTCATTGCATCTTTAACAAATGATGAGTTAACTAATCAAAACAATTAATAATAATTCATCTACACAAAGAAGCAAACACATTAATTGAATAAATGCATCAAGCAAACATTTAAGCATGTTGTCAAACGAGAGAAAAATCGGGCCCAGTGCCGAGGAGGTTTTAATCACAACGATTTGCGAAATTCTTTGAAGAGCCAAAGAGACGCCGAGTCAAAGCCATTTCAGCCTGAGACCCGGATCTTCCAATACCTCAAGAACGGGGAAACCGCCTTCATGAACGAGGAAGGCCAACACAGGGAAGGGGTAAAGGCCAAGAGCATCATGGCCCTAAAGCGCCTCGGCTCCTACTTTGTCATCCTTGGGGACATGCTGTACAAGAAACGCTACCAAGGACCACTCCTACGCTGCATCAGCCAGCACTACAAGAAAGCTGTCATTTAGCGACGGATTTTAGCGACGGATACAAATCCGTCGCTAATAGTGACGAATTAGCGAGGGAATAGTGAGGGATAAAAAATAAAAAACTGAAAACGACAACTTTAACGACGGATTTAACGACGGATTTAACGACGGACACTATTCCCTCACTATTTCGTCGTAAAATTGGCGCCAAAAAATTGCGCCTCTTTTTACCGGCAGGTTTCTCAAAAAGCGGATTAACGAGGGATTGCAATTTTTTACCGACGGATGTATTTCGTCGCTATAGAACTAAAAAATAAAAGAATATTATTTTATTTTCATTTAGCGACGGATTAACGACGGAATTTTGAAAATAATATAACGACGGATAACTTCCGTCGCTATATAAAGTAAAAAATAAATAAATATTATTTCTTATTAATTACCGACGGATTAGCGAGGGAATAACGAGGGATTTGAGATTTTTTTTTACCGACGGATGCATTTCGTCGCTATATAATTAGAAAAAAAATATTATTTCAATTTCTTTTAGCGACGGATTAACGAGGGATTACCGACGGATTTTTTTTTTTTTTTAAATTATACAATTTAATGCATGTTTATTAATACATAATTTTTAAGTTTTCCTCAAATGTAAATGATGTAAGGCCAAATATGATAAAATTATATAAAATATATATTTTTAAATAAAAATTCTTAACTTTTTATTGAAAAAAAAATCACTACTAACAAACATCTAAAATATATTGCTAAGCCATAAAAAATTAAAAAAATTAAAAAAAAAATACATGCTATTGTCCGTCACTCTTTTTTTCTTTTATTTACTTATTTTTTTATAAATACAAAAATATTGGATATATAATAAAATTAAAGAATTTTACCCGTCTCTGATTTCTTTATTATACTTTCATTTGTTTATTTTTTTCTAACTTTTTTTATATAACTTTTATACCCTATACCTATAGGGTATACCCTATACCCTATACCCTATAGGATACACCCTATAGGGTATACCATATACCCTATACCCTATAGGGTATACCCTATACCCTAAAGGGCATACCCTATACCCTATAGGGCATACCCTATACCCTATACCCTATAGGGCATACCCTATACCCTATACCCTATAGGGTATACCCTATACCATATAGGGTATACCCTATACCCTATACCCTATAGGGTATACCCTATACCATATAGGGTATACCCTATACCCTATACCCTATAGGATACACCCTATAGGGTATACCATATACCCTATACCCTATACCCTATAGGGTATACCTTATACCCTATACCCTATACCCTATAGGGTATACCCTATACCATATAGGGTATACCCTATACCCTATACCCTATAGGATACACCCTATAGGGTATACCATATACCCTATACCCTATACCCTATAGGGTATACCTTATACCCTATACCCTATACCCTATACCCTATAGGGTATACCCTATACCCTATACCCTATACCCTATAGGATACACCCTATAGGGTATACCATATACCCTATACCCTATAGGGCATACCCTATACCCTATAGGGTATACCCTATACCCTATAGGGCATACCCTATATCCTATACCCTATAGGGAATACCCTATATCCTATACCCTATACCCCTATAGGGTATACCCTATACCCTATACCCTATAGGGTATACCCTATACCCTATAGGGTATACCCTATAGGATATCCCCTATAGGGTATACCATATACCATATAGGGTATACCCTATACCCTATACCATATAGGGTATACCCTATACCCTATACGCTATAGGATACCCCCTATAGGGTATACCATATACCCTATACCCTATACCTTATAGGGTATACCTTTCATTTGTTTATTTTTTTCTAACTTTTTTTATATAACTTTTATACCCTATACCCTATAGGGTATACCCTATACCCTATACCCTATAGGATACACCCTATAGGGTATACCATATACCCTATACCCTATAGGGCATACCCTATACCCTATACCCTATACCCTATAGGGCATACCCTATACCCTATAGGGCATACCCTATACCCTATACCCTATAGGGTATACCCTATACCATATAGGGTATACCCTATACCATATAGGGTATACCCTATACCCTATACCCTATAGGGTATACCCTATACCCTATACCCTATAGGATACACCCTATAGGGTATACCATATACCCTATACCCTATAGGGTATACCTTATACCCTATACCCTATACCCTATACCCTATAGGGTATACCCTATACCCTATACCCTATAGGATACACCCTATAGAGTATACCATATACCCTATACCCTATACCCTATAGGGCATACCCTATACCCTATAGGGCATATCCTATACCCTATAGGGTATACCCTATAGGGCATACCCTATACTCTATAGGGTATACCCTATACCCTATAGGGCATACCCTATACCCTATAGGGCATACCCTATACCCTATAGGGCATACCCTATATCCTATACCCTATAGGGCATACCCTATATCCTATACCCTATAGGGCATACCCTATAGGGTATACCCTATACCCTATACCCTATAGGGTATACCCTATACCCTATAGGGTATACCCTATAGGATATCCCCTATAGGGTATACCCTATAGGAAGGGTATACCCTATAGGATATCCCCTATAGGGTATACCCTATACCATATAGGGTATACCCTATACCCTATACCCTATAGGATACCCCCTATAGGATATACCATATACCCTATACCCTATACCTTATAGGGTATACCTTATACCCTATACCCTATACCATATACCCTATACCCTATAGGGCATACCCTATACCCTATACCCTATAGGGTATACCCTATACCCTATATCCTATAGGGTATACCCTATACCCTATAGGGCATACCCTATAGGGTATAGGGTATACCCTATTGTGAATGTGGTGCCCAAATTCTTTGTTGGATTCACGCGAGTTTGAAGACATCCGGTTTAATTTGAAAAACGGAGTCGCCACGCCATTTTGATTACCTCAAAACTTTTAAAAAAAGGTTTTTACTTGGGTTCGGAGGTTAAGTTACCCCTTGGGAAGAACGTTTGGCGTTCACCCAAAGTGCCTTGCCGGAGCAAGTCTCCCAAGATTTCAGTAATCGTGCTTGCTTCCGTGCTTTCTTGTGTGCATGTGTTTGAAAATAAGGAGGGGGGGGGAATGTCCCAAGTTGTCTTCCGGACGTACAAACCATTTGTTGGTTGTCGCTCGAGATTCCTTGGAATTTTATGTATTTGGGATTATGATCCCGTCCTCATCTTTTGACTTGTGATCATCGCATTTTAAACCTTGGGACCCTCGGGACTTGCGTGATCGAGAGAATGACTCTCTTTTGGTCAAAGATGAGGTTCTTTAGAAAAGGAGGGTCCTTAGCCCATCAATCCTACGCTTTAAGACGGTCGAGCTCGTATAGAGGCTTCATACTCTTTCTTAAGCGATAATCGGAGATATAGGGTTCAAGGTGTCCCTTTCTAAAGAAATATGGAACCTTTAATGGAAGGAACGATGTAAAGATAGGATCTTTTACACCGGTCCATTCCTAGGTTGGGGGAAAGGGGAAATGCATGATGAAAAATGACACTTTAATGAAAAGATGACATTTTTGGGTTGCAAATGATGCACTTAGTTTAAAGAAATAATCTTTATTGCAAATGATGCATAAAGATTTGATTTTTATGCAAATGATGCATTTTTGTTGAAGAAATTGGCATTCATTATGCAAATGATGCATAAAGATTGCATTTTGAAAAGCATATGATGCTAGTTTATGGTAAAGACATGGTCTTTAAAGCAAATGATGCTTGAACAAGGGGTTTTGAATGCAAAGGATGCATTTTTATTGAAAAGATTGAGTTTTTATATGCAAATGATGCATAAAAATGACATTTTTATTTGAAAATGGGGGTTTTAGGTGCAAAGGATGCACCTTTATGAAAAAGACTACATTTTTATGACAAATGAGGTCTTAATGCATGTAAAAGGGGAAGGAGGTAATAAAGATGTGATCTTTATGAATAAATGCCAAGTCCCAAGCAAGATATATGAATGCAATGAGCAAGTATATCAATTAAAAGCAAGGTTAGGGCGTGCGAGGTTACCAATTGCTTCCTTTGCTTCTTTGGTCGGAGCTAGGAGGAGAGGTTGGTCTTGGATCTTCAAGGAGGAGGGAGGGAGCTTCTTGGCCTTCTTCTTCACCTTCTTGAGCCTTCACCAATATTCTTCACGTCTTGGGAGTGACTGAGTGTATTGCTATGGATTGTGTGTATTGTTGTTGTGTGTTGAAATGGGTAGAGGAGGGCTCTATTTATAGGCGATGCGGATAAGGCTAATGAAGCCGTGCGGCTAGGGCGACGAGCTAATGCAGCCGTGCGGGCTTATCCATTGTGACTCAGCATTTCTAGAACCATGCAAGGTGGCAATTTCTAGAACCCTCTTCCTAATTAAGAAAAACGTGTTTTCTTAATTAGGAAGGCTCCCTTCAGCCCTAATTTAATTTGGGACTGTTCCAGAACATTTCCGGAACACTAGGAAGGTCCGGGGAATTACCGGGAAACTTACCGAAATTGTAGGGAAATTTAACTTAGGAAGGCATGAGCCGGATTTGGGTACTTACGAAGCCCCTCGGCAACGTCACTTGCAAGGCGAGTGGGGTTGTCGATAGAAAAGGATCCGATCGCGAATGCCGAGACGGATTGGGTGACCAGGTGGTCGAGTGGGTGAACCTCTGGAAGGCTACCTACGTATCCGGAGGAATCGAAGCCGGGCCGTAGTTCGGAATTAGGATCATTTGGGGGAGGAAGAAGAGAAGCGGTCTCTTCTTTGGGGAAATAGAAGAGAAAATGACCTAGGAGGTCAAGCAATTGATCCTCTTTGGGGATATGCTAGGAGTGACCAAGGTGGTCGGATATACGAACCTCTATGAGGGTGCTTTATCACATGAGGAGTGACAAAGAAACGGGGTGACCAAAGTGGTCGAATGGCTGGACCTTTTATAAAAGGCTACCTACGTATCCCGGAGGAATCAAGCCTTGATCGTAGTTCAAGCATCACTAGATAGTTAGGAACGATGTCTAGGATTCTTGAGATTTTGACAATTAATGGAGGCTGTCACCTGATTGACAATTAATGGAGGATGTCACCTGATTGAAACTAGAGCTTACGTCACTATCGAGTGGATAGAGGTAGCTAGAGTTTGGTGAACTTGAGCATACGTCTCAATCTCTTTCGAATCAGAGATATGGGTTGCCAATGACTTGAGCATACGTCTCAATCTCTTTCGAATCAGAGATATGGGTTGCCGGCATACGTCTCAATCTCTTTCGAATCGAGAGATATGGGTTGCCCGGTGACTTGAGCATACGTCTCAATCTCTTTCGAATCAGAGATATGGGTTGCCAAAGTTTGAATGATTTAAGCATACGTCACTATTCGGGATAGAGGTAGCTTAAGTTGATAGAAACTTGAGCGTACGTCACTATTCGGGATAGAGGTAGCTTAAGTTGATAGAAACTTGAGCGTACGTCACTATTCGGGATAGAGGTAGCTTAAGTTGAGGAAAACTTGAGCGTACGTCACTATTCGGGATAGAGGTAGGCTTAAGTTAAGAGAAACTTGAGCGTACGTCACTATTCGGGATAGAGGTAGGCTCAGTTTAGAGTTTTGACAATTCGGAGGTTGTCACCTAGCGTTATCCCGTTATAACGGAATTAACGGAGCGGCGGGAATAGAGCTTGATTGCTAAAGAGATAAGGGATATTTTTAGAAAAAGATGTTATCTTGGTTAAAGATAACGGAAATTGCATGCCCAGTGGAAGGTCCGGGCGGGATTGTAATTTACGCTCGGAGCGAATGAAGCCGCCGGCATGAGATGGAGAAAAAGGAGCCGTACGGCTAGAGACTGTTTTTCAGATTATTTAAAACGAGGTTTGAACGGGCATTGGGCATTATTGCCGCCCGAGCTGCCGAGGAAGAGAGAGAGAAAGGAGAGAATTTCTTCAAAATTCTTCAATTCCCTTTGCTTCTATCGATTGGAATGGATCCGGAGGGCAATCCCATGCGAGGCAAGCAAGAAGGAACATCTCCGCGGCTGCTAGATGGAGGAGGAAGGAGCTCGTTCGGACGGAGTGAAAGTATGACTTTCTTACGCCTCCGTCGGAGCTTTATCAGGAGAAGGGAGCATAAATCAACGAACCCTCGATCGGTTGGGGTAAGCGTTCTCATTTTGCTCAAATCCGTCGATTTTGCTTGATTTTTGAATGATTTAGGGCTTGACCCAAATTCTAGGATTTTTTTCTAGGATTTTTTTTTGAATGATTTTTGAATGATTTTTGAATGATTTTGAGATGCATGAACAACCTATGAGGCTAAGAATATGCATGTGCAATTTATTTGATGAAAATTATGAGAATGACTCACTTTTTTCTCGCAAAATGAAGTAAGAATGAGAATTGTCTAAATATGAGACGGAGTTCTTGCCTTGTGCTAGAACTAGGTCAAAATTCTGATTTTCAATGAGAAAACATGATTTTGGAAGATGAAAAGGATTCATGCATGCCATTTTATTTGGAAAATAATGCTTATGTGCAAAGAATCGTGAAAATTGTGATTTTGTGCCTTAGGAAAGTAATGAGACTTGACATGACGCGTTTCAAGTGATGAAAGACGCTTTTTGATGCAAATGATGCTAAAAAAAAACTTTTGTGAATGCTTTTCTTTTGAAAACATGTGCACTTTCGTGAATATATGCATGCTTTTGAAATGATGAATGATTGACACACTTCTTTGTGCTTGTCTACAGGAGAACAAGTCTAGAGGACCATACGAGATAGCGGTCGAGGCTTTGGCGAGAGGATGCCGGATTTTGAGAAGAATGGGGTGAACCCCAAGAATTTAGTGAGGGCTACCGGTGCGGGACGCGTTTGTAGAGGCCATCGGCACGGGGATTCACGTCACCTCGAAGCGAGGGCTTGGTCCGGGCTCTTTACGAGTTTTGGTGGGACTCTACTCATAGTTTCCACACTGGTAGGGGAGAGCTTGCGTGACTCTGCCGATTTTACGGCTATTGCGGCTGCGGTTCACGGGAGGCCCGTGACTTGGAGAGACCACATTACGGTGAGGAGTTCCGGGCTTTGGTTGGATTTGAGGCGATTCCCAAGGGATTGGGTATGGAGACGCGGAACGTCGAGGTGGCGATTCGGACTTGCATGCGAGCTTTCTTTGCTAATGATGTGGCCCTTGCCAGTGGCTAGAGCATTCATATGGTTGATGCTATCGGTCACTATCTTCGCCAGTGCAGGACGGCGCCATGACTTGCCTCCTCGACTCTCTGGAGGATGTGGATGGGATAGGGACGGTCTCTTGGGGAGAGGCCGGATTGGCGGAGCTCTACTTCTCGTTGGACATGTACGGTCGAAACAAAGCTGCTTCTATGGGTGCTTCTCATTTGCCCTTGAGGTAGTCTCCTTTCTTTTCTCTTTTCTCTTTTCTGTCTTGAGACTTTTATGAGAGAGAATGACCTTTTGATGCTTTGAATATGCGGGCTGGTTTTGCGAGGTGATCGGGTTCTTTCCTTGGAACCGGCGAGTGATATCACCATTTTCCACTGCGATGGTTATTTGGAGGAGATGTGAGGGATAGGTTCACGGGGAAGACCCGGATCACTTTCGACTACAAGATGGTGAAGCTTGTGCTCAGCAAGGATGGACCGGATGGAGTGGACTTCTACCCACAGGGCGGTATCAGGAGATTTTCTTTGGGAGATCTTTGTCGAGGTGACAAGGCGAGAGGAGGTGGCTCATTTGGGGCGACTTGCGACATCATATATACTGGGGACCGTTTCTCGAGCGGCATGGTCATGTCCCTCCATTGGACGCCATTACTCCACACGACCCTCCGGCCACGGATCTGCGGCCCGAGGGCGCGGGCGGATGAGATTGAGAGGTACCGGGGAGGTATAGGCTGCGGAGGAGTATTTTGACATGGGTACCCCTACTGTTTGTGTTTGTGGAGCGGCGCTGAGGACGCCACGAAGGCGACGAAGGCGGCGGTCACTCGGGGATATGGGGAGGATGAGCCCTCTTGACCCGCCTATCCCTCCTGCACACCTCTCATCGTCGTACACGGAGTGCAGGGAGGATGAGGATTCTGTCACGACACGAGGAGCCCCGGTATACCTGCCACTGATAGCTGTGAGTATACTCTTAGGGTCTTATTCCCTTTTTAGCTTTGATTTTACGCTTTTTGCAATTTTAAAGATTTTCTGAGATTTTACGAGATTTTCTTTTCTTTTCTCGGAGTTCCGGCTCGCACATATGACGGGTTGGTCGGGCGAACGAGGCTGGAAAGACGTGTGCCGATCCTTGGTCAAGAAGGCGCTGCGCTACTAAAGCGTCAACAAGCGTGCGGGAGCACGTGCGCAAGGAGGCATGTCGGGCGCGGCATCCTCTTCCTCGGCTTCGGAGTACTCATCCAGTGCCGAGGCCTCGGGGCGAGGTCCTAATGCGATATCTTGGAGCGGTGGCGGAGTACGAGCACGACAAACATCCCTCTTTCCGATGCGAGCGACCGGGAGGACGTGATGAGAGAGCCTAGCATCTATGAGGTGGCGGCGATGAGGAGGAAGAAGAATCGGAGGCCTAGGGGGTCTCTAGAGTAGATTTGGAACAAAACAAACAATGAACAATTTTTATGCACAACTTGTTTATTTTTGCTTTATTTGGCGCCGATGGGGCGAAGACATTGTACTTATGCTTTATTTGCTTTTCTAATTCATGCTTTTTCAATTTGCATATTATCGAGCCTTGGGGCGATTTTTTGCTTGGAATCGGGGCTGGCGGGCCAAAAATGATTTATAATGGTGTATAAATGCTTGAATGGCTTGGATATGTTTTTGTACGGGTTTTGGTTGAAAAAGTGGGGTGAAAACTCCACTTGGGCAGCAACTTTGGTTCTTTGCAGAATTTCTGAGAGGGCTAATGTAGCCGTGCGGCATGGCCTTGAGGGCAAATGAAGCCGTGCGGCTCACGGTTCTGTACGAGCTGGTTATTTTACGAATAAAAGCAAGGCTTGGCCATTTCATTTCATTTTCACTCTAGACTTGTCCCAATTGTTCCCGAGCATATTTTGGACCTAAAAGCACCATCTTTGATCACTTTGCGATGGAGAAGCCCGTCGGATTGCAAAGGGAAGCGAGACCATTTTCTATCCGGTCTTCAATCTTGGGCGAGACATAACTTCCAAAATCACAAGGGGCTGCTTGATTCTTCCTTCAAGATCAAGTCTTTATGGCATTTGAGGGATCTCACTTGGGTGGGACTGTTGAGAGCCGCGGCAAAGTTACAGGACGTCAGGAGACATGTTTCTTGCTTTTCTTACAACGAAATCGTCCCAACGCACGAAGACTTGAGCCTTGATTGGGGGTCCCGAGGCGAGGCTATATCTATTCCGATCGGAGACGTGCCGGTGGCGGTAAAGCTTGCATCTTTTACGAGATTCCTGCAGGAGAGGTGAGAGGATGATGGTAGCCCGGATAGGATTGACCTTTCGATATCCGGGCGGGTTTGGATCTCCGGCTATGGCTGCTACCACGGTGGCTATGGATGCTTTCATTCTCTGCGTATTCTACATTACATTCACTTCTTTGAATCCGTGGGGATTTGTCACGGTGGTCTCCTGGACATGGTCGAGAGGCTGCGAGTGGGAAGGATATCGTCCCACGGTTTTGGGGGAGACTTTGCATGGGATCGACAGGATGGCTCGGGAGACCATTTCATGAGGTCGGGAGTCCGGCTATGTTGACTTTATAGGCTGCGGGAGAGGCTCGGGGCTTTGCACAGGGCTTTGCCGACTCGGTGCCCTTGGGTGATTTCTCGGAGAGGTGCACTAGGCGGCGAGAACGGGGGTAGGCTGGGAGGCTGATGATGGCTAGGCTATCCACTTCGGACATCCGTTGAGTGGATACCACCTTTGGAGGTTGCGAGACCGGGAGGATATTTCGGGAGTCTTATGTTGTGAGGGTTCCGGGATTACCTTTGGTCATCCTTCTACATACCACTGCTTGGTATCCGGGCGGTTTGGGGCTTCTACGGGAGCCTTTGAGTGGCTGGGAGGACATCCAGGACCATGGAGGTGGTGTCATTGGACATGAGGGATCCGGCCGGCTTCTCTTTCTTCTCGAGGGCTTGGACACATCTTGCTTTCCCACCCGGGGCTATCTTCGGGAGCGGGAAGAGCACCATCTTGACCACTTTGTCTACTTGGGTGAGTACGAGAGGGAGATGGGAGCGACTCGGGTCATCTTGGAGGAGAGACGTCGAGCTTTATTGGGAGGCGGCCACGACTCGAGTAGGACTACGAGGGAGGCGAGGCTAAGGCGAGTTGCCATAACCAATCGGAGTGACTTGGTCGGGGACATGGAGGCTCGGTACAAGAGGTTGTCAGGTCGCTCCTTTGGCCCGAGGCTCGAGAGGGAGGAGGTGCGGACTCGTGCTCGGATAGAAGAGCACTTATTGACACGGGTTTGGTGGAGGCTCCGGTGAGGATACCGAGGAGGTCGGAATGAGGGATACCGACATCATAGACAAAAAGAGGAAGAAGACTCGACGGGGCCGAGGAAAAGGGAAGAAGACCAAAGAAGACTCGGCGAATGACGATTGACAGATCTTTTCTTAGGATTCCCTTATTGCCATTTTGCAAACACATTAGTTTATTTAGGCATTTTATTGTATTTTAGATCTTTGTAGCGGGTTTAGCGAGTCAAGAGGTAGACCGTGCTTGAACTCATCAAGAAGTTTTTAACTTGTAATGAACAAGAAATATTATTTTAGAAATTAGTCAAGACACATTTCATGGAAATTCAAATGTCTTTTTTTTATTGATCAGGACACATTTCATGGAAACTTAGTCGTCCTTTTTATTGTTTAGACCGAACCATATATGGCTGCCTACGTTCCCCTTTTACAAGAAAGGCTAAGGGGCTCGGAGTCTACGTAGTTCATTACAGTGAACTAATTTTTTTCATGTGCGGCCACTGTTTTTGCCTAGACCGCCCTTTTTGGGGTTTTCGGCCCTAGTGGGCATTACTCTTTTGCACTAAGATTTTTTCTCTTTTTTTTATGTGCAACCATGTCTTTTGCCTAGACCACCCTTTTTGGGGTTTCGGCCCTATTTGGGTATTACTCTTTTTGCACTCTTTTTTTTTTTTTTTTTTTTTTTTTTAGATATAGTATCTTTTGAGCTTATCACCGATTATTTGGGTGGACAAAGGGATTGCCATCCAAGTCTGCAAGCTTCATGGCTCCTCCCAGATAGTATCTTACGCACCACATAAGGGCCGATCAAACGGGTTCCCATTTTCCCGGGGTTGTCTACGGTAGGGGGCTTTACTTTCGGCACTAAGTCACCCTCTTTGATGTCTCTGGCCTTGACTTTTTATCAAACGCTACGGCCATTCGCCTCTGGTAGGCTCGGGTGTGTTCCATGGCTTTTAGCCTTCTCTCGTCAGCGAGGGCTAACTCGTCATCATAGAACTGCTGCAACCATTCTACTTCGTTGACAACTGTTTTCCAGGAGGACCCTTAATGGCGGGATTTCAACTCAGCTGGTAACACGGCTTCCATCCCGTAAGTTAGGGCGAAAGGAGTTTCTCCTGTGGGCATTGTTACGACGGACGTTACGTAGCCCCGAGTGCTAGGTGCGGCTTTTCGGGCCAATCACGACCACGGGTGGCCATCTTCGGATGATCCGCTCGAGTGTCTTATTAGCGGCTTCCACGGCTCCGTTGGTGAGGTGCATGCGGGGACGACTTGTGGCGAGTAACTACGGGATTCGACGGCGGTCTATCGCAATCTCCTTCGAAGTGTGACCCGTTATCGAAATGATCTCGTTGGGCACCCCATATCTGCACATTATGTTTTCTTTGATGAAGCTGGGCCACTTTTACGGAAGTGAGGACCTTGTAGGACTTGGCCTCTACCCGCTTGGTGAAGTAGTCGATGGCTACCAACACGAACTCGTGCCCATTGCTTCTGTCGGGGCTATTTTCCCTATCACGTCAATGCCCCAAGTTGCAAACGGCCAAGGAGTCGTCATGCGATACGAGTCGTGAGGTGGGAGATGGTTGAGGTTGGCAAACCGGCACTGTCGCGAGGTTCGGGACGTCTTTGGATGCGGTCTGTCTCCATGGAGATCCGGTAGTAACCCATTACGAGGATCACTTGCATCGGGGCTCTAGCATTCATGTGAGGACCGCAAGGACCATTGTGGACTTCGGTCATCAACTCTCAGCTCTTTCTTGAGTGACACATAAGAGGAGTGGTCCTTGATAGCGTTTCTTGTACGGAGTTGCCTCCTAGGATGACATAATGGGAGGCCAACCTTTTCGGGGCTCGCAAGCTTTTGGCTCGACACCTTCTTTTGGTCTACCTTCTTCGTCTCTGAAAGGCGACTCTCCGTCTTTGAGGAATTGGTAAATCTGATTGTACAGGTTCCTTTATAGGCTCGGGTCCCAGGTCCTTCCTGACAGAAGAGCAGGGCTTCTCTTCTACCACTACGAAGGGCTTTATGGCTTTTCCCTCGGGGATCTCTACCAATGAGGCTAGAGTAGCTAGGGCATCTGCCGAATCTGTTCTTTTCCCCTCAAGTAGTGGAAAGTCACTTCTGAACTGTCCAGTCAACTCCTCCATATGGGCATGATATCTGGTGCGAGATTAGGGTCATGAGTCTTCCGCTTGTTGGAGACTTGGTTGATGTCGAGGGCCGAGTCTCAGTAAACTTCGAGCTCCTTGACATTTCTTTCTAAGGCGGCCTCGAAAGGCCAATGCGGAGCTTCGTACTCGGCGACATTGTTCGTGGCGGGAAAGTTCAACTTGAGGGCTATGGGGGTATGCTCATCTTTCGGATCGACCAATAGCATTCCTACACCATTTCCTCTTTTGTTAGCGGCTCCGTCGAAGAACAGCCATCTATTCTCGAGCTCAAGCTGCAAAAGATCCCTTCATGCAGGAATTGGGGTTCGGGCCCTCTGTCTTCATTGCGGGGAAGTTCGCCGGGTGATCGACAATGCTTGACCCTTGATGGCCTTTACGGTCACATAGTTGATGTCGTATTCTGCCAAGAAGAAGGACCACTTCGCTAAACGCATCGAGAGGGAAGGCTTGTCGAAGATGTACTTGATAGGGTCCATTTTCGAGACCAAATTCACGGGGTGGGCTTGCATATAATGCTTCAATTTGCCGACTACCCGGACCGATCCTGCCGCGAGGTCTTTTCACATCTTTGAGTAATTGAGCTCACTCCCTTGTAGCTTCCAGTGACAAAGTAAATGGCATTTTCTGAGAGTCTTTCTTTTCTGACGGCATAGCCCCACTGCAGTGTATGCAGTGACGGTGAGATAGAGCGAGAAGAGGCTTTGTCTATGTGGGGGCATAGTACCAGAGGGATGTACTAAGTATGCCTTGATGCAGTCGAAGGCATCTTGGCATTCTTCGGTCCATTACGTGTCCACATTCTTCTTCGCCCATGAGCTTGAAAGATGGGCTCGCACATAGTGGTCAAGCGATTGTGAAACGGGCGATGTCTTTGCAATTTACCCATGAAGCTCTTGACTTACATGCAGGTTTGAGGTGGCCTCATATCCATGATGGCTTTGATCTTTCGGGGTCAACTTCTATACCTCGCTACGTGACCATATACCCGAAGCACTTTTCCCCTTGTCACTCCGAAGGTGCATTTGGCGGGGTTTAGTCTCATGGAATCTTTGTCTCGGCCTCTCAAAGAATTTTCGTAGGTCAACAAAGTGCGCCACCCTCTCCTTTGGAGTGGATTATCATATCATCTCACGTAGACCTCAATCTCCTTGTGGATCATGTCATGAAAAAGCGCGGTCGTGCCGCTTTGGTAAGTAGCCCGGCATTCTTGAGCCCGAATGGCATTGCTTTGTATAGCATATGGGTTCCCCGTGGTGTGGTGAAAGGCTGTCTTTTCTTGGTCTTCCTCGGCCATCTTGATCTGGTTGTAGCACTGCAAAACCATCAACGAAGGATTTGACTTCGTAGTTGGCGGTGAGTCCCACCGGGGATGTCTATGTTTGGCGAGAGGGTAGTCGTCTTTGGGGCGGCCTTGTTCGAGATCTCGGAAATCCACACGGCGGCGCACCTTCCCATTGGCCTTGGATTACGGTCACGATGTTAGACAACCATGTCGGGTATTGATGACTACGATGAACCCTACCCGCAGTAGCTTCTCAATTTCTTCTTTGACTGTAGAGACCATTCCGGCTTAATCTTTCTCGGTTTACGCTTTGCTGGCTTAGCATCTGGTGCTAGAGGGATTACGTGTTCTACTATCGAGCTGTCTAGCCCGGCATATCCTTGTATGACCATGCAAACACGTCGACGTATTCTACGAGCGGCTCGATCAATCTGTCCCTTTCAACCCCTGGAAGAAGCTTCCAATCTGTGTCTCTTTAGGTTCCTCAATAGTACCCAGTTCACACTTATCAAAACCTCCTCAGCGGACTTGGGCCCGGTTTTCCTCTTTTGAACACCTTAAAGATTTCTTTAATGTATTGTTCGTTTAGTGTGTTTGCATCTTGTTCAAATGATTCATTATTAGCTTGTTGTTAAGTTTTGAGTTAATTTATCATTTGTTAAGTTGGCAATAAGAGGATAATCGAAAGATTTGTCATTTCATTCAAAATAAGGGGAAAGATGACATCGATTACATTTTCATAATCCTCGGGCGTGAGGCCTTTGGATGACTACGGGGGCCTGGAATTCAAAGATTCTGACTCGGCCCGATGAATAGACAACAGTTGACTACGGACCCTACGCTACTTATTGACTCGAGGTGGACTTGACAAGGGTTGGGCCAGGGATCTCGCTCCTTCTTCTTTGTTGCCACAGGGAGTAGCAGTCTTGCCGGCGTTCTTGAAAGTTGGAGACTTCGGGCGATCAAAAGCTTGCCGGAAATCATTGACGGGCGTGCGTGGAAAGATGGTGAGGGGAACTAAAGTAACTTGTTGCAATCTTTCAGCTAGCTCTTGTAGCAGCGGCTTGGACTCGATTGGTGAAGTGTCGGCTCATTTTGTCGGCGCCTTTCGATAGGTCATCTTTTCCTTGCCAATCTTTGATACCACCACCTTGTCAGTATAGCCTATAGGAGGGTTGGCTTGAATGATCTTGATAAAGTCTTCTTCGGGAGAGACTTTGATCCTTCCTTTGATTGGCCAAATACTGCATACATGGAAGCTTTTACGTGACAATTCGTCTTACAGATCTGCATAGCTTTTGTTGAATCTTACGTAGATAGCAACAAACTCGGAATTTTCTACTTCAAGAGGTCAAGCGATCCACTTAGGGATATCGAAATTTGGTGTGTGCTTGGGGTGTGGGTTCCTTGAAACGGGTTCCTTGGCATAAACGCGACATAGTGGTCAGAAACTTGCTAGAAGGCTCTCTCCCAGAAGTTCCTACGCTCTTTGTCCCCGACTTCGTATCTTTCACTTAAGCCTGTTTACTGTGTGGACTTTCTCTTACCCTTCTGTCTTCCTTGAAGGAGAGCGTCCTCATTGATCCATTCTTGATATACTCATACTCTAAGCGGTCTTCACAATCACACCATACATCATACCCAGGATGTGAGGCTTGGAGTTGAAGCCTAAGGATAAGCCCACTCCAAGCTTGGTCATTACCGTTGTGGATTACCCGTATTTGGCCATTTGACAACAGAAAAGTGACGACCAAGCGGGGATTACGGCGAGAAGCTGTATCCGTGCAGAGGATTACGCGCTAACAGAGTAGCTGGCCCCGACCCGGTGTTCTCACCCACTTCTTTCTCGGCTAGCGGGGAAAGGGATAGGAAAAGGTTTAGACTCGGGGTAGGTGTTGACTAGAGAGCTGAAAGGCTCGAGGCAATATGCAAATTAGAATCTTCAAGTTTACTTAAAACAGTGTCTTTTATTAATATCTATTTGGATTTGGAAAAGGGGTTACGCCTTCTTTTCTTTTTTCACAACTACTCTAGATCCTGGATCGGTGGGTTCGATCACTCACTGCTATAATCGCCCCTCAGTATTCCACTTTTTGTATTTCGACCTCCCGGGGTGGACGGCCCGGGCGAGGGTCGCATAGGGCACGCGAGGATCCCAGCCGCCAGAGGTAAAGAAACGCTCCTATCCCGGGTCTAGCGGGTCATAGGACCTTTCAACGCCCACGAAGCGTGCGGATTATAGTCAGCTTGAGGCTTGATGCCGGGAAAGTCTCGTCTCTGCCTTCTGACGGATCTTTATTAGCCGAGTTTCAGCTTTGAGCGAATGACGGTTTCGACTTTCGGTAATGTCAGAGGAAGAATAATAGGCATGGGTCGGGCGGTAAAAAGCCGGATGACCACTGAGTGTCACATTGAACTTCGTTGCATACGCGGTGCGTGCGTAGTCGGAATCGAAGTCAATCTGCCGGATCAAGATCTTGCCAATTTTGTCCTTGTCGGGAATTTTGGCGAGCTTCGCTTTTGAGGCGAAAGATCTTTTGATTTTTGGCAAAGACTTCGGTCTTGACTCTTACGCATTAGTGCGGGTCAAAGGTCCAATAGTCAATGTCGGAGTCAAAAATCCCACCGTTTTTCCTTGTCGGAATTTCGAGCGAATTTCGCTTGAGCGAAAATCTTGGCTTCCATTATTATGAGCTAAGGCTTTGACCTTTACGTGGGTATGCAAGCTGGGCTATATGACACGGACTAGACCAAAAAACCAACCAAAAGTCACGGTTTTTTGAAACGTGTGACACGGACTGTGCATTGGTCGACACTGGCTGCCATGGGGAGGTTGGGATGATTCAAAGTGCGCGCCCGGGAGCATCGTGAAAGATGCATCCGTGACTGCAGCTGGAACCACCCTCGGGTTTTGAAGGACGTGCGTGCAAAAGTGTACGGGGATATATATCAGGTGCGGCGAGAAGTAGTGTGCGGTCTCCTAAAAATGTTCCTTTTTTGAGTTAAAGCACAGAGATTTTCATAATGTGTTTTAAAGGAATGATTTTGGGAGGGGACGGGGAAAATGCAACGCATAAGCACGTAAATTTTCACAGGAGCCCGGTGGTGATCGATCATTTGAGTAGCCCCAAGCTGCTAGGGTATGCGCAGATTAACCATGATTTTTCAGGTGGAATTGCCCGAGGTCGCCGGTCAGAGAATCCGATGAGGATTGAGCCGTGCGGTTGCATGGATCAATTTTCCCGGAGTTCCACTCCCTTTGCTATTTTTCGGGTTATTCCCGTTTCCAAAGTATCTGCACAGATTCCAAGATGCAAATGATGCAATGCATGGTAAAGAAAGCAAGCTCACGATTAATGAAATCGGCGATGGGAGTCCTAACCCGCTTCCCGCTCAAGGGAAAAGCTTTCTTTTATTTTTCAAAATTGTTTTTTTTTCCGAAAAGGGATCTTTTACGTGGATTGTTAAACCACCGGTTATCCCAAACTCCACGTCGAGGAGTGTACGGGAAGGGTAAGTGGTTTCCACCTATATAAGTATCGATTTTGTTTTGAAAATAAAAGCTTTTCTCCTTTGGGATCCCAGTAGTCGCCAAGCTGAATGTGGTGCCCCAAATTTTTGTTTAGTTCACGCGAGTTTGAAGACATCCGAGTTATTTGAAAACGGAGTCGCCACGCCATTTGATTACCTCGAAAGGTTGGCGGTTAAGTTACCGGAAGAACTCGCGTTCACCAAGTGCGGGAGCCTTAGATTTCATTAATCGTGTTTGCTTGCGTCTTTGTGTGCATGTGTTTGAAAATGTGTTTCCCGACGTTAACTCGTTTGTAAGTTATCATTGATCTTGATGTCCTCACTGACGAGGATTCCGTGTGAACTGTGATGTGCGTCGTGGGTCAATCTGAAGAGGTCCTCGAATCATTCTGGATCAAGCTGACTACGCTTTTGAGAGGTCGAGCTCGTGCTATGTTGCATTCTTAAAAACATTATGATCTCTTTTTACAGGAGACTTTTGGGAACATGCGATGAGACTTTTGCCCGCTCTTCCAGTGAAAAATGTACGTGTCGGCGCGCGAATGATGTGGCAGCATTGATCGTGAAAAGTGACATTTGGTTTTAGCATGATGATGCTTTTCTTTAACAGATAATGATGCAAAGACGGTGATTTTGACATTGACAGGATTATTGGATGATTTTGCAAAAATCAGATAAGCTGACAAAATGCAGTGCCGGCTTGCATGCGCAAGACTACATTAGTGACATGTCATGGCGGAAGATTCTCGGAGTGATAAAGTGAGGCATGAATGAAATCCAGGGGCTTTCTGACTATATGCTCATGCGTCTATGTGAGGATTCTTGGTCGTGATGCGTGCTGTGGAAATGGGGTAAGTCATGAAGGCTTAAGCTTCGAAGCCAGATCTGTGGTGGAAGAAGGAGCGCCACCAACCTAGATATTAATAAAAGAC